>VZTX01007032.1:50747-202642 GCA_013400915.1 Pardalotus punctatus | reverse complement strand
GGCCGTGCGGCGCCCTCGCCCCCGGCCGCGGGCTGGGCCCCCGGCTGTTCGCCGGCAGCCCCGGGCGCCTCCCGAGCCCGCACCGTGACTGGGAGCGTGCGGCGCGATCCCGCGCCCTGCTGGGGAGTGCCTGCCGCCGCGCTGACACCTTCGAGGAATTTCCCGGGATAGAGCCGCTGTGGGTGCCAGGTGGATGCTGTCCCTGCCGGGGCTCTGCCCGTGCTCTGTTATTACTGCGAATTAGTAACTTGAAAGCTTTTACGTGTTAGCGTGTACGTGTGTAGCTGCATTCTATCCTTCTTTCGGTCCTTCCTTTTCTCTCGAAGGTTATTTTGGACTTGTAGGTGGGTCGGTCTGTTTACCAGTTTTTATTGCGGGTGAAGTTGAGGGCGGACTGGGAAGGCTGGGATTTGCGCTGGGACAGCAAGTGAAACGATGTGAATACTTTGCAGTGATCGGTTACTTGTGGAGCAGCTGATAGCCGATGCAGAATGGCCAGGCCACTCCGCGGTGAGCATAGGGGCGAGGGGGAGCATTGTCTGGTGCATCTCTGACCTCACATTTAATAGGGTTTCCTTCTCAGAGGACATAATTTCCGTTTACCTTAGGTCTTAGCCATTTACTTTTGTAGAGCTTGGCTTTAATTCTTCTTTAATCGCTTCCTAAGCGCGTCCAAAATTTTTTCCCATTACTTGTTGGGGCTTAGAGGCTGTCTAATGTCTGCTAAAATGCTTTATTCTTGGATGTTTATGGGAAAAATAATATATGGAGATATATGGCAGGAAGGAAAGAACATGCAGTTGTTTTAGGAACCAAGACCTAATGGAATTCCAATAATTAGGTTCTACAGTTAGAAAGTTTACTTTAGCTTGTTTAAAATTGCCAGCTGAACAACTACCTTTGTGACAAACTAGTTGTACTTACTTCTGTGTGACTTTTGTTTGACTTACAACCTCATCTAAACAGTTTGAATCCAGGAGTGTAGCAAGAGCAGCAAATACTTGTGGAGATTTTATTTGGTCATTTGGACTAGTTAGAGTTCTTAATCTAGTTTCATACTGGCTTAAAAGGTTGTGTCTATAAAATAGCTAAGATGTTTTATCCAGATGAAGCATCTTCCTGGTAGAGTAACAGCTCAGTGTGTTTTCAGGAAAACCTCATTTTGTTTTCTAAAATATAAAACTATGCAAGAAGGAATTACTAATTTTTCCATGAGTAACTTTCCATGATTAATCTTATGCGTTCATTTCTTGATGGCTTTACCTTATTGTTAGGATATCCCATGTAGATAACTTAATTCACAGACTTCCTAAATTACTTTTTTGGACAGATCTTTTTGGCTCAAGTACACCTTCCTCACCTGAATAGCAGTGGCAGGTAGGGTGTGTTTCCTGAGCCTAGGCAGGAGGTATCAGCTGCAGAGCAAGGAGCCAGCAGAGTTTCCTGCCTGGCCACGCTCTGGTAGGCACTTGCACCCAGCTGCAGTTCATAATGGATGCAACACTTGCATTTCCTTCTATGTTAGACCATACATGTAAAGAAATATACAGTTGGTTTGAAGGAACAGCATTCCCTATGTATCCACAAAACTTATGGTTGTTTCAGTGAAGGAGAGAGCAAAGAGGCAAAATGCCATTTCAACTTCTTGGGTAATTTGTGTTTCTGACTTTTCAGCTTTTTAGGAAATCCACTTGTTTACCAAAATATGTATTCTTTTCTGTTGACTTTCTAAGTAAAGGAATTGGTTGGAATCAGTCATTTAAAGAAAAATAAAAGGGGAATGCTATTTGGCTGAATGACTCCTAAATGTTGATTTTTATTTTTTTTTTAATTTTTTTTTCCTTTTGCCAAAACAGAGCAGTGAAATATTAGGATAAATATTGTAAGCTATTGATTAGTGTCATGGACATTGGCAATTACTGTTAACCCTCTCTACTGTGCTAGGAAAAATATGTATGTGGAAAGCTTACTCTAAGTTAACAAGTTGTAACATGTTTTCTCTACCTTGTTTCTGAATTTACACTCCTGTGTGTCTCCTTTCCTTTTCCCTTTTCCTGTTTAGTCTTTGCTCTCAGGCTCCCTTTTCCCTCCAGCTGCCCCTCATCCCAGTTTAGAATTAGACTATCCTATCCCTGCCCATGTTTTCTGTGCCCTTTTCTCTGAAGGAATCTACAGCTTTTCTCCTTGTCACTGCTTCTCTTGTTCTGATTGTTTTCTGATGAGATTGGATTTCAGGTGGTGTTAATAGTCCTTTCTTTTTTTTTTCTTTTTTTTTTTCTTTTTTTTTTCTTGTATATAAGGCTGTTGGACCTTCTCTTGCCCAGCCCCTGCAAAGAGGTCCCCAAGGGTCCACCCTGGGATTGCTAGGTACGGCTCCGAAATGAGGTCTGTCTCCTGCCGACTTCCACACTGTTCCCACTTCCTGTGCTGCTGCAGCTCCCGAGGAATCCTGCCGAGCTGCTCCCTCCCGTGTAGTCGGTGTGTCAGAGCTGACATTCGGGTACGGGCAGGGGTTTGAAATGCAAATGCCTCGGGTATGACGAGGAGATAGTGCTGCACTGGTGAAAAGCACTGAGAGCTGTGGAGTACCTATGACGTGAAAAGAGATTGTAAAGAAAACGTCTGACAGGGAAACTGAAAATGTGACTTTCTTATCTTTCTGCTATTAACACCTCCAGATGTTTTTAACCTAGTTTGAGTAGAAAAATAATAATCTGTAAAACATGTCTTGGTTTAGTAGTTGAAGCAAAGTTCAAAGAGATAATGTCAACTTACTTGCAGCCATATGTAGCATTTACTGGCTGTTAGTGGCAGCCAAAAATCACCAGTGAGGGAAATTCCACTCTCTGTGTATGTAAAGTAATATGGATTTTGGAGGAGACATGTAGCCCTAGACCCACGGGAAAAGGCTTTGGGTTCTCCGTGCTGATACACGGAGGGGTGGATGGAGCCACGTTCTGTGACAGGCTGGTGCAGGAACCTTGTCTGCAGAGACTTTCATGGCATTGCCAGTCTCCCCACCTTCCTGTGCTCCCACACATGACCTCTGTGTAAGGACCAAGAGTTGCACTGGGATTTACATTGGCCCAAGGCTGAAATACTTCCATTGTTTCATATGGATCAGCACAATAATGCAGATTTTCCATTACCATACAGTTTTAAATCTAGAGTGGAAAAATACAGGCTGCAAACTGGAATAAGAGTTGCTAGTTGACTTCCACTATTTCAAAGGAGGGTAAAGTGGAGCAAGTCAACAGTGTACACTGAGGAGAATGTGACAGCTTTAGAATTTCTGCGATGTCAGTGACAAGGATAAATGACTCGGTTTTACTTGGTAACAGTTCTAATTAGTTGTCCAATATTTGAGCTGCAATTTCAATAAATTGTGGTTTAGTGTTGTGGGCTGTGTGTTTTCCAAATTATAAGCAGAAATTTTCAACTGTGTAAGAAATTTTCAGTCTTCTTCTTTCCTGAGATAGATAAGTAGCTGAGTGACTCAAGCAGTTTCTTTCCTCATATCTCTTTAAGTGGACTGAGTTGATCTGAGATTGCCCGATAGTTCAAAATGTGGACAGAGGAAAACTACACAGTGGGTGTAACTCTGAGGTCACCTTCTTTAAAGTGCATTTCTTTTGGGACCCCATGAGCTATTACAAAAGTTACCGTGTTAACTCGCCAAGTAACAAAATGGCTTTACCACAAATGTTTTTGGGTTTGTCTGTTTAGATGACAACAAGAACAACAGAATTTCAGAACCTCTGGGAGCCTCATTCATCATTTATCTTCTAGTAATCATATATTGCTGTGCAGGATGAGGACAAAATCAGTTTTAAACCACACCACTTGGAGAAGTGTTTTGTAATCAATCTGTAAGGGATTTCCTTTTCAAGTCTTTGATTCTGGGGAAAGTTGTCACCCTGACAATCCTTTTTGTGTGAGTCCTTGGAAAAATCTTCAAATAATAGGTCCCTTAGCAGGCTTGCAACCCATATCTGCTCTGTATGGGCCTGGCCTTAACTGAGATGCTTTTTCATTAATTATAGTCACAGTAGGATGGTAGTGATGTTGATTCAACATCTGCATTTTGATCACCAAACTACATTTGTGTTTAAAAGATGGGCAACTATGATGTGTAAAATGTATTTAAGAGTATTAATTTGTTATCTGAACCTCATAATGCCTTCAGAATTTGTGGTTCTTGCTTAGGAGTCTATTTCTTGGTTGGTAGCTTTTAGAGCAGGGAATGATTAATTTCCCCATTAAATGCTCAACATGAGGGGAAAACCTATTTTATCCATATAAACAAAAAATTACAAATCTTATCTGGGAAAGGTATTTTAAAGTCTTTCCATGTGTAGAGTTTATCCCACATTTTATGTAAGAGTAATGTTTTGGTTTAAAAAAGCCTTATATATATGCTTAAACATAAATGCTGAGAAATGCTCAACTGTCTTAATGCAGTCACTGTTGACTGTAGGAGACATTTTTAGCAAAGTTTTTGAAATCACAGTAAACAAATGGATAAAAATCATGCCAGGCTAAACACTGTAGGCTTCTAGCAATACTTGTTTTAGTAACATCTTGTCTGAGATGCCAGTTCAGTGTGGTGCTAAAAAGTAAGATCACTGACTTGATGTAAAGTTAGTGCTATTTCAGAAAATACTGCTACTAGCACAGAATTTGCCAAACGCAACGTTATTGGTGTTCAAGCAGATTTGGGTTATTGTTTTGTTGGATAGAGGTTCTGTAGGAAGCTGTTTAGTGTTCACAGTTTGACCTTCCATGTTTTTGTAAAACTGATCTCAATCCTAAAATGTTCCTTCTTGGATGCATGCCTGTATTTATACAGGCCTCTCTACAAAGCTCACCAGAGGAGGAAGACAGTCTATAATACAGGAGATGTAAATTCTGTATGTATATATTTATATCCAGTCTCCCAGCTCCAAGGGTCTTACTGTCAGAAAAGCCTTCAAACACATTTAAAAGACATTTAAATCTTACACTATAAACATGAACAAATATAGACATCCTTCCACACTGACTTCATGGATATTCCCTCTTAGTGTAAGTCTCTGTACATATCACAGATGCTCTTATTGTTGTCTCAGCTGCCAAATTTCCTCTTAGTGAGTATCATTGTTCTGCTTTTATACTAGTTGCTGTCCTATCTGGGGGCTTTTGTGATGGAGCAAGAAGGAAGAACGGTTTTAAAAATTTATAATCTTCCCCCAAATTGGCCAGGAAATTTAGAAGCCTGTGTGCCTGAAGGTAATAGAGACACTTAAAATTTCAATGGCTCTGGAGCTGAAGCTGTGCTTGGGTAACTGTTAAGTCTTTTAGCACCTTTCTCCCTGCCCCCACCCCAGTTCTGCCTTTCTCTCTACCTTGTTTTAGCCCCGAGTAGTCTTCTGCAGAGTGTTCTTGGTGTTCTCTTAGCCTGTTTGGCATCCTGTTAAAATCATTGATTCCCTCTGTAAAGGCTCAAAATTACATCAACGTTGCTTTAATAAACTTTGAAGTTTAATGCAAATATATACAAGCTCAGAGAGAATAATTATTAGTCCAGGAGTTTTCCACAGGGGAGTAAGTCATATTGTGTAATTGTTTTTCTATTTGCTTTAAACCTTGCTGATTGTCCTTCTGGGCCTTCCTCATCTAGATTGGGTAGTTTTCCTTAAAAATAGGTTGCACAATATTCCCCAGTATCAGACTTCTAAGTCTGTAACTATATGGTTAAGGAGTGTGACTCCTGCCATTTGGAATTATCTTTGGAGAAGATAGTTTATTTAATGACTTTTGTTCTGTAAACTGTAGACATTCTCCATTTTTTAGAAGCAGGGAGACAGCTCATAGTAAAGATGTAGAGAATGAGGGGCACTCGAAAGCTCTCGATGTGAGCAGTTACACATGCTGTGATTGTGCAACAGTTTGTGGTATGTTGCAGTCAGTGGAACAATTCACTGAACTTGGTGTTAAACATACATCCAACCCATAAATGCTGACTATTTTACAGCTTTATAGATGTAAAACTGTGTTTTCATATTGTGATTTTTTATTTTTTTTTTTAAATTTGGACTATCATATTATTAACAAGGAGGTCTCAAGCCTGTTCTGCTGCTAGCAAAGCTGTCAGTAAAGTACTTTTCAATTGTAACAAAAATTTGAAAGTGTTACTGCAGGCCTTGAAGTGAGGCAGATTCAGATTTAAAGAACAGTGTTTTTGGCTAGAGAAGGTTGCTTGGGAAGCACAGAAAACAAAGGCATGTTAGGGCAAAGCTCGCTGAGGCTTCTGTGCCTCTGAATTTTGCCTGGTAAGTATTTCTTGTGCAGCAAAGGCAGCATCCCTGTGAGAGAAAATGTCAGTACAAGCACAGCTCAGACCTTCTCGTGTATTTCATTTACCCTGGGAGCTGTGTTGGTTCTGGCTGCCGTATCCTAATTGGCATCTTGCTCCATGGACCTGTTGGCAGGCAGGTGCTGGGTCATGGTTCCTTACAAGTTAACCCACTTATCTTCTCAGAGCAGCAGCAAATCTCTTCCAAAGGTGGTTCTTTTAGGCAAGTTGCTCAGTAACTGGTGCATCAGGAGGAGTGCTGCACTCCCGTACATAAAGTACCTGTTTTTAGCAATTGTTAGAGAGACACTGTTAGTAACAGTTGCCATGAAAAACCTCCTGTGACAGCATTAAGGTGAGATTGCAGAGTGGTTTAGATGGAGATTCCTCAGCCTCACTGGAGCTTTAGTTGTGGTGAGTTCTCCTGTGTTCTGCATAATTCTCTGTTGTTCTGCTTGTTGGAGTGTGGGAAGTGTTTGATTGTTTGTTGCTTTCAGAGGGGGAAGCTGAATCAGGTCCCTTTCTGATGGGTATTGCCATCAGCATCAGAAGGGGATTCAGTAAATACATTCTTTACATTCACAATTGCAAATCATACTGAATTGCATAATGTTGTAAACAGCAAGAAGTGGTGCATAAAAGAAGGTGCCCAATTCTCACCCTTCATCTATTTTTTTCCACAAGGCTGTAATTTTTCTCTGTAGTACATAATGGTGATAACATTGCAGGCTTTTTCCTACTCTGTCCTTTGCCGATTGACTTCATTGCTTATGGTTGTAAATTATCTTTGTTTATCAGTGTAAATCAACAGAGCTATCCCTGAACAATGGAGATAGCAACAGACAGACCTTTTGAAGCTGAATTTGCAGTGAGAAACAGTGTTGTATAGAAACATGTTGAAAAAGATAACCAGCACGGGTTATCGGGGGGTTCTGCTCAGCCCCCCCAGAGGGGATGATGGAAATGCTGTGGAATAACATTTTTCTAAAATATTCCAACACAACTGCTGGGGCAGTTGGAAGGTTCGTGCCTACACTTATAATTCTTAGGGGAAATAACAGTAAACCGGTGATATACCAAAGCAACAACATTTAAATAAATGGGAATTAGATTTAATGTATCAAATGTTACGTAATTGGTTTTTTTTCCCCTAGGGTTCAGTTCTTGCAGTTCTTTGCATATTAAATATTGGTCTGTCTACATAGAAAGCTGACTTTGGATGCTTTCATTAAAAAGTTTTTAAACACCCAAATAGAATGAAATCTGTAGAATACAGGAGGAAATATGAATCCATATAATGAATATTGTTGTCTTCAGTGGCAAGCACTGCTTACTGAGGGGGTTATAAGTTCAGCCAATAGTCACGAAATTGTATTGCATGGATAACATACTGAATTTTTTTGTGTGTTCTCCTGACTAAAAGAGCTGGTGTACTTTTTCAGTTAAGTAATCACAGTAAACGTTTGAAGATATATTGGAAATATAAGCAGCCAGTATTCAGTTCA
The DNA here is from genome assembly GCA_013400915.1 of Pardalotus punctatus. NCBI lineage: Eukaryota > Metazoa > Chordata > Aves > Passeriformes > Pardalotidae > Pardalotus > Pardalotus punctatus. The sequence goes on along the minus strand of VZTX01007032.1, from coordinate 194,803 downwards.
TAGTTGCAGTGATTGTGCTGGATGCAAATACCTGAGCTGTGGATAAAAAATTACTGAACAAGTAAAATAATGGAAAATCAGTATTAGTTTCTAAACAAGGGTAAGCTCTGCTTTTCCAAAGACGATAGTGTTGTCAATTAGTGTAGACACCGTCTCATCATCAGTGTCTACAGCAAATGGATGTGGCTTCTTGGCTTTCTCTTGCTGGTAATGAGTGAGATGCTTGTCCTTTCAAGCTGTGTGTTTCAAATGATATGGGAACAGTTATAATTTAAAAACGTTGTTTCTTTCCCTCAGTGAACATAGGGCAAGGGGCGGGGAGTGGTGGTGTCATTTTTATTTGGTTTTCACCTGCCAGTTTACAAATGTCTCTAAGGTATTTTAAGTCCATAGATTTCAGCTACTTTTAATTTAGTTGGCTTTGCCACATGGGTCAAGGTTTCTTTTCCCTCTCTGTTTCTCCATGGCTTCTTGGAGTAATTGTTCTGCAAGCAAGGTAAACACGTATCAGACCTATAAATGCTCCTTGGATGATGCACGGTGAAATATCTGCCTCAGCTGCATAATCTGCTGCAAAGGTCTGAAAAATGACAGCTCAAAGCCTGGGCAGCTCTTGGATCCTTCCTGGGACCAGTGGGAAGGGATTTGCTCTCTCAGAGGTGCACTTGTGGTCATCAACGTGCACCTATAAGATTTTCTTGAACGTGTTTGTTGTTTTCTTGGCAGTGGGTTTATGATGGAGCTTAGAAAGGAGACCTGTCCCACCACAAAAAAGACACTCTGTTCATTAATTTGGGAGATTAACTAGACTCAGTTTGTATTCTGAGATCTTAAGAAGTAGGAGAGTGGACAATCATATCTTTCTGAGGTGCTTTCCTCAGGCTGATAAGGAGCACCCACTATGCACCCTATGAACTCACCTCTTCCATGTCCTTGGGTGCCCATGATGGCCATTTAAAAACAGAATATGCAGAGAACAAAAGAGGTGTGAATCTTGAAGTTAATTGTGCAGCACCTGAAAATCAGAAATCTGGCTTTTAGATAAGGGAAAAATATTGAAATACAAGTTTGCCTTCTTTATTTTTACCATGAGAGAGGAAATTGAAGGCATTTCATGATAAAGATAAGTGTCTTTCTGAATGCTGCTTTGCTAATTGGTGTGACCCTACTGTGTCTGCACTGTTTCACAGCATGTGCCAGGACCTGAGATAAATATTTCCTTTTGGAAAAGCTGTACACAATGTGCAAATAGAAGGAACATGGTCTCTTCTGCCTCTCTAAGATGTGTTAGAATAAATAATGTTGTTTTGAAAGGGGTTTTTTCATATTTTTCAGATGAGCAACTCTCTTGAGCTTTGTGCTTTTTATTACATAACATTTAAGATTTTTAAGTTCTGAGCATGACCTCAAGTTTTTATTTTGACTTTCACAAAGTATTTGCTGCGTGTAGTCATAAAAACATGGATACCCTTCCCAGTATTCTAGCTCTGTAACACCTGTAGTCCCCTGCAGTTTGTTTGGGAGGTTCAACTGCAGTGTTTTGAGTAGAAAATATTTTCTTTAGTACTTACAGAATTCAAAATCATTAGAATTTGTTCTGTATAAAATTATGACTTTCTGAAGAAATATTGGCACAAACTGTGGAAGCTGTTAGGTTTTGGAACTTGTGTTCAAATTACTCATTTTCTCTGCTTTATTTCTTCTTTTGCTTCCTAATTAGAGGCTGGTGGACAAAGCAAGCTTGAGGCTGAAGGGCCTACTTTGGAATCTGACAAAAAGGCAGTCACTTAGAAAAAGGGGTATATCTTTTGGGTGGAGAAAAAAAAAGTGCTTGAATTGAAGAAACAATTTTAGGTGCTGTGGCTTATTTTGCTGTTTGCCTCTGCAGACAGGTCGGTTCTGGCATTTCCATGCACCAACGTCTGCTAATTCGTATCTTATGTGTATAAACGCGTTTATAGTTTCCTAGAAGACAGTTATTGACTGATCAATTTTTGTATTTGTGGAAGTTAAGCTATATTATTTCTGTCAATAGCTCAAAAGGACTCTCTGTAAATATCCTTGGCCATGAAGATTTGGACAAACATGGTCAGTCTATGCTATGTTGCTCTGAAATCTACAGGTTAAAATATTTATATCTCAAAATCAACTTTTTTTGTGTTATTGGCAAAAAAAAAGTTCTAAAATCTTTCATTCAAAAAAAAGTTCTAAAATCTTTCATTCAAAGAGGAGACTTTTTCTGTTTTCATCATGAGAACTATGTGTGTCTGTGCTCAGATTTATCTGGATGAGTATATGAATATCTTACAGATATATTTGTTTGAAGTGACTATTAATACTGGTTTAGGAAGTAGTATTGAATCTTCAGCTATATTCGTGTTTTGGGAAGAGTCCATTTTTATCTTCAGAGTAGCACAGTAGAAGGTAGCGGTGATTTTAAAACATTTCACTGTCTGGGCAGTGTGACTGAAGTGCTCATCTTGCCGGAAATTTGCTGGGACTTTGGTTTGCTGAAGTTTTTTTCCTTTAAAATGCTGGTTGAGGACACTTTTAATGAGCATCCCAGCTGCCTGTGTGTTGGAAGCAGAGAGGCAGAAGAATGAAATGGCTTTTTAAGTCAACTCCTATCAAAATCCAGAACTCCATAATTTACTGATTTTACAAATAAGTGAAATAAAAGCTTGGCTTGCCTGAAGTCAATTATTCTAGTGTTTAAAAGAGGACCCAGAACACTCTCATGGTCTTAGTCGCTTTGCTAACCCAGCCTTTTGGAAACAGCCACGGTAAATATTTATTTAGTTGCCATAATACAGTATGGGAATGTCTTCTAACCTCAGCAGTTAGGCTGAGTTAGGCTGCTGCTCTAAAAGCTTCAAGTCTTTAGTTTGAATGTTAAAGATTTATGGCTTTACATCACAAATTGTATTTCCGAAGGCTTATCCTGGCACTGCTGTATTTTGTTTTTGTAACTCTGTTGTATTGTCATCTTTCTTGAATAACTTGCTGTCAAAGCACATGCCAGGTCATGTGTTACAGTCAGCTCAGAGCAGCCGCACATTTTGCCAGTTAAATATTTCTCTCTGGGAGCTGGAAGAGCTGCCTTGCATATCAGAAGCTTGCAGTCCAACCTGCTGATGAATATTTGCTTTCCTTATGGCCGAATACTTAACATTACCATGTGATTTTGGGAGTCATCTTTGGAATTAATTTCTGTATTGTTCAGCAACAGGAAAAACTTGGAAACTGGGATGATGCTTGGTTTGTTGCTCAGTTTTCAGATTATTTAATCTAGGTGTTCTTCTCCCATCTAAAAATTGAAATTTGATTAAAACAGATTTTTGCTATTTTTAGAGCGTGGAAGATCCTACCTTTAAACTCCAAGTCAGAGACTGAATAAATACTTGTAAGTAAGGAAGGAAGCCTCATTTTTCCAATTTTCATTGTTGACCTCAGGATCACATTTCCCATCATTTATGACGAGATCAAGCTGTCTGCCTGCGAAACAGTAAAATGCATTCAAGTCTTTTGGTATTGTCAGGCCATAACAAAAGCTTAATAAGATGAGAATGATTGGCAGAATGACATGCACACATCTTTTTTAAAACTCTTCTGTAAAATATACTGAAATATAAAATGGGGCACAGAGTTCTCAACAAAATGCTGATGGTTACAAAAACTTTGACAATGCAAACATTCTCACTTGTAGAGCTGAATCAATTGGAAAGAGCAGCCAAAACTGCAAAGTGGAAATACCATTAAGTTGTCTGAAACATTTAGTAGCAATGATCAGCATGAAAATAATTTGGTACAATTAACTGATGCTTTTTGTCATTTCTTTTGCACAGCAGTTTTCATGTGTGTACCACAGTCTTATCTTGAAGCAAGAAAATGAGGCTCTTTCTGAGCTGGCTAATACTTTATTGCAGAGATTTATTTCTTAATCTTCATTGGAGATTTTGAAGTACTGGCTGGTTTTTAGCAGGCTGATTTAGTTCTTGTTTCATTTGAGAATATACAAAATAGGACTGCTGTAATTAGAGCTTGGTGGTAGCTTTTGGCAAGTCCCGAGTCATTTATGCAGAAGCTCTGTACTGAGGACACGATGCATTTTAGGGAGGGGAAATCGGAACAATGTCCTGATTTGCTTGTGTGGGCTAATATGACTCATTTAGAATGAATGCCTTTAAAAGTGGGGTTTTTTTAGGAAAAACTGACAGGCTAACCTCAGGTTTCAAATCAGTTTTAAACTGTCCAGCAAGCTGAAAGTCTCCTTTCGATCTGCAAGGCCCTAGCAATTCCCCATGGTTGGGGTCAGCAGTTTATAAACACTGCCTGGACCAATGATCTGTGAAATCAATCTTTGAGTCTTCCTGCTGCTGCCTTTGAACAGTTTCATTGATGGCAAAGTAAAAATGACTCAGGCTTTGAAATGTGAGTATAAAAAAAATCTAAAGCTTAAAGCACATAGAAGACAAAATGTTGATGCTCAGAAAGTTTCTTTACCCTTGGAATGAGAGAGTTTTGGTCCTGACGTTTTCTGGAGGTATGTCACAAGATTCTGAACAGGATTATTTTGGTAACGTGGTGCTATTGGATAAATATATTGAAGACATTTTGCCCACCTTTCAAATTGAAACTATGGGATGAGTGAGTCAGCTGGCTGGTTGCACGTTAATGCTAATATTTTGGGGGTTCAGAGATACTCAATAGCTTTTATTCTGGGAATGAATAAGATGGGTTAATTTATATACAAGGCTTCCTAGTTAGAGAGAAGTCAGTAGATTTCAAGCCCAATGAAGCAGTGGTTACAGGTGCCACATGATCTGCTCCTTTTGTTGAAGACAGTTCTTTAAAGGTGAACTGTCATGGTTCCTTTGCATGGAGCTCAGTAACTCTGTTAGTAAAACATGCTTTCTGTTGTTGCTTCAAACATCTGGCTTATAGTCCCCACCCAGTGCCAAGTGGTGTTTCATATTAAATAATTTTTTTCTTAAGCAATTGTTTTGAGTGGAGTTTCTTGCATACTGGCTCCAGCTAGCATGCTTCAGTCTGGCTGTGGATTCAGATATCTCCGTGAAGAGTTAGCATCTTTAGTTAGCATCTTTGGTTCATCTCTCATCTTTTGCACTTGTATTTTCTTTATATTCTCTTTCAACACAGCATATCTATAAAATACTGTGTGTTCTGGCTTGTGGGATTCACCTCATTGTAGGTGAAAACAAAAGGGTTACAAAAATCATAGTTGTGTCTGTGTGTGCTGAAAAATTGCTGGCACCTGTGGCAAAATTTGGTGTTGTTGGCTTTTCCAGTGCCAGCTGAAGTGATGCTTTCAGGTCTGGGGAAGCACAGAGGGTGCCTCCCATCGAACTCAAGCTGTGTGTAAGAATAAGTGCAGCTGTTGGAAGTGTCCCAGCGCTCTGGGCCGTGGCCATACAAGGAGCCCTCTCTGTACAAAGCTGCTCTGTCTGATCCATGTGTTCCATATGTGTTAAAGTTCATGGGGCTCTTTGTCTGGGTGTCAGCCACGGGTGCCTTTCATCCCCGAGGTGCCTGAAAGCATCTCTCGATATTATTAGAATGGTAGAAAGGAAGTGGAAAAGAGGGAAAACAGACTTACTGGATATTTCAGTGGGTCTTTGCCAAATCACATTTTGGGATTCATTTCTATTTTAAATGCTGCAGTGGCTGCCAAAGCTGGCAAACTGTGATCCCCTTTGCAAGCGGGAGGAGACTTTATTACTTCTCTGCCAGAGGAGGAACATCACTTCATTTTCCTGTTGCTTTGTTTTTCCTTTTGTAGTGAACAAAGAAATTCTGTGAGGGAGAAGTAGAAAAAGCCATTTTTCAAAGCTTTTCCAGAAATTTTACAAAACAATGGGTTTGATTTACACTTTAAATGTGGTTTCCAGTCTTGTCTCACATCATTTGCATACCTTTAAAAATAACTTGGTTTAACTTTATTTTATAGGAATGTGTCCTTTCCTCTGCTACTGCTGGTTGGGGTGTTGTTTCCTTGATTATTTCTATGTGCATGTAATCAAGAAGTGATCAAATTTAATCACCAAACAATTGGCCAGATTTACATAGAGAAAAACTGATTAGAATCACCAAAAAACCAGGCTGAACATAGAACAATATCTATGCTTAAATAACTAAATCCCACAGTTTAGGAAGGTAAGATGACTGAACAGAAAAAAAGAAAAAAATGGAGAGCCAAAAAATATCTGGGCTTTCTTCCTGCCTTTGTCATGCCTCACTTGTAGCCTTGGAAACTGAGACAAAGAGGTTAAGAAACTTGCTCATTCTTAAAATGGAGATAAGATACAGTGTACAGCTTATTTTAGTTTCACTTATTCCTCTGCAAAGTGCTGTAAGTGAACAGTGCTGGATTTTTAACAATATAATCTGTATCATGAGCTTGTTTATTTAGGACTTGAGCCAATGAACCCACGTTTAGTTGTGCTTCCTGTGCCTACCTGTTAGTGATCCCTTGTTTTAATCTGTCAGTCTTGGCAGGTTATTCCATCATCTCTGTCGGGAGGGTGCTGGGTGTTTTGGTGAAACCAGACAATTCTGGGACCGAGCAGGATGTCCGATATCCCAGCACTTTAGCACAGTGCAGAGGGGATGGTTGGCTCAAGACTTCCCAAACAAGCTCGTTTCCCTCCAGGCGTCTAAACCAGGGATTCAAGACTGTGGGATCAAAACATTGGAAAGAGTTCTTGGCAAATTGATCAACGGTGAAATAGTTACGAGCGCTTCTTTTTTAAATCTGAAAGTGCCACTTTTTAGTTAAGGTCTGTTCCTAGGGCTTTTGTTTTATAGGCTCTCTGGACATTCACACGCTGTTTATATTAATGCAGCTCATTTGTAGGCAGTGCAGACACTTTTAGAAATTGTAAGACTGTGGAGACATTTAATGGCTGAGGATAAATTGCACAGCTGTGGACACTATTTATACTTTCCTCTATAGAAAAGAGTCTGTATCATGAAATAAGCATAGCTCAATGTTGTGAGTTATTTTTCAATTTTTTTTTTAATCCTGGAGAGGGCTTGCCAGCTCTTGGGTTTACATGTTAAAAAGTGTTAGCATGTCCTTATCCTAAGAAGATAAAGTTCATGCTTTACCCATTAAGAAAACAGACATTGAAGAGAGGAGAGAGAAGGTAAAATGTTTAAAAATCTTAGTAAGGAATTCTAGAAACGCTGCATGAAATTTCTGGGCTGAGAGGAGTAGATCCTAAATATGATTGAAAATAACCAGGACTTGATAGTGGGCAAAGTGAACAGTAACTCATGCAACAAGTTAGTTTACAGGTTAAGGGCCTGAAACCTCTGCAAAGCACACGTCCCTTCCTAAAGAAAGAAATGTCCAAGCCCACAGCTTTCAGTAAAAGAGCAATTTAAAGCAATTTCCAACTTACTAAAGTATGTAAGGAGAAATAATTATAACTTTAATAATTAGATCTCAACCAAAGGACACAGAAAGGGAGCAAGTTGTTTGTTCTTTGTAGTTGTGTTAATGATGAGAATCCTTAGAAGTCAACTTTAAAGGACAAAAGGACAAACACAATTATAGGACGTGTAAAATGGAAATTAGGCACGGAGACAAACTGAACTGCTTCAAAGATAAGAGACTAGGATAAATTAAGAACTAGTAGATACCATCTTCGAAATACTGGAATCTAATATGTTTGACAATTACTTTGGAAAAAGTTTGCTGAAAGAAACCATAGGAAATTGCAGACACTGTGTAGTTCAGGGCTCCTAGTTTTTATATCTTGCACATAGACTGTGGCTAGTTTCAAGTTGTCCCCGTATTTTATATCTGCAAGGTTCCATAAAATTACTCTGCTATTTAAAATATCTCTGAGTGCTTCTACATCCTCTAGAGATTTAGTTGCAACATTGTAGTTGGTTCCCTTTTCTCCCTTAATGCTCTAAAATCCACAGGCTTGTTCTGTCTCAGATTGCTGTCTGTTATGGGAACCAGGGGACAGGGTTAGTGGGTGAATTATGAAGTAATTTGATCAAGAGCTCAGGAGATAGGATCTTTCCTCTCTTTTCTTCTCTTGTAATGTCAACACTGTGGTTTTTAGAAAATAATAACTTGCACGTATGCTCTGAAATTCCAACTCTGGCTCTGACTTGTCCTAAGCTGTTCCCGCTTTGTTGGGGTTGATTTGATACTGTTACTATTTGACAGTTCTTGTCCCGCTAAGAAACTAATTTCCAAATTATGTATTACAAAAGTTTGATCAAAAGATAAAGCTTGAACTAATAAGATGAATAACTCACTGACATCAAAGAGAAAATGGAATAGGGCAGAGCTGAGAGCCTGGAACACTGATATGTTCCCAAAATATTGCTTGTGGATGAGTACTGCTGGCCATTGTGTCTCATTGCCACTACTATTTCTAAAAGTGAGGTTATGTACTTATAAAAAAACAAATTGTTAACAAAGATTTTTTCAGATTATTTTGTATGTTGATTCTTTTTAATTCAGATACTTAGAAGTCCTTAGACCTTCCAGCCATATTCCTTCAGTTCTGTTCAGCATTCTGTGATGCAGACTGATAAATTCTTTCTAGATCAAGTTGGAATCCATGAAGGGGGCATTGTCCCTTACCTGTCAGTCATCCCTCAGCTCTAGGTTACTGCTCCTGCCTCCACAGTGCAGGACAGAGCTGCAATACCTCTTAGCTGATTTCAGTACAGAGTGAAGCTGATTCATTTACTTAGGGATTTAAACATCTTAAATCTAACTTGTCTTCATTTGCACTGCAATGAGCTCGCACAGTCATTCTCCATATCATTGCTGAGAGACAGCAGTTTGATAAATCACTCCATCTGACAAGAGCAAGTTTTTACTTCTTGACTGGTACCTTCAGCCCACTCACAAATGAGGTATATTTTTTTCCACTCTTCAGATGTCTTTTCTTATGTGAGAAAAAAATATGATACAGTGAGAAAAGCTGCCAAACCCTTTCCTTGAGACAGAAGTTGTTGGGCTGAGGGAGCAGCAGCTGGCTGGGCCCCCTGTGGGACAGAAGCTCTGCTGAATGACCCCAGAAGGGACCAGTGGGCCGTGGTTCTTTGGGAAGAATCACTTTGGTATGGTGCCTTCATTTGAATGGCACTGTTAGGAGAGATTTCTCTGAAACGCCTCGATGTGTTTATACATGTGTGTCTCTTTCTTTACACGTTTAGCTTTTTCCATTCTGTGCGTTTTAGTCCAAGGATGCATGTTCAGGGAGATCAGGGCAGATTGCTGGTTGGCTCTGCAGCCTGATGGGGCCCTTCTGTGGAAAACTTGCATCCCCTAGATCCTTCTTAAATTGCACAGTGCTAAGTGATTTGTTATTCCAGGCTGAAAAGCTCTACTGCTACTTTAGACTTCTTGAATGTGAGACAAACTAATTTTTTCTGACTGTGCTGGAGAACCACTGTGTGACCTGTGCTGCAAATGTAGCTCGTGACTTCACAGCAGCAGCTCTTTAAGCCTCACTGTCCTTCAGACACAGGGAATTGTGGCAGGTCTCAGTGCAGGAGCAGTTTGCTCTGCTTCCTGGGATGGCAGAGGAGAGAAGATGCACCAATAGCACAGTACAAGGTAATTAATTTTTCTTTAGATGTCTTTTATTACATAAATTGTCAGCATTGCCCCGGTGAGTCTGCCCAAACACATCAAGAGAATAACGCAGCTGTAATTGCGAAGGGTCTGTGTTATCACATTGCAGTCTGGGCAGCTCTGGCACGCACAACCTTCTGTGATGAGCTCATCACTGTTTCATGACTTACTTGCTCTGAAGCAATCAGTGTGAATATTTGTTTCAGACTTGCAGGTTTTTAAAACGTGGTGGGGGGCAGTTATTGAATGTATAGAAAGTGTGCATCAACTGAAATCCTGCACTGAGTGAGAGAATTTAACAAAACTTGGAACTGGCTGGCAAAGGAAGGGATATCACCTCATACTACACTGGTTTCCCAACCTTAAGGAAGTTGGGTGTGATGTTGCACCAGTTAAATGCAGACTGCAGCATTTCAAATGCAGCCATAGGCTGGGCAGTCAGACTTTTACATTCTAAAAACACTTCATTAAAGGTTTTACAGATCAGTTGGCTTGTAAGAATATCTGATCTCTTGAGGACAAAATCACTTAGAAGTGTGTGGGAGAAAATGAGTTCTTCATAAAAAAGTTTTTAATAACTTATTAAATTAAGGAAAATGGAAGTATAGTTCTAAAGATTTTTTATGGGAATATTTAAAGGAATTTGAATTAAGAAATGATCTTATTAGTTACATACAAGTGTAATTAAATATCTATGATACTGCAAAATCCTACTTTCCACATGTGCTTACATAAAGCCAAGCACTCTTTTTGTGTTCCTCTTGTGTATTTCTGTTCTGAGATTTGGGCTCAGGGGTAAATGAATGCCTCTCATGTGTGTCCAAGCTCTTAAGCTCTGTTTTACCCTCTTCCTGTTGTGCAATTCGTTTTCCCAGGAGTCTGTCAGTCACAGTGGAGTAATGCATTTACTCCCTGAACTTGGGTCAGCCAAGACTCTTGGGCTATTTCTTGATTCCCCTCTGGAAGGTGCCTGTAGTGTGATCATGTGTAGTCCATCAGTATTCCTTGAAATCACTTATACCCAAGGCAGTGCAAGAATCATTTTGAATATATTGTGGAAAAATCATTTTTCTCTAGAAGGATTGTGTAGGTGTTTAATACCATCTCAACTTGATGACTTTCATAGGGAAAAATGTTAAAGCTGCATATCTGAAGGAACAGGATCTATACTTGGATTATTGCACTAATATTTGCCATTAGGCTGCCAGACTGGCTAGATCTAGCTCAGGAGCCAAGCCCTTCACCAGGGCTTGATCATCCCAATGCACTGATGTTACTGTGGTGGGTTTCACCTGGGAATGAGAGCTCTGCTGAAGTCCAACCAGCCTTTTTACTGGTGTCTGAAAGTAATAAATTATGTTAGGAGTTAGAAATAGATTAGGAAGCCCTTCAGTGTGTTACAGTCTGAAGAATCCATAAAAATCAATGTTGCAAGATGGCAGTAAAACTTCCTTACTGCCTTCATGCTGAGCTCCTACAAGCAGATGCAAAATCAAAGAGGAGGAGGAGGAGGATTGTTTTTATGGCATGTGACTGTTGCCATGAGATTCTTGGTTGCCATCAGAAAGGTAATTTTGCTTAATGGCTGTGATCAGCTACCGATTGAGACATACAAAAGTGCTGCATTAAAATAGCATTCCTTCAGTTCCTGTGCAGCTCTCATCTTTTATCTCAAAGAGCTGTTTATCCACCCAGAGCATCAGAAGCAAGAAAGCAGGGCCTTTCAAGGTTAGAGCTCGTCATGCTTGGATAATGCAATTCAGAAGAGCCTAAACACAACAAATCAAAATCTGTGAAATGATGCATGGCTTCACGCTTCTGTAATTTTGCAAAAGTACATATAGATTTCCATTCTTCCATTCCAAAGAGCCCTTGAAGTATGTATAGAATTTATAGCTTTGTATGTCTCACTTGTACGTGCGAGAGTTAATGACTCACACCTTTCCCAAACAATTGAAGTGCTTCCTGAATGGCAGAGAAAACATTCCCTCCCCTGCTCCGGTACTGATTCACATTCTGATTCACATTTGTTTGTTGTCATGTGGCAAACACCATTTGGCATGTTTACTCCTAGGTCTTAATTACCCTGCAGCAGTACTTTTCTCTTTACAGTTCTTATTTCCTTTCCCTCTCTCAACTGTACCATGAAACAGCACCTAAATTAATCCAAAAATAGTGGCTCAATTCTTTCTCCCATCTTCCCTCCCCTCCCCAGCTGCTTTTGCTTCTTCCCCTGACACCAGCACCTGTGGGCCCTGCACTGAACTTGAGTCAACTTGTTAAAGCAACAGAGTTATTCCAGTGAAGAAAAAACAGTTTCAGCACTAGCTTTGCAATTCAAATTGGCTCAGTGATGAGGCTCATAAACATCAGAACCAGCACACAGGAGGGAGCCACACTGGCATCAGGAACATGGTAAGGGAGAGGGACCTGTGCAATATCTCTGTATTTAACACAATGAAATTACAGTAAGCTCTTCATTCTGCTTTAACCATAACTTTTGTTAAAGATTTATGTTGCTTTTTGTCCCTGAAAGTGCTTATCTGAGGCATGTGAGAAGGTAACAGAACATATTCTGGGGCTGGAAGAGACGGGAATGGCTCTGGGATCTGGCTGGCCCTAGCCATGTATCCCTTAATTTCTCCCCCAACCCTCCGATCCGAGTAGTGTTTTGGCAGAGGTCTTGCACAAGCCATCTTCGAGCTGCCCTACACCTGCTGTCCTGTCTGTTGGTTTTGTGCTGCATTAGCACATGTACTCATGTACCTGTGGCCAGAAATGGATCCCAGAAAATCTGGGAGTGAGGCAAGTGCTTATTTAGCTGAGTTTCTGTTTACCCAGATGAGTTGAACCTGTGGCCATACAGAAGGGTGTCAGCATCACCAGGAATGAGTTATGTCATAGATTTTTTTTTTTTTTTTACAACCCCTTGGCCATGTTGCATTCCATCTGCTTATCACAAATTTGTTGCTTTCTCATTTGTGCAGAAAACAGATTCGTAAGGCTACACTGGAAAGCAGGCCATGGAAGCCTTGTGGGTTTAGCAGATGGAGTGGGGAGCTGCCTGTGGAGCAGCAGATCTGCAGAACAGCAGCAGCAAGATTTGGGAGAGCTGGGTGAGGAGGTGACAATATTCCAAGTTGAGTTTGTCACAAAAGGAAATATTCGTTGCCCATACTCCCACACTGTCTACATTTCTGATGCTTTTATTTGAAAAAGTTGGAGGTATAGCCAGTAACTGGTTGTTGAAAAGTGCAATGAAACATTTATGGGCTAAACATAGCCTATAGGATGTGGTTAAAATAAAGTTATTTGTAGGACTTGGGCTTAGTGACGCAGCATGCTTTGAATTTTAGGTCCTGTGGACTGTTGTAAATGCTATCTCTTCTTTGCAGAAGAATTTGTAGCAGCTAGATCAGATCTGTCCAAGATGGTCCTCATTGCATGGGTTGTTACTCAATCACCCTTCATTCTGCACATTCCTCTGCCCTTTGTGCCTCTTCCTGTGTTTCCTCCTCCCTCTCATGTGTTTGAATGTGTATATATTTCACTCAATGTACCTCTTCTATTTAAATGTACCAGTGGCACTTACTTATTCTCCCACTCCCAAACAACACAGATTTTCTTCCCCTTTTGATAATTTTTGCTGTTGACTGATTACATTGCTGTGTTATTTCTGCTTCGTTAATTGCACAAGTTAAATATTTAAACAGGTAATCAATACTATAGAGAGTTTTGTAAAGCAATTTAGCAAAAACACTGGTAGGAAACCAGCAATCGTCCTTTGCCCAAATAAACTAATATACAAACCCAAAGTTTCCCCTCCACATCCCGCACAAATGTCTATCTTCACACACAAATAAAAATACTTGAAATGTTATGAGATTTCTGTGGGTTCTTTAAATGAAATGACCTTCCCTTGCTATCCCAGGTTTTAAAAAAATAATAATTGGAAACCCAAAATGCCTTCCCTGAGCTATTCTAACTAGACCACACAGATTGCAGTTGGTGTGTTGGGAGGACAGGGAAGGGTTGTGCTGTAATAGAACTTATTGGGGAAATCTGGAGTGAAGGCATCCACAGAGCAGACTGATTAGGAGCATGACAACTGGAAGCTTTCTTTTGTCATCCTTCTCTGCAGCATTTGAAAAAGAAATTGAACTAATAGCCCTCATACCTCGAAGCTGTGCCTTCAGGGAGCCATTATGTTCACTCCTCTTTGCACAGAGGATAAATTTATTTTATAATCAAGTGTTGTTAATGCAAGGAAGAACATCTGCTTTTTAATGCTGGAAAATGAGCAGAATTTGTCTTCTGAGTATATTGCAAGTGGTGCTGCAGTTCTGGAAAAATCATTTTTGTTCAGGTTTTGGGAGTTCAAAATAATTCAAAATTGTAGGAGTTTCATTTAATGGAATTAGAAGTATAACAGAAAAGATTTGTTTATTTTTAGAAACTGAGAAAACTGCTTGCTGAGGCACCTTTGACTTGTTCTCCTCAGCTTTCTTACAAACAAAAGTGAAATTTGTCAAGCTGTAATCCCTGTCTCCAAAACCACTTTTTCTCCCAGGTTGTGTCCTCCATCAGATGATTTTGATTATCTTTGTAGTCTTGGGAATGGCTCATTTGTCCAAGTGAGGCTGTAACTTGTTGCAGTCTCTGGTTGGTCTCATTGGGTATGCATTATTAATGAAAATCAAAATAAAAAGCCTGTCTGCTTTACCATTAGGTTCTCAAAGAAGGAGCTTTGTCTCTAAAACATTTTGGCAGGATTATTTAGTGATTTCATTGTGATGTGTCAAATACATTCACATATTAGCAAATAAATTTGGCTAGGGTTGTAAATATTTGTTTATATAATGTATTGCAGCAGTTGTATTTTGGTAACTTGCTTTTCTTTTTGTTCCATGCCTTGGTTCTTAAATATACATAAATAGAAATGGATTGTCCTTTATCCAGATATTGAGAAATTCAGTTTCCACCGTCCTTCAGGTGCTAAATTGTCCTTTTCCAACAGGTTCAGTTTAGCTAACATGGGAGACGGACTTCATGAATGTATTACTCTAATAACTCAGCCCAAACTCAGAGCCACATAAACAATGACCAATCTGGAATCCTGTGTCTGGTAGTGACTGCATCCTTTTTGTGAGAGGCTTGGGGGAAAAGGGACAAAATCTCTCCCCAAAGAAAAGGGTTTCTTTAGGGACTAGCTGCTGATTCCTACATTTCGTTCAGAGAACTAATCAAATCTGATCTTCAAAACTGAAAGCCAACTATTAATGTGGATTCAAGAGACAAGCTGTTGCCGAGCTAAGAAAATTAGTTCCATTTTTCTATTCAGAGTGGAAAAACCCACCAAAACAGCTGAAGTGACCAATTTAAAAGTGTGAGCATTTTTTCCTGTGACTTTTACCCTGTGTGTAGGAGGGAGGAATTAATGAGGTGATTCTGTCCAATTTTTTTGATTATGTGATCAGCAAATTAACCAATTGTTCTTCTACAGATTGATTATATTCTAAATAAGCTGTGGTGATTGAAAACATACTCCAACTTGTTGTGAAATCTTGGAATAATTCTTGCAAGAAATGTGTCCTTGGACCAAACTGTCTAATGAGCTCGATGGTGTTTGATAGCCACATGCCAAATGTAGATAAATATTTTATAGTTATAGATCAGTTATCCAATCCATTCTGCTGTAATGGATCTGGGATCTGCTCAGCTGGAGCTTTTATGCTGTTGATTGTCCTTTGGGGACTTACAGGGAAATGGAAGCCCTTGAGGTCAGTGGAAAATTTTCCACGTTAGGGTGAAAAGATAAGATTTATGGTAGAAGTACAAGTCTGTTCCTGTTTGGAAAAGGTGGACAGATATTTTTGAAGTGAAAAGTGTCAGTGCTATGACCAAAAAAATTCATAGAAGTGTATTAACTGTCCTAAGCTACTTTACACTTTTTTTCCTTTCTTCTCCAAAGGAGCTGAAATATATTTTGTTGAACCTGTTAACTGAATTGTTTAGTGTGGTGCTATCGCTTTGTGTAAGCACGACACTGGGAAAAAAAAAAGCTATGGAATGTCTAATTTCCTTGAAATAAATGTTTTTGCACCTCTCAGTTTGGGCCAGAAAACAAGTTCTTGGAAAACTGGGGTTTGTGGAGGTTTTTTTAACCATCTTTGAATAGAAGAGAGAGCTTAATTTCCCATACACTTTCCCTTTGGTTCCTCATTTTCCTGTCCTCGTCTGTTCCACCACCTCCATCCACTTCCGTCACACCCAGGGCATCCTGCAGTGGCCTTTTTGTTACCTCTGCCAAGGACAGAACTTGAACTCGGTCTAGCCTTCCTCAGCAGTCTTTGTTACTAGATGGTCCTTTTTCCCCCTAAAATTTGCATATTTAAAGATATATTTGTAGTTCTAACCCTCCTTTTTTTTGATTGGCAGTTAAGGGAGGGCATATAGCAATAAACTTAATTTTTTTAGAATACCAATATAGATATGCAGTTTATAGGAAATTAGTCCAATGGAATAAGTCTCAGAGTTTGAGAATATGTTATTATACCATACCCAGCTCAAGTTCTTACCTAAGAATAACCACAATTCTGGAAGAGCATTTCTCTAAATGTGTTTCCATGATTGGAAATAACTTACAAAAAAAAAAAAACCAATGCAATGACATGCTAGGAAACTGGAGTTGCCTTTTGTATATAATCTTGAACTGAAGTAATATGAAAAGCATGAAGCTGAAATTCCCAATCTGGCTGGAAGTTTTCTTGTGTGGGGAATTAGTTTCCAGCCAGATTAGGAAGCACATCTATCAGGCTGATTACACAACCCACAAGCACTTTCATCTGCTACAGCTGCTGGAGAAGTGCGGGGATATTCCCCTCGACCAAAAGTGCAGATTTTTATCTTCTTACACAGATTGTAAATCTGCACCTTAATAAATGTTTGGTTAAGATGCAGATGGACTCAGAATGGCTCAGCTGCTTCCATACTATTTAAAGAGAAGAACAAAGCTCCAACAGCTTTCCTTTAAATGTAGTTTTCTATGGAGTAATCGATCATTTTGCAAGTGAATTTACTACTGAATATATTGGGATGTTTTGGAGCAGAATACCCTGTAAACATGTCTTGTACTTCAGCAATGTAAAAAGGGCTCTTCTTCATAAAGTCTGATACACTGCTGTATTTGTACTGCATAAATTTTGCCCAGTTTTTAGCATCAGATTAAAAGTTCGAGAGATGTCTAGACTTGTAAAATACTGGAATTAGGACGTCAGTGTGACACAGTGAGCTGAAATGTGGTGGATTAAATTGCGATTTTGATTTTGTTTTCAGGCTTTTTTTATTTAACTTAAGATAATTATACTTTAAGATCTAGTCTGTCATTCTAGATTCTTCACTTCCATTTCAGTTGATTTTTCAGGTTCATTTTGGAGATGTATCTTAGTAGGGAGGTGACAGGATGCTGGCAATAGTGGCACCACTCTAAGAGCTGTGAGTCTGCTTTTCCTGGTTTGTAATTGTCAGGAGCAGTTTTTAAAAATTGCATTCATTTCTGTTCCTCTTAGGAAAGCACTGCTCAGGCTGGACTGGCACAGAGTGGTTTTGGCTCAGCTCTTTTCACTGCTTGGCATTTCATCTTGCCAAGGCATGCTCCAGGCTCAGCATTCACTTGCTGCATGGAATAATTGAGCTGATAAAGGTACTGAGCACTCGCTCCATCAAGCAGGGGCAGGGCTGTGTGCATATTGCTGTGTGGCTGATTAAAAAATGTTTAAGTTGAGAGATTATGTCCTTTTGTTTCTCAGTTCCTTACTTCTTGTTCCCTGTGTAATGAACTTGTCTAATTTCAATGTGTGAAACATTTCTTGCCCTGGTGAATGTCAGTCAGTGTTTTTCACTGGGGATTACTGCAAAGACATTTTTAAAATGTTTAAGCCTACAACAGGTAATTAATCTTTTCTTAGTAATACTGTTTGTATTCTCCAACCCCTTCGAGAAAAGGTATCTCATGGGTCTTGAGTGGATGATAAAGCAGTGATAATGAATAGTTTGCTTTAATGGACTTAAATTCTAAAATTTTGCCCTCTAAAGTCCAGTACATTTTCCCTCTGTAGTAGTTGTTCAAGATGGGGGTTTTTTTGTTGTTTTTTTTCCCCTTGCTTGAGATACACTTTTAGTGAAAAGCATTCTGTGGACTATGCCCATGCACAATCTGCATTGCCATCAGCTGCCATGCTCATCCCGCAGGTCACACTTGAGGGAGCTCACTTGAGATAATATCCAGCGCACACAATCTCCAGCCTGTGCTCAGGCTGGAGTTTGAACACAATAATTACACACTTTTAGCCTCTAGTGAGCATTTGCACTAGGAAAGGAACAGATCAAAACTGAGCATCCTTCTTAGGTAAAATACTTTTAAAACTTTCATGTTGTAGGAGTAATCCTTTAGGTTAATGTTTGAGCATTGATAGTTTGAACACTTGGGAGAGGTGTGTGGCTTGGGGCTGTACAGGAAGGCGGGGATGCAGATGCTTTTCCTTCCCCTAAAAATACCAGTACAGGATTTCCCTGTGAGCCTGTGCAAATTACATTTCCACAGAGAAATAAGTGACTGCTATGTGGGGGGATGAGGATTTCCAAGTATTAGTAGCTTCTTAAAAATCTCCTCTGCAGAGAGTAGAACTTTTATATTTCAGTAAGATTTTTAGGTTGTTGGCTGCTGCAGTGCTTCTTGTTCCTACCCTGAAAGTATGAAGAAAATGATGCTGAATTGTGACAGTGTAGCCCAGTTTTTTAAGGATGCCCTGCTTAAGGGAATATTCCTAGGGCTTAATAATGTATTATTCAGCTTTAAGGTTTATTTGTGGAGATTTGAATTCAGGAAATGGCATTGTTATGCAAGAACTGGAACAGCTAAAAGGAAAGGAGATTAATATTGCTAAGATTTGGAAGGGGAAGCTGGGGTTGGAGGATTATGTTAGCTCAGGCACTGATTTTCATATTTAACTATGAAACTTTCTGTAAAACTTTTTCTTCAGAGCAGAATTGGGATTCGGGATCAAAAAGATGTTATTGATGCATAGAAGCTGAATATGTTTCTAATCTTTGTGCAGAACTTTTCCCACTTATTCAGGAGATCTGGGCATGCTTCACTGTAGGCATTTTTTTCCAGCGACTCATTAAAATGAATGCACAAGAAGCATCAGACCAACTTTCTATTTTGTTAATAAAATAGTTGAATAAAAATGGAGTGATTAAGCCGTGAAACTGTAACTGTCCCTTGGGGACAGCTCAACAATTGTGCTTCAGAATGTTTCCCATTTGAATTCAGTGCTTACTTCAACAGAGGAGAGAAGCAGCAGTACAGAGATGAGCTTGTGTGTGTCTACAGATAGAAAGACTGGCATTTGCAGAGGAGTGGTTTACATTGTGGTTTGTTTTTTTTTTTAATGGAGAATTTAACATCAGATTTTTTTTAATAATTTTTTATAATTCTTATTTTTATATTTAGTATATATTTTATAAATTTAATTTTGTTGCTATATATACTGACTGTAAATGATAAAATATAGAAAATGTCAAAGTTCTGTAAGGTTTTGTGCAATAAATTATATCACAAGCTACCGTTCAAAAATCCAGTATAAAAAATTCAGTTTCTCCCATATCACTTTCTCTTACTGCTGAGAAAAGCACAGCACTGCAGCTTTGATGTTATGTTAGTTTTTCATGGGGAGAGAAAATCTCTTTGAACAGAGGAATGGGTTATAAAGGAGTAGGATTAGAGAAAATTAATCTATAGCAATGAAGTAACTTAAGATCCTCAGGGAATGCATACCTTGTCCTGTTAAAAAAATAAATTAAATCCCCACCGTTTCAGAAAGGAAAATAAAGATTGTCAATAACTTAATGAAGTATCTAATATTGAAAACTACTGGCCTGAAGGCCAGTTGAAAGAGTAATTTGTCCTTGTAATCTTTTTCACCTGTCTGTAAGAAAACCTGGGGCTCTTCAGGGATAATTTATGTCCTGTGTTGTGTGTGCACCTTGTAAGTTAATGTGTGTGTGCCGTAGCTTTCAGGACGATAAATGTGCAGTGTGAACCCTATTTCCCACTGCAGCCGGACTGCAAGAGGGGCTTTCTGGTGTTCTCAGCCGGGCAGGTCCTGCAGGGAGGCTGAAAGTACCACGGCCTTTGTAATTTCCACAGCAGCATCTTAGCAGCCTCCAAAACAGCCGAGCTGTCAAGTTGAGCATTTTGTGTGTGGTCTGCAGGCAAAACATTCTGCCCTGTTATGAATGAGAAAGTTGTTCTAAAACTTTTAGTGCCTGAGGAGGGGAGTGCGTGTGGAAAACAAGGCTCCCAACTGCACAACTCCCTGCTGAGCAGTGTGCAGGCTGGGAAGGGGCAAGGTGAGATACTCTGCTGCACAATTACACCCCATTCTCACCAAGTATAGATGGTATGTCCATTTCTTGACTGCACATACCACAAAATACCTGGGGTTTATGGCCCAGCACTGTGTTAGGAAATGCTTCACAGGACTGTGTTGTCTTAAGATTTTAAATTAAAAACGTTTTAATGAGATGTGGAAATAAAATTTACTGAGAACTGAGACTTTGAGGTGGAAACCTCAGAACTTTGGGAAATGCTGGTTTAGAAAATTCTGGAAATCATTCACATGTGCAAATAGGAATCTTTAAAGTGCTAACTTAGATCATCTCTAACTTGTGGGTAGCAGATCTTTAAAGATCTGAAAGATAAGAAACAAATGGGGAAAGGCAGCTCATCTTAGTAGCCTAATTTAAGAAAAGAGCATTTCTGGGCTAAACCTTTGGTAATTGTCATTCCAGGAAAAGCAACAATAATTTTTACTCACTCAAACTTCATTGCCATTAAAGAATAGTTCTCGGTTTTCTGCTGTTCCTCCTTTAGAAGTGTTTGTTGCTTTTGGCAGGTGAGTATGCGAGAAAGCTCAGGATGGTTTGGTTATTTTGGAGGAGCTGGAGCTGTTTGAGAAGATAGGAATTTCTGTTTAGAATGGAAAACTGATCCGAATGGTCTCTTTGGAGACAGAATGGTCTTTCAAAAATTCCTTTACTTCTGGATGCTAGAAAAGCACTTTTCTGTGGAAAAAAAGGCATGTTGGGACTGAAATGTGGCACCACTGAACATGTGTCCAGATGAATTACAGCAGTTACTGGTTTAAATTTTGATTAAAAGTAACCTTAGAGATTTCTTACTGTTCCCAATACCAGAGTTATTCTGGCAATACTTGCTTTTCTTACAGTGTTTGTACTTCATCCACTGTGCACCCTAATTCTGTATGTTTGTCTCAGGAGGGGTGACAGGGTGAGTGAGTGCCCCAGCTGAGCACTTCGGAATTCTGTCAGGAGATGGGCCCCAGTCACACTGCAGATCATCCTGAGCTGTGTCTTTTTCTTTTAAAGTAGGAATAGTGTTTAATTAGCCAGGACTGTGTAGGTCAGGGAGTGCTATTTATAGGCTGAGACATTGTTGTGTTGGTCTCACAAGTTAGTACATGCAGATTTTAATTTAGAAATATCTAAGTTTTTATATAAATTGAACTTGACGTAAGCTCATGAAAGCCAGAAGGAAAAACTGTATGTGCTAACATGCCGTCTTTTTATTTTGCTTCCATGAACATATGCTGCTAATATTTAATCTCCAATGTGTCCTAGATCATGCATGAAATAATGATTTTTCCCCATCAGATCTATCAGATCCCCTTTCTTTCAAGATGTTTGTTGGTTGTTTGGGGTTTTTTTTGACTGCCTGGAATTAGCTGTTCTGAGTTGAATTAGGTCTAAGCATTAAGGATACACTCTACTTGCAAAAGACAGTGTGAAAAGATACCACCTATTCCTTAATCTCCATATCCTGTTTCAAAAGCATATTCAATACAAAGCCTCAGTAAAAATTCTGTTTACAGGAAGATAACCATTATTCCTTTGATAATTTTTATCAGCACTGACTATTTATAGAATGTATAGTTATCCATTCCTTGTTTCAATTAACTCATGGTTGCTCTGTTTTATTATTTTAAGTGCTGTTTTTTCTCCTTATAGTCCCAAAATGTTATCCAGCGGTTGAACACTCCCTGTGATATGGGGCACCGTGGAAAAGCCTTAAGGGGAAGGTAAATGTTGGTGTGGTAAAAGAGAGCTTTAGGAAAGGACAAGTGTCAGACACACTCAGCTTTGACAAGGCAGCACAGGGCTGTGGTTCACTGCTTGCAATAGAAACTGCTGTGAGTAAAGGGGCATTTTATAAAAAGGAAATTGTAATTAGGGAAATAGCATGTTCCTTAATTGCTGTCGTTTTGAAATGATTGACAGTAAAATGGTGGCTTGTCTCCTGCTTTTTGAAGGAATAGGCTTGATAGGCATGGGCTTCAAGGCTCATCTGGTTTTTAAGTGTTTTTATCCTATCTCATGTAGCAATTCTGCCTGTTGATTTTGTAGGTGGAGGGGAGAGCTCGCTGCTCATGTGGATAAGGAAGGAAAGGTACAGTAGCTCAGACAATGATCAGGGTGTGTGGAGTAAGAAATGAGGTGGAGCACCCAAAGCTCCCCAGCTCCTGTTCCTACACCTGCTTGACAGAGCCAGGGAAGATCACAGGACCTCCTCCTTTCCCACAGAGCACAGCTGGCTGTTCCAGCCAGCTCCTCCAGAATTTAGATTATCTCCTTCAGGAGGACTTCAAAGCAGGCACAGGAATATGGTAACTGAGTGTGGGATACAGGTGGGGATGTAACTGGAGAACTTCACTCTGGAGGCAAACCCTCGTGGCTACTGAGTGCTTGTGCAGAGAGAAAAGCAGTTTTATGGCAGTACGGTGTGTATTTGTACCACAAGACCACAAGAAAACCAAGCAATTTGTGTTAGGGCTGTTTTTGCTGGTTTTCAGACATAACCTGCAGATCTGGCTGTCACAAGTAGACCAAATTATTGCATCATAGTAATTCCTTTCCGCATAGTCCCACCAGCCCCTGTGTTGCCCTGTGTAACTAATGGCTGGTAGGAATGTAGATCACCTGCTTGGCCAAATACAGAACTGAGTGTTTAGTCCCAGGACAAGACCATAGGCTGTCTGGTTTTCTGTGTTGTGCTGCCAAAGTGAGTATTTGATGTTGGATGTGAATTCTGTCCCTGGGCACACTTGACATTTCTACTGGGTTGATATTTATACTATGCAGAACCAGACTAGACTGTTTTGTCTACTTAAAATAGCAAATGCTAAAGATTTTTAGCATTTGCTATATTGAATAATTTTCAAATCTTTTCAATCTAATTTTCAGCAGTGCAAGTTTCTTAAGGTTCGTGATATTCTGTCTCTAATAATACAAGCTTTTAGAGATGGATGGTTCTTTGGCTGACAGGTTATTCCACAGAAGAACATTTGGAGAGTATTTATTGACTGATAGATCCTAATGGCTTCTGAAATGCTGTATCTTGGTTTGGCCTGGAAATCTGAGTAGATATCACATTCTTCTTGTTTGTCTTTTGGGATAAGGTTAATGAGTCTTGTAAATTATTAAGGGCTATGCTCTCATCTTCCCAATCTGATTTCTCTGAATAGGTGCTGTGTGCTAAAACTGCTCATTAGCAGGTGCACTGATGGATGCCTGCGTATGTATTATTGATGACTGGGTGTGAATTTCCCTGTCTGGAAAGGGTGGTAGGCTGATAGAAATGCTTTGCATAGAAAGGTGATGTTAAAAGATTTGCCTCTTTGTGCATTTATTTCTGAAGGTGTGCTTGGCCTCATGCCATGGGGCATGAGTTGTCTCTGGGAAGCAGATGGAATCCTGACTTGCAGTCCTCTTGCTGTTCTTACAGTCCCATGAGATTTTTGTCATCACTTTGATGTAATCTGGAGTGTATTGTAAAAGCAATACAGTTTTATTTAGCGTGTCTTCATAAATACATTGCCATTTCTACTACTGTTTTACCGCTCAAAAATGGGCTGTTAAACAAAGCTAAAGCAATGAAGCAGAAAAGAGTCCTAGGGTGGAGTGTGGCTACTGTGGTATCCTACATATTATCAAAAGCAGCTTCAAAGTGTTACTGCCAGCCATCAGGCAGAGCAAACGGGCATTATCCTGCCTGAACTCATAATCCTTGAAGTTTGAATCTGCTCTTAAAGATCCAGTGAGACAAAATTTCATTACTATGTATCCCATTAAGAGAATATATTACCAGTATATGTAGGATAACTTTTCTGCTAATATACAGATTTAAAATGTTTTAGGGACATAAATCAATACCTTAAAATGAAACCCAAAGCTCAGAATGACCATTTCCTTTAAGACATGGCTCGTTCAGGATGATTAATGACTCTTAGTGGTACACCTCCACTTAGTCCTATCTAGATCTGGATTGCCACAGCTTTGTCCTGTGCCTTGTCCTGTATCACTCCCACTCCCTCTGGCTCCTCATGATGGCACTGGCCTGGTGTCCAGCCCCGGTCAGTTCCTAGATCTGCTCTCTGTGTGGGATCATGTGGGCACAGGAAGGGGCAAAGCTCAGATGCCAGTGACAAGGGCAGGGCAGTGCCAGCCCAGATTGAGATTGATTTGAAGGGTTGTAGATCCACACCCTTTTGAAGCATCACTTGTTTGGAATATATTATCTTCAAGTTTCCGCTGAGCCTGGAAGTTTCAAGTTGAAATGGATTTTAGATTAAGCAGAGAATTTGCAAAACAATAGGAGAGAGGAAAATGGTGGCATGAGTCATAAGCATGGGACCTTCCCCCACTGTCTGCCTAGAACTGCCGAGATCCCGAGGATTAGTTCACAGAAGAGCTGTAGTTTCCAGCATGCAATCAGCCACTATGTCCATTGTACTTTCAGTTTGCTGGAATAAAAGAACCACATTAGTCATCAAAACTTAGGGCTAGCATAAAACTCGGTAGTTTATGACCACTTTTTTTTTGACAACACAGCTGAGATGGCATGCTAAGTGCTGATGTTTCTTAAACGCTTATTGGTTTTATATGTTGGCAAAGTGTCTGTAAGTGTCTAATAGATGTGGGGCATTCCCGTTGGTCTGTCTCTGGTTTTCCTTCTCAGCCATATTTATCATTGAGATGCTCAGCAGTCAGATGTCTTCTGCAAAGCTTCTGCAAGACTGTCATGATGTCCGAATGTCTCACTGGAGTAATTTTAATGTCGAACTTTAGATGAGACTGTAAAGGATTTCTGCCTAGATTTATTGCTAGATCATTTCCTAAGCCGAAGTGACTCGTACCTGTTAGCTGCGGGCCACACAGCCTTGCTGAGAAGCGGGGAGTTACGGAAATGTTCAGGCTCTTGAGGACTGGGAAGGGCTTTGTCTCAGCCTGGCTTCCAGGCAGCTGGCTGTCTCCATCACCCTTTCTGTGGACTGCAGCGGTCCCTGGAAACTTGGGAAAGCCTTCCCTTCCCAGGCTGCTGCTGTGTAATGGCCTCAGATGACCAGTTCCCTGCTTGCTGCAGCAACTGCCAGGATGCTGCTCAGCTCTGCAGGAACTCAGCCAGCACTTTGGCATCCCTGAGAACATTTTTGCGAACACCAAAGCATGTTGTCTCCAAAAATACAAAATGCTTAATTCCACACCCATCCCCATCTTTTTCCAAAACCGCTTCTTATTGTGAATTAAGGCATTTTCTTCAACTCTGGTGTTTAACCAAATTGATATTTCTTTTCATGGATTTTTGGAATGATACAATTCAGTAATGGCATTACTGACAAAAGAGATTTTTTTCTGTACATTTGGGAGTATAATGTGGCCAAACCCAACTTGGAATTTAACAAAGCCTGGAAATGTTTTTGGGCATTGAGCAGTAAATCATTAGTTTGGGCAACTTTGCGTGGCACTGTTCTGAAGACCAATATCAAATAGTATATTTGCATTGGCAAAGTGAAGTCTTTAAATTTTCTGTGGAACTTAGAATTTGTGTGACTTGTGGGATAATTAAAAGACATCATCTCAAGATTTAACCATTTAAATACTGCTACTGTGAATCTGCTCTCTACTTGTCATTGCCATATCCCTCCCTCATCCTTAGTTTAACATTGCTCTTTCCCGTCTCTTAATATTTCTGTGGCATATCTCATGTGTAGAACAGAAAGAAAATTAAAGCTGGGATTGCATCTGCGGTGCCACTTCAGCCCAGTAAAGTTTGACTTCCTTCTTTCCTGGTCATTCCTTAGCCCTCTGCGCTGCCTCCTGTGCTGTGCCAGCACATGTTGGTAAACCCAACCAGGGAAGTGATTCAGCTGGAGAAGAAAAACCCTGCCAAAAAGACCAACTGCCAGCATAAAGCCATGTGGTCTTGGGTGGTTGGGCTGGCATGGGAGCAAACAGCTGGGTGAGAAAAGGTAGGAGTTATTTAAGTGTGTTCTCCTGCTGAAAAAGTTATACTGGAGCCACAGCCTAAAAATTAAGGTTTTGCCTAAAAATAAATTGTATGTAAATAGGATACACACAACAACAGAGACAACAAACCACTATCAGGGTTTCTTTTTTCAGATCTCTGTGTTGATTTAGCCCAGGTCAGGTCCTTACTAAGTTAAATCAATTCATAAACATACAAGGGATGCTGATGAGGCTCAGGCAAACCTCTTGATTGCTGAAGTTCCATGCAATGAGATTTTTCTGAGGCAATTTTTGTGGGCCAGCTTTGCAGGCTGCAGCCTCTTTGAGGAGCATTGTAGAAGGTGGTACTTGAACCGCAGGTGTTGGTCACTGGGTACCCTTTGTGCAGCCCCTGTGGACCCGGACCAACCCCCTGACCCATACCAGCAGCTTCTGTGTCTGCACCCATGTGCACATTGCTCCACTGACTCAGTGTTGGGTCTGTCGGGGTAAATGAGGAAGACAAGGATTCCTTGTGGATCAAGGATTCCACTTGGTTTTCCCTTTATTTTTCTATAATGCTAGAGACAACCATGCAACTGCACAGGTGTTGGTGTGTATGTACCACTGTGTGCCTTGTAGCAGTGATCCGGTTAGAACAGAGCAATTGGGAGAGCATCCTCAAAGTCTCTGTAAGGACATAATCCAATGTAGAGCTTGCTGCTGCTAGGGCAGTTCCTGAGCACTCTGCCCTTCCCCTTGCTCCCCACCCATGCTGCTGCTGCCACCTCAGAGCTTTGCAGCCGATTTAATGCAGCAACGCATGAACACGGAGCTGGCATGGGCAGAGAGTTCCCTGCTGGGAGGGGGTGGGCACTGAAGATGAAGCAGAAGGGCATGGCTGACAGCAAAGGCAGGGGAAGGAGTGAATCCTGTCTTTCATCTGTCAGGACAGCCGTGTGTGACTTCACTGTCAGTGACACAGGTAATGCAGATAAGGAGCACTGCCTGGCGTTAGCACAATGTACGTGTGCCTTGCTTACACCATTACTGCTCCGTGTGTGTGTCAGCTCCAGGCTTTTCCCTCAGAAACTCATGCAGCCACAGCCAAGCTGAAGCACAATTGTAAGCCTGTGCATAGTTCAGAATTCAAAAAGGAAAAATTACTCTCCCTTTAGCTTACAAACCCACAGCTTAAGGGCATTGTGCTCAAAGGGCGGAGGACCCTGATGCACATACTGGGTGCTTTTGGTTATTGACTTTTGTGGTGAATCATGAACCCGCAGTTTAAGTGTAACTTCTGGAACTCACTAGTGAGTATTTGCAATGAGCAGTGAAGTAGACACCTGATGCTTTGGTTACGTGGCTTTGTCTCGGTGCTCCACAGGCTGTTTTTTAGGGGAGCATGTTGTGATAGCATTAGCCATCATGCTGCTCTCATCTGCCTCTCTTCCCTTGTACATACAAGAGAAAATAAGCTATGTTAAACTTCATTATTTGCAAGCCCTGTCACAGCCAGCAGCTTTCTATTGTCTTCTGTTCTGGTTTCCTTCAAGAGGTTCTCAAACTGTAGTCAGCAAAAATTATACTAAACAGCTTCTTTTTGACTGCAGAGTTTGAGTGTATGCAGCAGCATGCATGGAACCAGTCAGCCTGCACAGGACTGAGTGCCTTGTTAGATCCCTGCACATACAGGGTTTAGGAAGCAATCCCATCCAGGTCATGCTCCCTCTCAGCCCTCTGGCATGGAAGAAAGTGCTGACAAGTGTGATGCTTCCATTCAGAGCGGTATCTGCTAGAGGAAAAAGCTTCAGTTCAAAATGCATACACAGAATTTTAACTCTTAAGTATTGTCTTCCTCAAAGATCAGGGAATAATCAGTTTGCTTCCCTTATATAAGGAAAATCACCTCAAAATTTCATAAATTATAAAGGGAAAGAGGACTTACCTTATATACATTTCTAAATATTTTTACTTGTTATAGAGCTACTTTCATGATAGTACATGCTTTTCTGTCTACAGAAAGTTTGCGTAATGCTCAAAATTCTGGGTGGAAAGAGGTCTGAGCCTAAAAGGGAATAATGGCAATGACTCTCTGAGCCATACTTGGGCTCCCAGGACGCTAATGCCTGTGTCAGAGGAGATAAAGTGAAGGGAGACTGCATGAAACCCATCAGAGCTGTTAAGCTGCAGCAATGCAGAGCTGCTGGTATTTTAAATAATGGTTAAAATAAATTCCTGTCAGTTAGTGCTGGACTATTTGAAATTCCCCTAGGTTTAAATAAAAAGGGAGAAGGAATTTTAACCAGCTCATTTGATAGAAAAATGACCTGCAGATGGGCTTTGAGAGAATAATAGGCAGCAGATTACAGTGGGGAAATCATGGCAGAGCATCAGACTTTGATGGGTTTATGCAGAGTGGGCAGTGGGGAGATGGGAAGAATTCCCATTGCAAACCAGCATAGCACTCATTTTATTTCCACTGCCTGTAGCTGTTCATAGCAGCATTAAGTTTATGAAGTCATATATGCTGAAAAGTTTTAAAATATCAGAAGTGTTACATGACGTGCAAATATCAGTGGGTTTTCTCCCATTTATGTGCGTATTTTCAAGTACAGTCATATGTGGAAAATCTTGTGTTTCTTCCAGTCTTAACCTGCTTTGATCTAGGGCAAATATCCCTTCCCTAGTTCCCAGTGTCCTGAAATGTATTTAATAAATATTAGATTGTATCAACACTTAAGATAATGTACTGCAAATCTAAACATAGTTGAATTTGGTTTTTTTTTTTGAAACCTTCATAACCCTGCCAAATTAGAAGGATTTTATGAAGAAGGCAAAAATTTTACAGCCACTGAAATTTAATTATAAAGTGAATTTCTAAGCAGGAAAGCTCTTATATATGTATATAGAATAGCACTGGGATATCTTTTTTTTCTTCTTTTCTGTCTTACTCTTGGGAAAATCTGAAATCTGCCTGGTGTAACTTAACAACAAAAAAACTGAGATTGCTTTGGCAGGCTACAAAAATTTAAATATTCTCATGAATGACAGCTGCAGGGATTTCTTTTTTTTAAATAATGGAAGCCAATATTTTTAATGCAACTTTACAGCATTTGCGAGCACAGTTGTGATCTGAAAAAATATACTCTAAAATTCATGTGTGGGCTTCTACAGCCCAGGGATGCATTAACATGTAGTGTTTCATGTGTGCCTCCTGTGGGATTTTTCTTTTTGCTTTTTTTTTTTTAATAATACAATTTTTGGTATTCAAGATGCTTACCAGAGATTAGAAGTGGGGTGTCCCTCAAAAATGTTAATAGAAGATGTTTTGTGGCAGCAAATGAACAATGTCCATGTCTGGACTGCCCAAACCTTCGGAGCAGTTCCCAGAGAGGAGCTGGGCTGTGAGTGGGTGTGCAGGGCCTGCCATGGATGTGGTTTGAAAAAGTTTTTAATTCAAGATGTTTCCCTCAAGGGGGACTGTACTTGCAGTGACCTTACCTGACCTCAGTTGGGGTTCACTGAACACTCCTTTAGTAACGAAATGTTGCCAGCAGCTGTTTCCTGCTGTGTGTCCAGTGTTCAGGGTCCTGTTCCATTGTTCAGGGTCCTGTTCCCATGTCCAGCCACGCCGTGGTAAGGCGAGAAAAGCAACTTTACCTGTGACAGTGGCTCTAAAGTGCTTCAGTGGGACCTGAGGGGAGCCTCACCTGAGTACTTGAGCAAAATGCTGCTCCAGTGTTTGTGAATACTTTGTACTTTTGGAAGTGAGTGATAAAGATCCCAGCTGGCTTTTAATACTGGAAAATAAAAGTGAGTTCCATGTATTACAACCTTAAAAGTGTAAGTAATCCTTCTTCAGCCTCCTTTACCACCACCCACTGTCCAGTTCTTTGAACTGTTTCACTGCCTTTATTTCTATTCTTTCAACATATCAATACAATTAGAACACAGAGGCTCATTAGTGTCTGCCTCTAGCATGGGTGCCCCTTTTTAGATGGGGTAGGAAGTTACAAACTGCAGTGAAATGCTTATTTGAAGGGGAAATAGAGTGCTCTGAAATTATTTCAGCTCTGCAAAACATGAAGGCACCGAAAAATAAGCTGATTTCTACTCCAAGTCTTAAAGTTTGTTTCCTATTTCATATCTTTTAATAATGCCTGAACGGTTTTGCTTGCAAACATGTAGAATCACAGTGAACCTTCTTTTATTTCCGATGGGTTTTTTTCCTAAATAAATTTTCTCTACCTTCAAACACTCTCTTTGTTCTCACTGCTCTAGAATTCTTTCATCCTCTTCTCAAAAGCTTCTGAATATGACACACAGACTCACTTGAAAAGAATGCAGAAGAGGAATGCAGGGCGGGGAGTTGGAGGTATGGAGCAGCATCCATTTGGCACAAATACAGACAACAGGACACTTCCCACTGCAAGACAGGTTGAGGGGGCCTGTAAAAGAAATCCCAAATCATTAGGGCATAGGAAGAAGTAAATAAAGGTGATAAAGGAACTAGTTTCTTATCTGTTGGTTTTTTTTCTGACAAGAACCTGGCAGCTCAAAACAAACTCACAAAGCTGAGAAACTGTGGAATGTCCTTCCACAGGATGTTGTGGATATGGGATTGTAAATGGGTTCAAAAGGTAATTGGATAAATTTATGAAGGAAAATTCCATGCAAGAATATGAAGTACAGAGACCCCGGTTTTTATAGGAAATCTCTAAGCTGCAAATGGCTGGAGATGGGAGAAGGTTTGGGCAAAGTGGTGCTGTTTGTGCCTCAATGCTCTGGCCTGGTGCCAGAAGCAGCAGGCTGGATTTGGGCATCCTGTAACCACTCTTGTCCTCTCTGAGGCTGTCCTAGGAGTATTTATGATCATTCTGATCTTCTCAACATCTCAGATATTTGGCAACTTTGATTAATCTGCAGTTTGTTACCTCTGTTGTTCCAAATGTCAGCAGCTGAATTGCATCCTCCCTTCTCAGGTGAAGTCTATAATTTAGATGCACAGATGGAGCACTCCTGTTTTTCCATGGCAGTCAACTCCTCTGTCCTTAAATATGTGTTTAGGGGTAAAATGTTTGAAAAAGGAACTTGCTACTTCAGCCTTTCCAATTTGGAATTTTTTTCTGAACTAACATGTAAAATAATTTTCCAGAGCAGCATTTAACAGATTGCTCTGTAGCTTTGGTAACTATGATATTGAAGTATAACACTCACTGAGGTAATTGCACCCTGGACAGCTGCTTTAGCACACTGAACCGTGTTTCTCTGGCCCTGTGGTCTGCACCAACCTGGCAAATTGCTCCTGTCTACCAGCAGTTCTTACTTGAGATCCAAGATTCCCCCCTTACTGCTGATAGCTATTTCTCCTTTCTGTGTATTCCCAGTGAAGTGTTTGTCAGCCACGGGTTTTCAGCTGTGCATGTTACAAAGTGTCACCATTTGCATTACTCTTCTGATAGTCCTTTATTACCCTGTTTTTATTTTGCCTCATTTTTCTTTAACTGCAGGTTTCAAATAACCCTTTTTCTCTAGCAAGTGAGTTTAGAATTAAAGCTTCTCAGAGTCTCCCTTTCCATAGCAATCACACTTTTATCAGTGTGAGTGCATAACTCTTACATTGATCTTGATCCTAAATTTCAGGGTTTTGTGGGGTTTTTTTTGGTTTTTTTTTTAAGCAAATGCTCTGCCCTTATAGAAGTGAGGCTGCAAGCTCTCATGTGTCTAATGACAAGCCAGAACTGGAGCAATACTTGCAGTGTATTGTCCTCTGTCCTTGCCTGTTTCCGATTGCTCAGTACCAATTGTTTCCAGCTTGCAGCTGTTTTATACAGCTGCCAAAACCACTAATGCCCAACCTGTCTCAAGTAAGAGAGCTTAAAGAAATAATCTTCCTTTTCTTCAGTGTTTTGAAAGATGGAAATGCTTTGGGTTATGATGCAGTGCGCCTGGTGCGTTCAATCTTGTGCTGTGGTGAAGTGGGTAAATGGTTGGTGTTGAGCAGTGCAGTGCTATGTATGCAGCTCAGGCAGGGGAATTTCAAATAACTGGGGGAAAAAGTCTGGAACCATTGAACACTTGCTGAATTTTGTGCTATTTAAATGCATACTCTGTGTCTTAATACTTCAGAAATATTAAGTGCTACTTGAAGTTCCCTATTACAACTCTAGTTGTTCTCCATCAGTATTTTTAAACTGCAGTCAGAACAAGGGAAAATGCCTTAAGTACTTGAGGGAGAGAAATAGCCTAGGAAGGAATCAGAGGCTCTTTCCCATGCCCTCAGGCCTTTGCAGGGAGCGTTACTGTCACCCCGAGTGCTGTTTGTCTTAAGGAGGCTTTTCAGCAAATAGTCCTGGATTTGTTAAATTTGTCAGTGTTCAGGCAGGTTTTATATTCAGATCACTGTATGTTGTGACCTGTTTGCAAGCTCTGCTTTTTCTGTTGACTGACCCCCAGTTCTGGTCCTTTCACTGAGCTGATGCTTGTTTTCTGACATTCGCTCACCTTCACCACTTGTTGTTTTTTTGCCTTTGGCTATTTCAATCAATTCAATTTGCTTTCTGATATAGTTTCTTCCTTTACATTTACATAGTATATGAGTGCCTTTCTCATTGCAAGGTCAAATGGTACTTCATCGAGAAGTCAAAATATGTGGATTGGCTCTTGTCACAAGCTTAATTTAACCATCATTTATGTTCTTGGAAGTATTCCATTTTTGATCCATCTCATTTATCTTAATACCTGCTTTTAAGCAAAACTTTGACAAATGATAGCAATATGTGGAAGATATTTTAGCATAGTCTTTTGAAAATCATTTTCCTAATATGTGAATTCTAGTCCAGACCAGACTTTAAATAATAGCATTACAAAATGTCAAACCTGGTAAAACTATTAAAAAAAGAAAAAGAACTTTGACTAATGGCCCATGTATATGGCTTAACATTTAAGTAAAGATTGCATTTTTGACTTGAGCGATGAGAAGAATTCAGCTAAAGTATTTCTCTACAGTTTCCTGCTGAAGTAAGTTTTCTTTGTCTGGCCGTCGCTGTGGGAAGAGCTCAGTGCCACACATGTCTGGAATTTTCCAGCTTTGTCTGGGATGCTGTTCCCACTCTGCCCGTGGCCATGAGCCCTCCCTCCCGCAGCACGCTGGCTCGGGGCTCCAGTGATGGTTTGTCTTCAGGCTGACCCGGCTTCTGGGCTAAATGCTGGTGTTTTGGGAGGGCTAGTAGTGTTTGATCATTCTGACAGAGCCATCGAGGTCGTTGGTCATAACTGAGAGGACAGAAGTGAGGATCAGGAGATGGATCTCTGCCTGAGCCCAGGGAAAGAACGAGCTGCAGGTGAATCCCCGGGACAGGGGTGCAGCCTCGTGGCAGGTCCCCCCAAGCCCCAGGGGGGGCAGAGGCTGCACTATCCCCCTGCCCTTTGGAAAGTGGGGTGCCCGGGAAGGAGGGGTGGGATTTGTGCTGAGTTTGGCTTGGGGCCTTTATTGCAGCTGTGCAGAAGTTTTCAGTCCTGCTGATGTTGGAGACTCCTGATTTGCCTTTGTCCAGGCTATTAAACTGTTCAGCAGGCTCACCAGAGCCTCTGCTCTCAGGAGCTTCGTTTTATAGGCACAGATATCATGAGGGGAATGCTGTGCACACATTCAATCTGCCACTTTCTCTAAGCCCCATTCAGTAAGATTTTCTGATAACCTCTGTCGTACATCTGTCAGTGTTTGTTCCTGGGGGGGACAGTATTTGAGGCTGGCAGCCGCAGTTTTAATGTTTGGATGCAGGCCTGGAATTGGAGCAAGAAATCCACTGCCATTTCACAGCTTTATTTGTTGAATGGAAACCAGGGAATCGACATCGTGTATTCAAGAGCAAGAAAAATGGCATTTACAGCACGGGGTGTTTTTATGGTCCCAAGCATTCCTTTGTTTACAATTTTAACTTAATATATTCATGATACCTTGAAATAGAGGTATGCATGGAGATGGGGGGTTGAAATTGCTTTTGCGGTTGTTTCTGGCTTATATAAATGTATATATTCTGTAAAGATCAAAAGTGACTGGAAAAGAGGATTTGGAAGAGATTATTCATCAAAATGATTTTTTTTTTTCCCCCCCCAATACATTGGAGGGTGGGGAAGAGAAATTTCAAGCTTGTTCTCTCAGACTTTGGTTTTGTTCAGCTTTCTTACTTTCACAAGATGCCTTATTCTTACCAAAATTTCTAATAAGCCCCTGGAGTGAAGTACATGCTACCAAAAGTAATGTTAAGTTTCAAGTTGTTTCAATAAAAATCTCTCCTGTTGTTTGATCACAGATGCACAAACTGTGTGGTTATTCCATTAATTCTCCTGAGAGATTCGAGGATACTTTTTCAAGAGCAGATCTACTTTTTAAAAACTATTTATTGAAATATATGGATTTTCTTTAAATCTTTTCAGGTCTGCATTGTTTTTAATTTTTTGATTTGCATATAAAATTTATAAAGTTAGATTATGATAATGCTGTTCTCAGTGCTTCTGAAAGTACTTTTTACATCTGCCTTGCATGATTTGTCAACTCAAATTATTACATTTGCATCAAAGCCTGTGTAATTAAAACCGCTTTAATTTGTCTGTTTCATGATAAAGTTCAAGGGAGAAGATAAGCCAATTTGTTCATGGCAATTTTGAAATCCTGCTTAATACTTTTATTTAAACCCAAAAACGGTCTATTAGGATTGAAAGTGCGGAAAGAAAATGGCAAATCCCAGCGTAAAAGCTGTAGAAGTCTTGTCAGTGCTTGAGAAACTTTAAATGGTCTTGTTTAGTTAAACAAGGAATTAGGAATTTGGTTAGGGAAGACGTGGGCTGGAGGCTGTGTAAAGCAGAATCACGGAGGTCATGGCAGATGACAGCAGGGCTTGGATGTGATCGATCCTTAAAGGCAGCTCATGTGCATGTGTGGAGAAAGTTCTTTCCAGCAGTGCTGTGACTCTGGGGAGATGTTAGAAAGTTCAGTTCATGTCACAGGTCCTTCAAATTTACACACATAAAAGCATTATTTGGTGGCAGTTGAATGTTGTTTGTAGTTATTTGTTACCTTTTAAATAGCAGCAACATAAAGAAAATTTGTAATGTTAAAACAGGAAAGTAGAAGTAGTGTTCCTCGAGTGTTTCATGTTCATACTTGAATTGAGTGTTCTTTATTAAAAACGTTTTATGAAGTGATTTGGAGAAATCTGGAAGAAAATTCTCGGTTAATCCCCAAATGTGAAGGTTGTGTCATTCTTGTACAATGAAGTGAATGCTTCTGCAGAAACAATTTGGAGAAGAAATATATCAGAACCAATTAAAGGTACAGGATTTGGGCATTTTTCAGCAGTGCTGACGTGCCCTGCCCTGTGCTGCTGCAGGAGCTGTCCCATCAGGATGGACAGCATGGTGACAATAGGGATATCTGTACATGGAAGGGACAGAAGTCTTTTAGTGGGATTATAGAGAAATCTGGAAATTTAAGCAGCACCATGCGCAGGCTAATGAAGAGGATTTGCAAAGCATGTTATATTCAAAACTTGTAGTAATGGTATCATGTTTAAAGAAAACTACTCAAACTCTTCACCAGCATTCCTCCTTCCCTTAGCACTCCCCTTGCTTATCTTTTGCCAAGAGCTGCTCTAAGGAAATAACTTTTCTGCATTTCTCATGTTTCTGTCAATAATAATGGTGAGCCCGAACTCTTCTGCAGTGGCAACTTGCAGTACTTCAGTAAATTGTGGCTTTTGTCAGATAAATCGAATTGGTAACATTTTTCTTGATTCCCAAAACCCTCATTTATCTTCCATTAAATATATATTTTTTTTTCCCCGACTTCCATTCTTCCCCTTCAATCTGTAAAGCACGGCATGTGATGTGGTTTCTGTGTTGATTTTCAAGATAATTTTTAGCCTGTCAAAGACCTTCTGTCTCAACAACTTTGAAACAAAGATTTTTTTGAATAGATGAGAAAGTGCAGCTGCCAGATTAACAGACAAAAAACTGGAAGGGGAGGATCTTGCAGATGGTTCTAATAAAACTGGGCAAACAGCAAATGGGAGTGGGGAGAGAGTGGGTTGAAATTGAAATTGTAATCCCAGTGCAAGTTTTGGGGATAGTTTGTGAAAGTAAGTTGCATAAACAGTCATTTGAGGGTTTGGGATTGGGGGCAGTTTATTGTTGCTCTCAGTTTTTCCTGTTGCTTCAGCACTGCCAGCTTTTCCTTCTCCCTTGATCCCAGTGTCCATGCTGCTACCTGAGCTTGTGCTGCCGTGCCAAGAGCCTTCCTCTGGAAAGCCACATCCAAATATTCATAGCATTTTTGGGAATGTGAAATGCCGGTAAAAGTCTAGATTTTCAGTAGCTGTTGAGAGAAAGAAATGTGCTTGTTAGAGCACAGAGCAGTAAAAATGGAGCAGACTTGTGTTGCTTCATTGTTCCTGC
Organism: Pardalotus punctatus; assembly: GCA_013400915.1. NCBI lineage: Eukaryota > Metazoa > Chordata > Aves > Passeriformes > Pardalotidae > Pardalotus > Pardalotus punctatus. The sequence continues at coordinate 158,349 of VZTX01007032.1, read as the reverse complement.
CTGCCATCCCATAGCCAAAAGTGCATTTGGCCAAGCCTCGATAAACCCTGTGTTCCTTTAGAAGAAGTTTGTTCTACATGACTCATTCATAAAGATGGGTGACCAGTAATACCTTCTGTCTTTTCTGCTGATTTTCTCCTCTTATTAAATGGTGTTCTGTGTGTAATATTAGGCCAACAATTAAAGAATGAAAATTGCAGAGATGCAGCTGAGGGCCTGGGATAGTCTCTAATGGTCTCAAATTCAATCACTACTTCTTGACATGATAATTTAGGGTTCTTGGGTGGTTCTTCTGGCCAGAAAATCTTATTGTCATCTCATTGCCAAAGCCAAAGCAATTAAGTCTTTATTTTTTTCTTCCTCTTGCTAATCTTTCCCTTCTTCAATAAAAGAAAGAGTGTTTGAGAGCACACAGGCTTTCAGCTTACATGGCAGCCCTTGGGGATGTGTCTTCATCGTGCTGTGTCAAAAGCTTTTCAAATCAGTAGCTCGGGAGTAGCAAACCCTTCAAACGCATGAGTAACAGATACTTGTTTTATTTAAGAGTCCTTAAGCATGAGCAAGTCATTAAGTACTTCCTTTCTCCCCATGAATCAGTTCTATTTTAAACAGTCATCATGTATTTAATATTTTTTAAAACTATAAGAAGTTCTGACTTTTAAACTCTTTTTTGGAGTCTCTTGTGTACCTCTATGAATTTGTATTAAAAACACATCTGTCAAGGGCTGCACATTCCCTGTACTGATGCATTCTCTTTCCCTATGTGCTTCAAGAGTGGATGTGTTCTGTGTACAGTATTTCTTGGCCCAAGGACACAATTTGGAAGTGGAGCAGTTATTACTCTGAAAACAGAGCACATCTCTCTTCATTACGTGGTCAATGGCTGGGTAATGTCACCGCCTGAGTGGCCTCTCCAGAGCTCAGCAACAACCCTCAGCAATGACCCCTCGTGCTTCCCTGCGAGCTCTGGGAATTCCTGTGCAGTGTTTTCTGTGCCAGGCGATCCCCGCAGCCTCTTTGGCAAAGCTGTCACGCACAGTGTGTGCGGGGGGCCTGCAGAATTCCACGGAAAGGGATCCCACGGTTTAATGGAATGCTTTGGTTGTGAATATTGACCCTGTGATGTTGTCATGCTTTGCTGATTCAGTCCATTTGGAAAGAATCTGTTTCGCCTCTCTTTACTGTATCACGCAAAAAGGATAACAAACATGAATATTTAGCATTAGGTATTTTTGCAGGGGTTTGTGTCCAAGATAGAACATGCTGAGACATTAAACAGCACGAGTGTTGCCAGAATCCTACCAGCTTGGCAAGTCTGACAGCCAGTTGAAGGCAAAGACGAGTTTTTATGATAAAATCAGGCCATACACTGAATGCTAAAGCATCATCAGTTGTTCACAGCTCGGAAGGAGTTCACTTGCAATCAGCATCAATAGGAAAAGCCTTTCCCAAATGATGCTTTGTTTCCTTGTGGATTTGCTTCCGGTTTTGCCTCCCTACACGGTCAGCAGTCATAATTCAGATGGTGGGGTTTGACATATAGAGTTCCTGTTCCTAATCTTGTGAGGAGGTGCCCCTTTGTCCCTGGCTGTCACTCAGCCTGAAGGACAGGGAGCTGCTCCCAGCCTTGGCAGTTGCTGGAAAGTCGGGATGTTTGCAGCAGTGGCTGTGATTCATTTGTTTAGCATTCCTCGCCCTTTGTGCTGGGAGGACAGCGTAGAGGGGACTGAGTCACATGGCAGCTCTTTTCACACAGAGCTTCTTCTGCCTGAGCCTCTGCGGAAAGCCAAGGAAAAAATGGAGAGGGACTTTATCTACAGCTTCATTTACTCCATCAACATTAATTGCCTCATCAGAGCAGCAGCTAAAAAGAAGGATTGCACATCATCTTTATCAATTAACTTAAAATGTTTTAAATTAATCTGTAGTACTGGGCACTGGAACAGAAGTGAATATGGAGTGGTTTGATTCTTTTCTTTGAGTGGTAGATTGTGTTTTTTAGGTCCCTGTGCTGCTTACGGGTATACAATGACAACTGTATCTATGATGTCTGTACCACCTGTTGCCTTAGCTACCATTTAATGTGCAATATGCTTATGTTGGAGATAAAATGTTTTCTGTGGCACCTATAAAACACCTCAGTGATCCTCAGGAGCCACAGGAACACCAGATTTATATACAGCTGTGGCAGTGAATCTCTGCCATCTCCAGCTGGGCCGGAGCTGTTGGAGCACAGCTCCACAAGCAAAGGCAAATGGCAAAGCAGAGCCCTTTGCTACTGCTGGGCAAAGCCTGCAGAATTTTAGGACAGGAGTACAAATGCCTGCATGCAGCTAAAAAAACAAAGTGTGTGTAAGTGTTGATGTTTTATTATATAGATACAGCTCTAGCAATGTTTCCCTGGTTTGGGGCTCTCTATGGAGATGTGCCCAGAGGTGCCCACAATTTGGGAAGAGGTACTGCAGGCTGGTGGAGCCAGGGCCACGTCAAGCACTGAAGGAGGAGAAATCCACACCTCACAGCCCCCCAGCCAGCTGCTTGAACTGGAGCATCCTGCCTGAATCCAACGTTCCCAGTGCCTTGCTCTTCGAGCCAGAAAAAGACATTTTGGAAGGGGGTAAAATTTTACACAAACACTTCTCCTTATGGAGAGACTTAAAATAGTCGTTCAATGCAGCTGTTCCATGCCATGAAGTGTTGGTTGACTTCTCTGTTCTTCAGGGCTATGTTCTCTTATTTCAAAGTACTTGGGAAAATGCAAAAAAAAAAAAAATTTGCTGCTGACTGAGGTTCTCAAAACTACTGAGGATCGAGGTGTTCTCCCAACATTCCTTCTGGAAGCTTTGCCAGGCTCAGTTCTTGTTCCTGTTCTTCTCCTGCATCCTATTTCTAGCTAATCCCATCTGCAAAAGCACATTGGTTGATAACATCCACGTGAGGAGATTTCATCTCCTCCATCCAGAGTAAGCTTTTGACTCCCCTCTAATATCTCCATTTAGACAATGAGCCACAAGTTGAAGTTTAACTACAGTTTAGTGGCTGTTCCCTTACCTGCCGTCAGTGAGAGGGTATTCACCCTTCTCATTAAGTCTGTTTTCAAGCACATAATGTGTGTTTTCTGTTAGGATGGTTCTTATTCATCTCTCTTGTTGCTACTCATCTGCAGAGCTATTTCGGTATCTTCCTTTCAAATGTCCTAAAAAGTCTTTTTGTGCTGATAATTGTGTCAAGGCATTTTGGTTGTGCTGCTCACCAGGCTGTTTGCTTTGCACAGAAGTTTAAGTGCTTTGCTCCTTGTTATTTGTGGCTTCCGTTATACAAATAATTTGTGTTTGCTTTCTTTCTGCCAACTTTGTCACCCACAAATGTGTTCACACTTGAAGTCACAGAAGCAGAATACCAGAGGAGCGAAAAAAAAAAAACACCCCACAAACAAAACCCCAAAAGAACTGGACAGTGCTATCTCCTTGAGTAACTCCCAAGTTCCTTTTCCTAGGAAAAGTCCTTAATTCTTCCAGTAGGTTCTGCAGGCTGTTCCTCAGCCTGTGCCTCCAGCCCATTTTCATTGCAAAGCTGCAGCTTGGCTCTTGGGCAGATAAAATTAAAGGAAGGCTGCAGCAGTGTGCTCCTGGGGAATGGAAAAGAAATGGGAATGTTAAGGATGGGGACAAAAGTTTGGTGTGCCAGCTATGCAGCCAAAATTCTGAAAAGAATTCAAGTGTCTTTTTACATAGCTCTTATAGCTTTTAAGAGATCAGGAGGTCACTCAAGAAGGAAAATTAACAATCAATCAGATTTGAAATTTGTTTGAAATAACCTTGTTGTCTGTCTTTCACAGAAAATGTTGCTGCCCTGACCAGCAGTCATGACGAGAAGAGGGTGAAGCGAATTTGCCTGGAGAAGTCAGAAGTTCTGAAATTTTCAGCAGCATTTATTACCAGTGGCTGCAGAAGGTTTTGCCAAGCCAACCATTGACATGAGAATGGGTTCAATGCCTCGGACTTAAGCGGTAACTCAATTTTGTGTCATATTTTTGTTTCCAATACAGTACCATAGGATAATACATGTGGATTATAGAGGGTATTGTTTTACTGCTGCCAGAGTTTAAATACAAAAATCTTACAAGAGCCAAACGTGGTTTTGTGAGCTTCATTTGTTAGCAAAAAGTTGGAATTTTAGTACCTGCTGGTTTACTCAGTAGTTGAAACTTCTCCCTGTGGGTTCATCCCATCTCTTCATCATTGAAAAACAAAATCAGGTTTTGCTGTTTCTCCGTTGGTAACTGTCTTCCTACCCAATGCCCAGCAAAACTGCACTTTGGAACAGGTTGTACAAGCAACTGTGTCCCTGGTTTTAGTTCTATGTTAAGTACTTTGTGCGACTCCTGAAATATGTGGAAAGACTCACTTAAACAGCATGCTAGGAAGTTTGTTCTTTTCTGCTAACATTCCATATTTCCTCAAAAATCTTTTTCCACTTTCTTCTCTTTGCTGTTCTTATCTTGTTCTCTGCCTGTCATTCATGACTAGGTATTAAACATCTGAAATACTTCTGTACCTATCTTTCTAAGGTCAGTGTACTAGTCAGGAATACAAAACTGTGCTACTTTTTGAAGTTAAATTGGGAGCAGAAAGACCACCAGCACTTTCTCACTCTCCCATTTTACTCTGTGCCTTTGTAATGATGTAGAACGGGCCACTAAAAACAGAAGCCTTAAGAAGGGTACAGGGGAATTACCACATCTTTAATGCCGCACCAAGATGTTTCCATGTCTTTTGAGACAAGAGAGTGAAAGAAGGTGTTTGTGCTCTCCTCAAAGCCTCGCTGAACCTGAGCACAATAGCATCTGCCTTAGTTTGAGAACTGTAATGTAACTGCATATATCAAAAATGACATCTCACCACGTTTCTTTCATTTGTCATGAATAAAACAAAGGAAATCTGTTATGTCTTGTGGTTTGTTTGAAATGCTTCTTTCTTATTCTACCCTCTGTTTTTCAGAGGGAGAGTGAACAGATCTGACAGTAGTTTTATGTGACTTTCAGTAGAAAAATTAGTCCTGTATTTCTGAACCTTACAAATATACCTGTTCTTATTTACCAGTCCAGGTAAGGTATTCATTCCACCCCTGTATTATAGGCTGTGTTAGTGGGAGAACAGTCGGTGCCCTAGGGGGATTCTATCCTAATTTCTGTGGGATTAAGGGTGGGATTAATGGTCAGCATTCATATAGCAGTTCTGTCTGAAATTCACACTGAGGTTCCCGTTTCTCTCATGAGAGCACAGTCAGGCCAGCACTGAGGAGCCTCCCAACCAAGAACTTCAAACTCAGCCACTGCATCAGGTGCTCAGAAGGCTGCCAGGTTCTTCCCTCACAGCGTTCCCATCTTTAGGAGTTGTCTGGTCGGTTGCCAGAGTTGTTTCTATATCATGTCAGTGTCTTCTGTCTTCCTGCATTGGCAGGAAGGGAGGGCTTGCAGATTCCATCTGTCTGCAGTGGTGAAAAATAAAGCTCAAAAAGAACTTAAAAGGAAAATGTTTTTCTTCTTTCAAGTTTTCAGATTTACTGTGCTCTCCTTAATGCCTTTTCTCTGTTGTTCCCTGTAGCCCTGCAGTGCTTTCTCTTTGAACGTGTGCACAGATCCTTAGATCTGATTCACTCACGTGTCTAATGAGAACAAGAAAAAGACAGTTCCAGCTCTCATGTCTTTTTTGCAAAAGTTTTGGAGCTGGAGCACTTCAGTGGGATTTCAGGTTTCTGTAGGGCACTTCAGAGCCAGAAATGTAAGCAGCACAAGTTAAAAAGCAATGCTAGTCACAAACTCTTGCCCATTCTTAGTAAGGAAAACACACCACCTTGGCTTGTCTGTGTGGAGCAGGGCAGGAGAAGGCACAAACAGGTTTAACCACCATCCTTTTAGAGGAAACATTTCTAGAAAACTGGAAGGTGATGTTTTGCCTTTGCCCTTGTACATCCCTGCCTGGTAGAGCAACTTCTTCATGCATCCAGCCTTTGACAAAACAGCACCAACTGTAAATTGCTGGGGATAAGGGCTTCAGCTGAGGAAAGAAGGTTCCCATAATTGCTTCTACATTCAAATTACTATTATTTAGCTGATAAAAGTGATGATCAGAGGCCCGGGAACAGGGAGAACAATGCTATGGGATAGATTTCTCTGCTGGCACCGCAAGATGTTAATCGGCTGAACACGAGGAGGTTTGTGCAGTTGAGGGAAGGGCTGGGTGGGAGGAGGCCTGGGAAGAGCCAGGGATTGCCGTTGTGGGCAGATAGATCTGCTTCCTGCTGGAGATGCTCTGGAGTGGCCTAGGTGGGAACTGACTGAGTGCACATATTCTTTCTGAGAACAGCTGGAGGATGTTGCCTGGGAGGTGTTCTTGGCTCAGGGATTTTAAATGGGAGCGTTTTCTCTCAGCTTGAGAACACATTTTTTCCACTTGACTCACTGACTGAAATCTGAATGAGTGATAAAATTTCTAAAAGTAATGTTGAATTGGTTGGAATAATATAAAGTGCATTTATCATCAGGAAGGAAGAGCAAAATAAGGGGAAAGATTCAATGAAGAGGAAGTCACCACCTTCCCAGAAACAATGGGAGGCTGTGGGCAGCTCACACACCTCCGCCTGCCTGGCTCTCCAGCCACACAGCAAGTTGCCATCAGAGAGGATTCTTCTGAAACCCTCCTCAGGCTCCTGTCCCACGTGCAGGACCCACTCACATTCCGTGGGATGCTTTCCATTGAAAAGACACCGCACCGGGAACGCGTTTGCATAGGTTACCTCGCCATACAGAACACCAGCCTGTGTGTGCATGAAAGGAAACTGCCCACTGACTCCTGCAGAGCTCATTTTTTTCCAGGAACAACACCAGCCTTTGTTGGCTTCTCTTTGGCTTGGCACACAGAACAAGGCAGGAGCAGAAAACACTGGCTGGAGAGGAGGCTGTTGTGATCGATGTGCACTGTAGATAAAGTGAGATATCTGCAGGGGCAGGGAGGGGCTACTGGTCAAGATAGATTTTAGATAATAATAATCGTAATAACATTCTTTTAATGATCTTACATTTCTATAGTGCGTATTTCTATACATTCCTATTCCGTTGTGCTTTCCTGAACAGTTTTCCAGACTCCAACTGCTGTATCAATTTCTGTGTACTTGCAGCTTGGAGAAGCACTGGGCACAGGACTGTGCTGTGTGTGCTCCCTGTGCAGAACAGGCCGGCTGCCTTCCCTGTCAGGGCTGCAGGAATCATGGAGTTAGAGTGCTAAAACAGGGAAGAGCTAGGGCAACATTTTAACTGCACTTCCATATGAAGTAAAGAAAGATGCAAAATCCACCATCTTTAGCTCTATCTCAAAAGAAGCTGGAGATAAAGTGAGAATGTGTTTGGGTTGGGGGTAAGGAAACAAGACTTGGTTCTTTCTTCAGACCTGGCTTGCTTGTCTGCCAGGTCCAACCAGGCTTTTCCAGCTGAGGTTTAAATGGCTGAAGGCTGATTCAAAATGGAAACATTGACAGACTAAGCAACAATAACTTAATAATATTTATTCCATGTCCCTATATGCACTTCTTTCCAGAGGGCAATTCAGATTTTTCACGCTTGCAGTAGACTCCATTTTCACTTAGGCTTATCTCTGAAATCTGCCCATCACATGTGTGTTAAAAATACTGCCCTTGTCAGAGTAGCTGATAGAAGGCAGCTTTAGCTGTGTTTGCTGGATTCATGCTGGTGAGATGACTGGAAATTTCAAATAAACAGGACAAAATGGAAAAATCATCTCATAAGTGTGTGAGGCTCCAGACCAGTCCTTTTCTTCATTTTGGACATATTCCTGTAAGTTATATCCAAACCACTCTGCTGCTGGGTGTCTTGTAGCTCTTTTTGTGATGGGATGGCAGATGGCTTCTTGTGGGAGCAGGGAATTTTCAGTGATTGGGAGGTGAGAGGCTTTGCTTATGGTGAGGCCTCCTCTTTTAATTTGCTCAATATTTGTAACAAATTCACCTTCCCTGAATTTCCATCATGTGAAACTTGTGTATTTTACTCTGTCATTTCATTTACCAGCTGCTCAGTTGGTGATAATTACATTATATTTTTCATGCTGGGTCCTTTCATTTTTCTCTAGTCTGTTATTATGTGATGTGGCCTTGGCAAGAAACACATTTCCATTCTTTCAAACAAAAAAAGCAAAAACCAAAAAAACCACAAGAAAACCTGCATGCAGGTCAGATCCTGCTAATTAAGAAAACTATGAACTTCTAGGGTTGAAAAATATGATCAACAGTTGAACCCCCTGCCAGCAATAATCATCTCCATGGAATGCAGGTAGTCCCACTGTCCCCAGGCTGTGGGCAGTTTGGATTCCCTCAGGTACCACAGCACCCACCTCGTACAGGGAGTTACTAGAGCAACACTTCCCATGTCCCCTGTAACACAAAATAATTGGCGTTTTGGAGGCTTCTCATTTTCAAAAGGTTTCTTCCATTTATCCAGAATGCAACTTTTCCTCTCAAACATCCATTTTCCTGGAACTGGACTGGATGACCTCCAGAGGCCCCTTCAGCCCTAACGATTCTGTGGTTCCTTAACTCTCCCCAGGATAACTCTGAAAATGCACTCAGAACCGACTGCTGATGGTGCACAGTCTTTCTTCCTTTGTTCTTCCAAAGCAGGAGTTCTTTGAGCCCAGCCATCGCTATCTTATATATGAACATTAGCATATGTATATTTTAAGCAGAAATACTTCACAGGCAAATAGGCAGGGCTTTAAAGAGACTTCAAAATATTTCCAAAAATACCTGCCTTGCTTTCTTTTTCAGCTTTGTCTTATGTATATTCTTTATATGAGTTAACCTACTTTTTCTGCTAAGCTTTTATTTTTGTTCTGTTGCTTTCTGTTTCTGGTAATATAAATTCTGTGTATTCTCTTGGGGAAAACTGTAGGTTACACTTTAACTTGCACTGTGGTGGCAGTGCTTTGTGATTTATGTTACAGTGGCATTCCAAAGATATTTCACAAAATTCAGACTTTTCCTACTGAAGGAGTATGGTAGGCCATGTGCAAACATAACTGGGATTGTTTATTTTTCCATACTAGATAAGAAGGTGCCGGGACAACTAAAATACAAAATGAAAAGAATCCCCATTCCGGATTCTTTGGATTCCTGCCTCCCCACCCAGATTTTTTGAGAGTGCTACAAGCTGCTGAGATGCACGTTGATTACCTGCTGTACAGCCCTCCCCAAGATCTAACAATTACTGATTAGTTATGTTCTCTTTTACTGTCCCTTTACTGTGCTGTATTGCTGTTCCTGTGAACGTCTTTACCAGGTTAAAATACTTCAAATTTCTCACAATGATTTCTTGAATTAGTAACTAGAAATAAAGTACCACTTGATAACAGGCAGTGACATAGCACTTTCCCCTGATCAGTGCAGCATTGACTGGCTGTGTAAGCAGTCAGAGGGATTGAATCTGTCCAAAAATTCCTGCTTCCAGGGAAAAAATCTACTGAAAGTGGAACTGAGAAAGACAACTTTCTCTTGTTGGTACTGACTTCCTCCTTCAGTGTTTTTGCTGCAAGCACAGCTCAGGTACCTCCCAATTTAAACCTGTGCTGTGTTACATGCAGGAGGAGAAGTGCAGCAGCAGTTCTGACGTACATTTCAGACTTCTTGAGCACTCTGTCTGCTGTCCTCTCCTGTAATAGTTTCGGGTATATACACTGGCAGTCAAATCAGGATATTTGATTTTTGCTTTCAACATCCATGTAAAGCTTACTGAGGAGTAAGCTCATACCCCCAACAATGTAAAGATGCCATACCATGAGAAATAAACAGGTAATTACTACAGTAATGGCCACTAGAACAGTTTGGGGCTTATTTTACTACATCAGTGTTGTGATCTCAGTGTATTTAAGTTTAGGGCTCTAAGTGAGTGAATTTACAGGTATCAAATGAATCAAAATTTATGAGTTTGCCTTGTTAATGAAAAAGACATTTCTTCTGCAGCTGAAGAAAGATGATTGAAGGAAAATAATCCTTGACTTACTATGACTGTGTGTTACTGATTTTCAAGAGTTTAGCTGATAATACCCATTAAGTTTGATGTTGGTGATGGATACAAAAATTAACCTTGAGTATCTGAGTGGTAGTGACATACTTGAGTCTTGCATCAGTCAGTATTCAGTTAATTATCTAAGTATCAGTGCAAAGAGAGCAGGCTCCAGCTGGCTGTAATTAGGGCTGAATTGTTCCATGCCTTCAAGACAGTTTTTACATTCATGGGATCTGCAGCTTTCTGTTGTCCTCATTTCCTGCAACATAAAAGCACTTGTATGTCAAAGAATTAAAGGGGGCAGATAGTGAGAGAGGCTGTGTGGATAAATCTCATTAACATCCTTGACAGTCTGGCTGAGAAATAGGCATTGCAAGTTCTAAATAAATTTTTTTTTTTAAAAAATAAAAAGGGAAAACAACCCCCCAGGAGCCATAGACAGAAAGTGTTATTTCAGTTGACTGGAAGAAAAGGTAGATCTTTAGAAAGCACAGTGGGTTCTATAAAAGCTGAAATCTGCTCTGTAAATTTGTCTTAATGAGAGACCACCAGCCTGTGCAGGAAGAAAGTTGGATGGCAAATCAGGAGTGCGTGTGACAGAGCAGTCGATGAGGAGCCATGGGATACAGCACTGCAAGTGCCATAGATCACAGCCCATTTGGGAAATTCAGGCTCTGGGTTTTGCCCTTCTGCTGCTGAGGTAGCAGCACTGCAGTGCTGCCATTGGCTCCTCAGGATGTCCTGGCTTTTGGAGACACTCCTCAGCTCCCTTCAGCTCTCAGGTCATCATGACCTCTGCAGCCTCTTGTTACCAGCTGCTATTTCAACTCATGAGCAAGACTGGCAAGTTTTCAAATTATTCCTCTATTTGGGGAAGAAACAGCCTTTTGTTTAGTTTGCATGTAAAATTACATGTTGGTATTTCAGTGGGATCCAGTGCAGAAGATCTGTGCCAGGAACTGGGAAAAAAAGGGGCAGTCAGTGTGAGTCCAAGAGCTTCAGAACAGGATCTGATGCTACACAAAACCTGCTGCTCTTCACCCGCTGAAATCTCCACTAACACTTTGTGGGGAGCAGAGGGAGACAGGGCAACAGCAGCCTCCCTGCTGCTCGTGGCTCGCAGCCTTGTCCCTCCGGGCTGAGTGTTGGTGCCCCCCAGCTCTGTTCCCTCCTCTGGACACGCTCCAGCCCCTCCATGTCTTCCTTGTTGTGAGGAGCCCAGAACTGACCCCAGGACTGGGTTTGAGGTGTGGCCTCAGCAGTGCCCAGCACAGCGGATGGTCACTGTCACCGCCCTGGTGCTGCTGCTGCACCATTGCTGGCACAGCCCAGGTGCCATTGGCCTCCTCGCCCACCTGGGCTCGTGTTCAGCTGCTGTTGCCCAGCACTCCCAGCTCCTTTTCTCCTGGGCAGCTTTCCAGCCCCTCTGCCCCAGCCTGTAGCACTGCAGAAAGTTGTGACCCAAGGACAGGCCCTGGCACTTCACCCTGCTGAACCTCATAGAGCTGGCCTTGGCACATGGATCTGGCCTGTCCCGATCCCTCTGCAGAGCCTTCCTGCCCTGCTGCAGATCAACACTGCCACCCAACTTAGTGGTGTCTGTGACCTGACTGTGCGTGCCCTCAATCCCCTCAGGCCAACCCTTCTCCTTCCCTTTAGCCTGGGTTAGCACTTAGTAGCCAGAGGAAAGGAGACAGAGGGGAAGTAATTAAAATCCTTTCCTCCCCACAGAAGTTCCCTTTCCTCAGTTTTGATTTGCAGCAGGGGACTTTGCTGCAGGGCCCCATAAGTACCAAGTGTTGGCAGCACAGCTGTGCAGTGGGCTCCAAGGTTAAACAAATGAGCAGTGGGACTGTGACAGGTTCCACTGTGTTTGTAGGACACACAGCCACAGTCTCCATTTTGCATGTTTTCATGCACAATTTCATGCATGATTTCAGTGGTTTTCAGCCAATCTAAAGATATGTTTTCCAGGAAGTTAAGAGAATTCAGTTATGATGACAAAATGTTAAAGGTAGAACTTGCAATAAAATCCAGGAGCTCTTCAGAACCTCCTCTACTCTGTTTTGTGGTTCATGAGGGGATTAATCCCAGGGACCCTGCATTCCCAAGTGCCTCACCTCATACAGAAGTTTAAGCTTGTGTCTGTGTTGCAACTTCAGCATAAGGGATAATGGTTCCTAATTGTTGAGTTGCACATTGAGTGCAGTAAGTGCTGACCTCTCTCTATAGCACTGTGCCGCAGAAGGAATGGCTTTCGTGTTGCAACCTGATTGGAGTAGCTGTAATGCTTCATGCATCATTTTAATGGCACTCTCAAAAAGCCTGGTATCTCGGTATGTCATTATCTCAGACTCTGCAGTTGTTGTTTCTTATTTAAATGTCCTATCTCACTTGAGATTTAATGTAATTAGAACCAGCCTGTGGAAAAATCTTTTTCTATTATGTCTTAGCTATTGTTCCAGTCAAGATGGTAAAGCAAATCAAACAGGATATAATGAAAATGATAAAACCATTTGCAAGAGGCAGTTTTCCTGAGGGAAGCAAAAGGCAGCACCACTTTTCATTTTGCTTTGTAATTCTAAACATGGTATGGGCCTGGAGTGACTCCACTGAGACTTGTCCAATACACCTGAGAGCAGAGACAGGTACAGCTGGCAGGAATGTGCCTTGACTGATACAACAGGGAACCAGAAGCACCATAGCAATAAGCTTCTCCCACGGTTATTGCTGTTGTCCCAGTCTGTTCAGGCAGCAGTAAGCCTGCTTGCCAGCCAAGGTATGTGTGAAGGAGCTGGGCCTGCAGCAATAAACATCTTAGGCTGCTATTTTTTAACTCGAGCTGCAGCATCCTGAATGGGGAGATGCATCCAGAGAGTGGTGTCTGCAATGGTACTCATATCCAAAGCCTCAGTGCAACATGCCTCCAGCAAGAATTGACCTTCCTGGTGCAGGATAAGGAAAAGAATGTCTGAGGCTTTCTTGGTGTGGCTTGGAGGCCACGTCACAGCAAGGCAAGAGCCCTCACTGCTGTCTCTGCTGGGTGATTTCTGAGCAGTTCAGGTGTTATCGCTCCACATCTCTTTGCTTTTCTATTAGGTTTATAATTTGATGTCAGAGTTGTTTTGCAATCTCTTTTCTCTTTTGTGCACAAACCACTTCTGAACAGGCTTTTGTATTGTCAGCATGCATTACAGAAATCTATATTAATTCTCAGTAGTATTGATAAACTTTAGGTCTGAGAGGCTTGATCAAGGGCTGCATGCCACGGATAGTTAAACACATGCAGTGCTTGCACGGGGGCTGGCAGGGCCTTCAGCCTCGCTATTTTAGTTCCCAGCAGCTGGGAGGGGATGGATCGAGTGTCCAGTGGCACAAAGGCTCTCCAGCCAGGCAGCCGTGTTTGGCTGCTGCTTTGCTGTTGGGTTTACCTGGGACAATGGGCTTTGATGTGCAGAGTGCAGTCAGCTGAATCTGTATTCACAGAAATGTCAGAAGCAACAGTCGGTCTTGTTTTTCAAAAGCCAATGATGTCAAAATTCAAAAGATCAAAATACAAGTAATTCAAATTATCAAAGAAATCATTACTTAAATACCTGCATACCTGCAAACTATTGTAAAACTTCAGATGTAATGAAAAAGAAAATCTACCTGAAAAAATTCTCTTTTTTGTAAGTTTCTGGGTTTGCTGGTGACTAATTTATAGATCACCTCTGTACAAGTTTGCCTTTTCTGTTGCCTTGGTCTCTTTGGAATCGAAGAAACAGTAGTTTCTTCCTTTCCCCTTCTGCCTGTTCCTTTCTTGTAAAGAAATGATTAAATACTCAGAGTACAAATGCTGCACATGAATATTTATAAGAACTTTTATAACATTTAGAGAGGCAATGCTTCATGGCTGTCTCTTTCTGAATGCACATAAGAAAGTGCCATAATTTCTTCGAAGCTGCACTGAGTCCTTATTTGCTACTGGGTTGGCAGGAGCTGGAGGCTCCTCGGGGCTGCAGACATTGATGATGACAAAACACAGAGATCATTGGGGTGTTTCCTACTTTTCTGTTAAAGTACTTGGCTTGTGTTTAACATCTCACAAGAATACACTTTTCGTGCATCATTTACATTTAAGGTGCAGAAAATTGCTAGGTAGAAATCTTGTTACTGGCATTGGATAAATACCTGATTCATGTGTTGATACTTTGGTCTTGGAAGAAACAGTTAAATGTCTTCTGCTTGGAATACTGACACTGTGGGACAATCGAGTGGCCCTGGAGCACACTCTGCAAAGCGCTTGGAGGGTCCTCCTGTTAATGCAGAAGTGTTTTAGCCTCCACTTCTCTGCATATTGTCTCTCTGTAGCAGGGCATCCTGTGCATACCTAATTGCATGTGTAATGCCTCAGAGTGTTGTCACACACCCACTTCTGAAAAGCAAATGGAAAGTAGTAGCTCTTAATAGCAGATTTATCCCCTTGACATCCTGAAAGAATTTAGATCAGATTAAGCACGAGAGGAGAAAGAAGAAAGGCTTTAGGAATAAGCAAAAGGGAGAGGGGCTAGAGTTGTGATTTGTCAAAGCTGAAGATCATTTTAGAACTGGGTTTGGAAGTTCCTTGCTCATAACATTATTATAACCTCTCCCTTTCTCCCCTATAAAATAATTGCTATAAATTGCATGTTCTCATGTCCACCAGGTTACCAGATGAACTGAAGACTTACAGTGTTTCTTTAAAAGCTGGAGTGCATTATCTGTGTTGGAAGTTACCTGTTGGAACTGTGTGGGTCTGTGTGACCATTGGTGACATTTCAAAGGGGGGATGGTGAAATGCTCCCAGTGCTGGGGCTGGCACAACACACCCACTGCAAGGGCACAGTGGGAATCATTCCCAAAGCCATTGCTGGGCAAAGCCCTGGCATCTCCCACGGAGTCTGCAACAGAGATGTCCAGAAGGGTCTGGCTGGGTGTTAGCACATCCTTCCCAGTGTGTTCTGACAGGCTGCTTTCTGTGGGATAGGCTTTAGGCATTCCAGAGGTTTGCATCTTTCACTGGATAGGCTGGCTAAGTTAATTCTTCCTGGAATTCATTAATAGTATAACTTTTCTCTTTTGTAATCTTGTTTTCTCCATTTTAAGTCTCCTTTTATCTGGTCACACTTATTTAAGCTTTCTGCCTGTGATGTCTTTTGCAGATCTCA
Organism: Pardalotus punctatus; assembly: GCA_013400915.1. NCBI lineage: Eukaryota > Metazoa > Chordata > Aves > Passeriformes > Pardalotidae > Pardalotus > Pardalotus punctatus. The sequence goes on along the minus strand of VZTX01007032.1, from coordinate 143,085 downwards.
ATCTGAAGATCTCCAAATATACCAATGTATTTAATATTTGTGATTTCTTCCCTTTTGTATGTGTGTTTATAAATATGTATAATTTATACTTCTCTGCTACTGCAGTATACAAGCTATACAGCTGCATTTTTAAAGAAGGCACTGTTTATGTGACTTTAACCCCTAAACGACTGTACTTAACTTTTAGATAGTGATTTTGATCTCCTTCCTAGATGTTCTGGACACAGTAATTATTAGAATTATTTCCATAATTAGCAAAAGACAACTGGAGGAGACTATCAATAAACAGTTAGTTTACATTTCAATTAAAGCTGTACACTTGTGGTATTACATTTATCACTATATATTACAAAAATAGTCTTGCAAGAAAAGAACGCACTCAGTTGTACTTTAGTTGTGCAAAACTGTCAAGCCTGATGAGTGACCTCTGAGCATGTGAAAGTCAGAAGTTGCTTACCTCTGTAAGAAAAGTACATATTCACCGGAGAACGCTGGAGTGGTTTAGCAGCAGGAGTAATGCTGGATCTTGGGATAGCGCTTTGTTTGCATCTACAAGGAAACAAAGGTATTGTCCTACATTGCCATAGAACAGCTCCTCAAATCCACCCAAACAGATTGAAAAACCTGTAGTTCTTCGACAATAATAACTACAAGAGTTTTCAAATCACGTTTTTCACAGGGAAGATTGAAATTGGACTTACAAAAAAATTAGTATGACAACTCTTCCTAATTTATTTGTTTGCGCTGAATTTTTAGAGTGTAAAAATGAAGTGTGCACCAGGGAGTGCATAGGCATAACAAGTGGTAAAATTCCAGGGACCTTTAGAGACTTTCATTTGTCACTGGGTCCTGGCATATTAAAGGCTCAGGGAGATTTGAGGCACAATTTATTTTATTACTTTTACAGAGCCTCAGACTCAAATCTTCTGTCATACCCTATGAAACAAAACCCCTCACTCAAGTAAGGGACTGCTAGAGCTTCATATCTCACTGAAAACCAGTGACTGCAGAGACCCCATTGCTGACACAGAGGCACTGGGCAGGGTGGGGGATCTGCCTTTTCCTGCTTTAGCTCAGACATTAACGATGCTGCTGCCTCACTTCAGCAGGCAGCCGTCTTATTATCTCTGTGAAGTCTCCTCTGCCCTTTTCCTTTCCAGTTCTTCTTTCTCCAAGTTTAGCAAGTAATTAAAAGAGCACAGTGGCTGAGGAGTGAAAACGGATTTTTTCCAAATGCTATTCCCTGTAAAATGTAATACATCGCCCACACATCCCAGGGCAGTGATTGAAGATCTCGTCACATTTGTCTTACTTGAGATTTAAGCAAAATCATCTGCTGAGCATTTCAGTCTATCCATGTGCATTACAATTCATCCAGGCTCCTCTGAAAAGAAAAATGGGAAAATAAGACATGGTTAATGTACTGGTCTTTATGTGGAGAGAACAGATTTAACATAGGACATTAGAGATACAGGCTACAGTCTATCTCCTGACTACACAATGCTAATTAGCATTATGAGCCCATCCGTTTGTTGAGCATGTTGGATTATCTCAGCCTTGGAAGAGCTCTGGGCTGGAGCAGCAGCGCAGTGTGTTGGGGCTGCCTGGCGCTTGGCTCCGCACGGGGCTGGCAGCAGAGCAGGAGCAGTGCTGGGCTGGAGCGTGGCTGCCTGGGCACCTGTGTCCTGACAGGGCAGGGGAGGGGAGGGAAGGGGCTCTTCCTCGGAATCCTGTGGGTTTGTACCCCAGACAAACCTTGCTTTGGCACAGCTACAGGTGAACGGAAGTGGTGCAGAGCTGCTCCTTACATCACTGTGTTCCAGGAAATGCTGTTAGCTCCTGTGTCTCCGCTTTTCCCTTTAGTCTTCCTGTTCCTGCAGTACCATATGGAAGTAAGGAAATTCCTTTGCTCTCTAAAGAAAGAAAGGAAAAACAAATACTTTTATGTAGCAAAACCTTTTGCATTAATGTGTATTTAGAGGACCTGCACAGCACGGAGCAGATCTGCTTCAGTTTCTCAGCACTGCTGTATGAAGCAACCCAGGGGTCAACCCTACACCTGTATCCAGGCAGCTGATAAATCTCCTGTTATTGAACTTCACCATTTTTGGTGTTTTGGTTTTTACATACTGCATTCTGGCATCTAAACACAAGTCTTCTGCCTTTATTGAGTTTGACATACTGTAATTTCTCTCAAAATTAAGGCTTTGGGATTCCTGTTAACATACCAGGTTTCAACAAAAGGCTCTATAAAATAGCAGACTTTTAAAAGCTGAGTGATTGTCAGATGAAAAATGATTTGTACTTGAACCAGTCATAGAAGGTGAAGTTAGTAGCAACTCATTTTCAGGTTATGCCAAAAAATATTTCTGCAAATCACTGAAATCCAAAAAATTTAACATTTAATCTTTATTCAAATTACTCAGACTGGTTTTTCTGTCAAATAACTGCTGGATACTATTGCAAACAAAAGGCTTGCTTTTTAAAACTGCTTTAAAATAAAATAAATTCATTGTGTTTGCAAAATGATGTGTCCTGTCTTCGTCGTGCCTCTGTACGTCATCTTTGCAGATGCTGGATTTTAGTGAGGTATAAACAGATAACTTGGTTAACAAGTATACAAAAGGCTAAATTAAATTTTACATCTAGTCTGTTTTAATTTCATATTTCTGTGTTGTTATTGAGAAACCAAAATAATGAAAATGCACATTATGTTCTGTGGGTTAGGCCTGGCTATAGGTGACAGGTCTGAAACTGATTGTAGGTAGGAGGTTGTTACTGAGTAGGATGCTCTGTATTAATCTTTGTCCTAAAATTAGTCAGGGTTTTTTATTAGCAGTCTGAAAGAAAATGTAAATAGGGAGAGCAGGAGATTTGAAAGCAGAGATATGCCCTGGCTATACTGAAAAAAAAGATTGAGCAAATACATTTTGTTTATTATGTACAACTGTAAACTGGGAATAAGAGTTTAGGCCAGGCTTGCCTGATTGCACTGAGAGAAGGGAAAATCCTCAAAAGCTTGTGGAAGGCATGAGCACACCATTATCATGAGTTCTGGCTGACAGTCTGGACTGAAAAGGGCAGTGCTGGACTCCGTGTGGAGGCCAGGAGTGGAAGGGTTTGTTCTGCTGTGTTTGTCCCCGGTGGGAAGCTCCAGGAATTCTGTGTTGTCTTTGGAGAGCAGCAGCCCAAGGGTGCGGCTACCAATTCACAAAAGTCACTAGGTTAAAGGTCTGGGCAACTTCTTTTCCAGAGAAGGTTAGAGAGCTCAGTTGATTCATATTTTTATTTAAAAATAGCAAAGTAGAACCAATAGCGCTTCTCAAGTATGGGGGCAAAAAGCGATGAGTAACGCGGTGCTGATGGCTGTCACGGTTACCATGGCAACCCATGGCCACCAATTGGGATCCCATCCCCTGTTTATATAACCATCACATAACATATGCCATCACGACTAATTGAGCCAGGGTTGAGCCCATAACCTTGAAACCTGCCGTACATCCTTTCATTCTGTATGAATCGGAAGGTTAAGCATTACAGAGAGCAGGGGGTCTCCTCTGTGACAGTCCTGGGGAGAGCTGGCACAAACTTCACTGTCGTGCAGAGTGGTGGTGAAGCAGCAGCAAGGAAGCCTGATCTGCATTCCTGAGCAGTTTTCCTCATGCAGTGGAATATGGTGTTTTCTCCTGCCCAGTCTATAGAGACTGAGCCCAGGACCTCAGCAGGGAGCAGTGGGCAGGGGTTTGCTGGTGCTCTGCAACTTGATGCTGCTTATGTGGATATTGTCTCAGACTGCTTCTTGTTATAAACAATTTACTTCCAAACGCCACAGTGTTGCACATGGCAGGAATAAGCCTCCCTCAAGACCCTCCAAGAGGGTAGGTAATAGCAGCCTTTCCCGTTTCACTCAGGCTGGCAGTGACAGAAGATAATTGCCCTGGGTTTGGTGTGGTTCCTGGTGTGGGCTTGTAGCAGCCCTGTTTGCTAATAAAGTATTCTGTCATAAAAACCTCGTTTCAAAGGCAAGAAATTCAGATGAGTGTGGTTCTGCTTTTACCTTCAGATCCCTGTGGATTGGTATTGAGTCATCTCAGCAGTACAAGAGTAGAAATTCACATTGTGTTTTTTTCTGGCTCTAAAAAGCTTTGCATTCTCAGGATTCTGTCAGGCACAAGTAGCAAAATTTATGTTTGGCAATCAGCTCCTTTAGGAAAACATTTCTATCGGTAAAGAAGAACTAAAGAAAGAAAATTTAATGTTGGTGTTGATTTTCTTTCTCTTTCCTTTGCTAGAGCTCGTTTGCTGTGCCTCAGCTGTGTTGTTTCCTGCTGTGTCCTGATCCAGGAGCGAGCGCTGGCTGGGCTGCAAGCTTGGCATCTCCAGGTATGATCAGCAGCCTCTTAATTCGTAGCCAGTGTGGGCCAGTCTGGCTGGCCAGAGGTGGCAGGAGCAGCTGCAGGGGCGTGCCAGGCTGGGCTCCATCCCAGGCTGCGGCTCTGTGATAAGTAAGCCACCTCTGGTTTTGAGGTGGCCGGATGCAGCTGGCTGCTCCTGCTGCCCACAGAGCAGATGGGCTCCGAGGGCAGGTTTTTCCTGCCTCAAGTCAGCCTGCTCAGGAGCAGCCAGCCACTCCTGCTTCCCCTTTGCTCCTGTTACAGCGCTGGCTAAAAATTATAGTGGTTTACATACTTGATAGATTTAAACATCTGTCTGAAAATGCAGGGTGTTTCTTCTCTCATGGAGTAAATTGAGCAAATTCCCCAGCTGCAAAAACCAGTCATTGACTGTACAGATAAAAACTAACACAGAATTCCTATTGCATTTCCTTTCTGATTCTGTCCTTGATTATATTTAATGATGCCTTCACTGCACAGCTCTTCCATGTGTGGATTATTTTAAAGAATGGAATCAGACTCTGGGAACTAAAATAAATTACTGGGGTTTTGTTGAGGTTTTTTTTCCTGCCCCACATCTTGCTCTTTTGGTAGCTTAAAAAGCTGATTACTGACTGCTAGATGCCCTGTGTTTGGCTGTTAGTCCTTTTCTGTCACCATGGAGGGAAACAGCTGCATCATGGAGCCCCCACAATGTGCCTGGAACACTGGGGTGTTGTGAACTGGCAGGCACAACACTTAATCATCCCAATAAGGAAAAAACCAATTCTCACTATGTATGCTAAAAGCATCCAATTCCAGTACCTCCTAATTCCTTTTCTGAATTTCATCTATGCTGGTGCTTTTTATCCCTAATAACATTCTTATCAGTGGTGGCTTGCCATTTTATGGGGATGGATTTTAGGCAAAGCATAAGGCAAATAAGAAAAGAAATTATCTGTTGTAAACTTCAACACTAGTAAACATTAATATCTTTAACCTTGTGACTTGGAGCTCATCACTCATTTCATTGCTCTGGCTTACAGCTGCAGATTAAAATTTCCTATGTTCGTCTTGCCTGGTGAAGTAGCTTATTGGGATGAATAAATGACATCCTAATTAGAAGAGTAGCCTGAGTGAGAGTAAGCTGCTGGAACCAGCTTTGATGGTCAAAAAATTACCTGTAGCTAGTTTCTCAAGATTATCAAAGAGGCCCTCAAATTAGAATGTCTGTCTTTGATCATAGATGTGAGGAACGAGGCAAAATGAGTGCACCAAGCAGATGGCAGTGGGAGGAGATGGTTGCTGTGGAATGGGAAGCTGGAGGAGTTTTTACAAAGATTCGGGCCCTTTCCAGGCATTGCTCTATCACATAGTGAATGAGGTAGCAGTATAGGGCTTATTTTTATTTATATTTTCCACCATAAGCTAGTAATGTATGTGTCTTCAAAAGTTAAGTTGCTGAGGTTAGTCTTAGAGAAAAATCCCTTATTTATCATTCCTCTGTAGCCTTACCCTGATTTTTCTATCCTGTTGTGTGACAAGCTTCAAACAGTACTAATCTTTGTAAGACTTCCACCTGGCTTCCTTGCCTTGGAAATTGCATTGCTGTGGGTTTGTACAGATCCCTGCAGGACCCGTGGGGGTGACACAGTCCCTTGGCCCAGGTACCAGCCTGAGCCCCCAGCTGCCCAATATCAAACATGATCATGAAGTCACAAAAAGTAGAAATGAAGACAAGGGATGTTCCAGGGCTGAGGTACAAGTCTGGGACAAGAGTGGCAAAGTGTGGGAGGAGGAGAGAAAGGCCTGGCCTTATCTCTGGGAGATAACGGGATATCAGTGTTCTTGCCCCATTTGGTTATTTTGCTCTTTCAAACTAAACCCACTGAAAGTAAAGAGCAGGGTCTGGTAAGAGGAGAACCAGTCAGGCCCAGCCTCCAGCAGTGCCCTGCCCTTCACGCTGCCCAGACTTCTCCAAGGGACAGCACGGGAATAATCTGTTAGTGAGAGAATCCTCTCCTCCACTGAAATGGTTAATGCTTTTCTGAGGCACTGAATGTGGGAGCTTTGGGTCCACCCCACCTAATACAACTGTCAGTGGCTCATCCCATGTATAAATGTCTGGTTGTTCCTCTGAATCCATCGACCCCTTGATCTCAGTGCCAGCTTGTTTCAGGAAGCATTTTATGTGGAATAATTTTCTTCTTGGAGATGTAAATATGCTGCATTGGGTTTATTGCTTTTTTTTGAGATAGACAGTAAATGGGAACACCCAGTCTGTCTTCTTTATGTGACGGATCATTTAATATACTATTATATTATTTTATTTGTCTCAATTCTGAACTAAACTGTCCTAATCTTTTTGTTTCACCGAAAGGATGAAAAGCTTTCCATATTAAAATATTTTTGTGGCTGTTTTATGCAGCATTTCTTCCTGAGATGTCATAAATAGAACCGAACACAATACTCAGTAAATCATGTCATTGATTTTCTCACACAGAGAGCATGTAATCTGCTGGTTGCCTGGCATATTCTGTGGCACCATTTGCATGTCCTGCAGTTAGGAATCGGTGAGAACTTCATAAAAGCTTAAAATAAAATTGTGCCATTTCTCTTTTACCCGTTGGTTTGTTGTTTGGTAGGAAGAGCAGGTTTCCTTCCCAGAAGTCATGATAAAAAGCACGTCCCTCTCGCCCTATGCTATACTGATGGCTTGTTCTGATAAGGGAATGTATAATTTTGCATAGCTTAGCCAGCTGGTTCCTGAATTTCTCCACAGTTCTTGGCTCTACACAGCCCAGCCCTGCTGTGCTTTTCTCGTCATTTATCAGTTATTTTTAATACCTCATTTTTTTACAATGGCTCAGAGTGTTTTTTTTTAAAACTGAATTCTGCCAAGTCTTTATTTAATGACTCCTAAGGCTCCCGGGGGGATTGAGACCACTGGAGGGTGCCCTGAGTGCTGTACCCTCGGTGTTGTAGCGGCCTCCTAGCCTGGCTGTGAGCCAGCGCCTCCCTCCCGAGTCACCCGCGCTGACACCACTGCCTGTCTTTGGCTACTTTTAGTCAGTTCTTTCCCATCCTTCCAAATGCTATTTTGTGTTTTGCTATCCACGGGTTGTTCTAAACCAAAGTGGGTTGTGGGGGTGCCACTGTGGGTTTTGCTGCACCGGGTGTTCAGCACTAAGACCTTTGCAGCCAGGGGCTGCAGTAGTGCAAGGGAGAGAGGTTTAAGTAAACACAAGTTGCAGAATTCCCAGACTCCACCATCCAGCGATGATCCCACTGTTTTCCTTCTCAAGCTGTACTCAGCAGAAGGAGAACCACAACTGTTACTGACTGTAAAAGCACTATAATGTTTCTCAGGTATTGCTTTTTTGTTTGTTGTGAGCACATTCTGGAGAGATTTGGTAAAGGTCATTCTTCTCCATATGAGTGTTTGTGCGTGCTTAAACAAAAGGAAAAAAGATGAAAGGTCAGAATTTCAAGTGAGCCCAGGAAGGGTAAATCAAAGATAATTAGATTGGTCAAGATATAGTCATACAGGTGCACTTTTAATATGCTGTGAAGGGCTTAATTCTTATAGTTTTCTTTAAATAGAGCTGGGAGAAACTGAAATGCACTGCAATTGAGGATATTTTTTTGAAATTATTATTGTTGTGCTTTTTCCTGTCAGCTGATGAGTTTACCCTTAGTTTGCTGCTAGATCTTGGAATGTTGCACAACCATTTTTAGAAAGCAAAGTAAACAATTTGTAGTCTGGTTTACCTCAATTCTAAAGAAGTAAAAAATAGAAATTACTTTTCCATGTAAATAAAAAAGTATTCCTAAAGAATATACTGTGCAGCATGGTCTGAATGATCATTATTATAAGAATATACATATGTCTATGTGCTCCTTATAAATTGAAAGTTTTATTAATGCTAAAAGATTTTTTTTTTCCAAAAGGAAAAAAAATCTCAAATTAAGAATGTCAAAAATTCTTATGACTAGGACTCAGAAGAGCTCATATTCAAATACCTGCCTTGGCTGGCCCGTTGGGCCCAGCACCAAGGGGCAGAGCTTGGCCTTATTACAGCTTTGTGTGTTCCCAGTGTGATGATGCAGAATCTATTTAGATTACCTGGGCAGTCCTGAGGATATTTCTTGCCTTTTCCTTGCTCTGTGGCATTATCTCTTTGGGTTAGGTAAATTGCAAAGAAATGCCTGTTTTCTTCTGAAGCATTACAAATTGTCTAGCCCTGGGCAGGCTTTTGCTCCAGTTCGTTGGTTATTTCTATCATGTTTTATCCTTGCAAGTTTTAGGGAGGAAAAAAAAACCCATGTTTAAGGGTTTCCTTCACTTACTTAGCATTATGAAATATTTATGTCATTTGAACTCTTTTTAAAGGAAAGAATACCGTGTGAGACATTAAAACAGAGAGAAAAACCTATCTGCAGCAAGATAAAACTTTTCTTTTTTAGCAAAAATTATAATGCCCAGCATTTATGGAAATGTCCATCTGTGCTTTCTGCCAGAGTCAGCTCTGGCTTGGTACAGCAATGAGCTGATATTTAGCAAATATCCTTCACTTTGGGAATAAAGTTCTGGCAGTCCATAGTGCTGCTTGCCATTCTTTGGTTTCATGCGTTTTCCTGGCATACCTTGAGTGAAGTGAGTGCTTGACACTCTCTGGGAGCATTTCCACAGCCCACTGCCACCCGAGCAGGACTTGCATGTATGAAGTTGGAGAGTTTCAGTTTTTAAAACAGTCTCTTTAAATGTTTATGATTACATTAAAATTTAAAAGAAACAGAAATCAAATACTGGCAAAGAAATAACCATCACTTTACTCCTGCTATGTGAGACTTGCACTATCGTTTATGATGATCACTGACTGTCCAGATGCCTGTAAGTGGTTCAGACAAACCACAAAGCCGTGGTGGTTTTGCGGCCTTTGGGCACTCCCGTCTAGGAAACCCAGGTTGGATTCCCACTGCTGATTTTTTCAGTCTGAGGACATGCCTGGCAGTGGTGCGAGGTTTGTGGTTGTGCAGCAGCACTTGATTGGACTGGTGCCGAAGAAGGCTGATCAATGCAGTTTATTCTGCAGCACAAAGATTGCAGCCCTGTTGTCAGGGACAGCAGCGCTAAAGGTAAATGGCTTTTCCCTGGAGGAGGACAAACCAAAGAAAACCTGTGCCAGTATGTGGTGACCCCAGAAGAGACCAGAGGGTGCTGGTTACCAGCTCAGGAAAATCCCAGCCTTTCACTGGGGGCAGTTTTTTGCAGCACACAGCATTGCAAACACATGTCTAATAGGTGCATTCATTTTCATATGCTCGTTCATTGAGCAGTCCTGATTAATTAGTGCGTGTCACCATCTGGTACTTACCGAGACTATTCATTTTTAAAATGTTGAAATTGTAGGGAATGTTGCACACCAATTAAGTTCCTTTTAATTGGATTATTTTAGTATAAAGTATTACTGGAGAAGGCCTTCATTGTGATTCAGCCAGCATGCATCCAAAGGAGACCTGCCAGCCTGAAATTACCTAGAACAAAGGCAAAATGCCTGAAATGCATGTTTATTACTATCTTCATGCATTCGGCAGAGATGATGTCAACAAATAAAAGAGTCACAGAAACACTTCTGAATTGCTGTGCAAGGTTCAGCTTCCTGACATGAGGGTATCTCAGCTGATCTCTGCTTCATCACAGCACTGCAACTCTGAATCTGTCATCTTCTCCCTCTGACCTTAAAACTGAAATATGCTTTTGCCTTCCTGACTGCTTGATACCAACTCAACAGGGCCAGGCTGAGCCCTCCTGTGCACAGTTGTGTACCTGCTGAAATGAGGAGCATTAATCTCATTTACACAAAGAATGATTTGGCCTTTAAGGCTGATAAATTATCTGTGCTGACTCAACCATTTAGTGAATGAAGTATCACGATCTGTTGGGAGCAGAAGTTGTCTGTCTGTACTTGCTCCTGACACTGACTCACTGGGTGAATTTTAGTTCCTTAATGTCACTGCACTGCAGTGCTTCCCTGTATAAATTGAGAATAGTTGTTTATCAACTTACATAAAAAGCTTTGAGATACAGGGACGAAATGCAGACTGTTGAGGTTACGTCTTTGCTATTAATACTTTCTTTACAAATCTAATGCTATTTTGTGAGTAACATATGCGGTTGTCATTGCCTTGATTTTGCATAGATTGAGTGTCTTGAAATAAGTTTTGTCATCTGAAGTACTCATTTCAGAAGAGCCCGGAGCTCTGCAAGGAGCACATTCCTGGTCCTTGGCAGGTACATTCATTGGCTGTCAATGGAAGCAGGGAAGTTAGGGAAGAAAAGATACCTGGTCAGCAGCAACTGAGGAGATCTGAGGTGTGACTGCCTGGATGTCTCGTTGCCCTGCTTTGTTTCGGCAATAGTGTAGAAATCCAGCAATGAGCAATGTCAGGATGATTTTTTTTTCTTGTGTTCGTGTGCATTTCAGTCCCTTCGATGGCCTCTGCTGCCCCCTGCCAAGCTGCAGCTGCTGGTGACAGCCACGGGAGCAACAGCCTACTGAAAGATTTCATTTCTCTTATCACTTCTAATCACTCTCACCATAATTACCACTCATAATAGGGAATCTGTAGTTGAAAAAGTAAATTTTTTTTAAAAGGAGAGGAAAGCAGCAGAAAGATTACTTTTAGTTTTACAGCAAGGAAGAAACTGTCTTTTTTTTTTAGAATGCAAATGCTTGCTTCGACATATAAAGGTCACTATGGATTTTATTTGACATAGCGTAGGAGTGCTTCTGATTTCAAAGTACAAAAGTAGCACAGTGTTGGAATTGTTTTGGTTGTTTTCTTAAGATCCATTTCCTCTTGTTGGAAGGTGGCTGTTTCCTCTGTGGTGCAGCTGCAGGCAGTGTGAGGGCATGCAACAGGAACTGCTTGTCCTGCTGTGCCCGAGCCAGTTGGAAACCCAGCTGGGGTTCACAGACCCAGGAAGTCAGAGGCTCTTCTGTTCCAGACTGTCACAAATCATCCTGGGGATCAAGGCTGTGTTCAAACCAGTTCTATTGGCTGCTGGTGAGCAAAAGAGCTAAAATAACTGCACATGGCTTACATATATTCTGTGTACAGGTTACACATCTGCCTTGACACAATCACCAGGTGTGTGATGGTGAAGGTGAATTGCTGCAGCACTGCTGGCACTTGGGAGGGGTGTTTTAGGATAAAGCACAGAGCTGTAGTTGTTACTCCACTGGACAACCGTGGTTCTGCTGAGTTTCCTGTAGTTCCCATTCTCATGTTGAGAGTAACCCTCCTTTGGCTCAGAGGAAGTGTCAGCATCGGTGTCAGAGCAAAGGAGAGCGAACAGTGTGTTGTGACACAGCCACTGGTGACACACCAGGATGTAGCCACAGGAAGGTGGGCAGTGCAGAGCTTTCCCAGTGCTCTCCTGTTCCTAGCAGCAAATGTTTAGCCTGGAACACCATAAAGCTGCCTCCTTGTGATGGGATTCTACAGCAAGTGTAGCTTATGCAATTTCAGAGAAATAAGATCACACGGGTAAATCTTAAAACCCACACACAAGCACTAACCCTTTTGTTTAAATTGGTTGTTCAGGGCTTTTATGTAATGGAGAAATATATTTTACAAGAAAATGTTTAGTTTAGATTCCCATTAGTGTAACTTTACTCCTTTTATTTGTTAAACATATGAAAAGAGGGAGCTAACCAGAGTATAAAATTTTTGTACATGCGCTCTCTCTCTCTCTATCTCTCTCTGGTTTTAGGAGGGCTTTTTCTTGATGTAATTTTTTTACTTACAATATATGGCCTTGCAAAGTCTTGAAGCTACAAATTTTGAGAGAGATCAAGAAACATACAAAGGCGTTTTACTCTGTATATGTAAAACAAAATCTAAAAGTTTGGGCAGATCTCACTCTGGCAGACTTTCTATCTCTTAGGTCATAAAGAGAAAGCTTTTGGCACTGGCTCTTTGGCAAAAAGCTTTGTCTGGAAACATATTTAGTCAGCATATGAAATCTGATAGCCCTGGTAGCACGGCTGTGTCTGAAGACACTAATAGAGTTAGGCTTCAGCCCCATCTGGTGTTGGATCGGGATTGCTCTGTTGGTTTGCCAGCACAGGACAGCCCTTGCCAAAACACAGAGTGGGACGTGAGGAGACTGACAAACCCCTCCCAGTGTCAGCTCTCCTAATGATCCTGTTGTTTGCCACGCTGGTGAAAGCCACTGGTGCCCGTGGTGAATTCCAGCACAGCCTCCCTGCTGCTGAGCTCCCAGCACGGGCTCTGTGGGGAGCCTCACCTGTACCTGCGGGGGGCCACCAGTGCCCTCTCAGCGTCCCTGGGGGAGCAGTAAGGGTATTTGCACCCCAAGGCCTGTAAGAATAGAAAAGAATTGATTTCCAGTGCCTGTGTTTACAGATGTAGTGGACATAGAGATTCTTTCAGCTCAGTAAAATGTCTCCGATAATTTGAGTTATGCAACAGTGACGAAGAGAACAGACTTGCAGATTTGGCTCAGAAGGCTTAAAATCTTCAGGCATTAATTCATGAAACTCTCAAATCCTGGATACTCCAGTGACTATAAAGCACAGCAGATTCGTGTTTGATTTTTACTTAAGGCTGATCGTTTCAGGAAATAAAAAGATTCACTTTGAAAGATATTTTCAGTTATTCTTCAGTTGTTATTTTTGGAAGGGTTAGGCAGAAAAGCTACATGTGAAACAAATCAGGGACTAAAAATCCTTAGCTTTGTTTTGAGGACATCAGGATGTTTCATTGCCACTGTGGTAAGCAAAAGGAGAAAGAACAATGACTTTCTAGAAAGATTTCCACCGTATTTTTATCTGACTTTTCTAGGACATCAGAACAGCCTATCTGATCAGCCAAAATACCTCTCCAGTTATCATTTGACTCTGATGAAAAAAGTGCTAAAATGGCAGAGTTTGGAATTGCTTGAACATATTTTCTCACTTAAGCTGAGCTTGTTCACATTCAAAGCTAAAACAAATTATCTCAATTGCATTTAGGAGAGTAAACATGCTCTTACTTTTCTGTCTCATGTTTGAGTAGTTATGGTGAAAGCATAATGTGTGGTAATCTTTGGGTTTATATCCTCTTCCTGCATTTGTTTTATTGGACAAAATTAAAGGTCAATGGTCCTGAACTAGTCAAGAGAATTACTCTAAATTTGCAGTCATTGCCATTTCTCCCTCTCTCTGCTTTCAGTAACATAGGGCTTAGCTGCCAAAGTTTTAATTCTTTATGTATGACAAGGATGATACTTGCAATTTGGTTTTGCATTTCAGTTATATAGTTTTGTAAAGTTATGTAAAAAGAATGAAGACGTCAGCAAAAGGCTACTTGCTCTTTCCAAGTTGTCCCTAGTGTGGAAAATATAATGATCAAGTAGATTTTTCCCCATTCTTACCCTCTTTCTGTTTTGTGCTCTTCCAGCATGACCACCGCTCAAAGGAGTGTCCATACTACATGAGCAGAGTGGAGCCACATGCATGAGACTCTTACCATGCACTGAGCAGCGCAGCATCAAGCGCAGAGCTCTGGGAAAATGTCTGCTTGCAACACTTTCACTGAGCACGTCTGGAAACCCGGCGAATGCAAGAACTGCTTTAAGCCCAAGAGCTTGCACCAGTTACCCCCCGTGTCAGAAAAAAAGCCCCTCACGCATGGAAACCTGAAACCCAATGCAAACCAAAGTAACAGCCAGCGTGGGAGAAATACCGGCAGCTTCCGCCCGCCTGTGGCCAAGAAGCCCACGATAGCTGTGAAACCCACCATGATGGTGGCAGATGGGCAGGGGCTGTGTGGAGAGCTCACCACGCTGGATCAGTGCGAGAACAAACCCCTGCCTGCGGGCTGGAACCGCAACAAGGCGGTCTTGAACAAGAAACCACTGAACAATAATAATGAGGAGGAGATCGAAGGTTACAGCCATGTACCCAGGCCTTACGGCAACAGCGAGGGCGTGGGTAAGGTACCAAATAACAATAATAATGGACTGACAGAAGTTTTGAAGGAGATTGCAGGTTTGGATACCACACCTCAGCTCACTGGAAATGAAACGAACTCAAGAGAAACCTTCTTGGGAAGGATAAATAATTGTTACAAAAGATCGTTAGAAAGGAAGATCCCTCCGAGCTGCATGGTGGGTGGAATGAAGGATTCACACAGTAAGCATGTTATTCTGAGTGGAAGCACTGAAGTCATAAGTAACGAAGGTGGACGTTTCTGTTATCCGGAGTTCTCTAGTGGAGATGAGAGTGAGGATGACACGTTTTTTGGCAGCATGCAGGAAGAGCACGAGAGCTGGGATGAAAGTGATGAAGAGTTGTTAGCAATGGAAATCCGCATGAGGGGCCAACCTCGCTTTGCTAATTTCAGAGCTAACACCCTGTCTCCTGTTCCATTCTGTGTCGACAAAAAATGGAATACTGTGCCCCTTCGGAACAAGTCTCTCCAGCGGATCTGTGCAGTGGATTATGACGACAGTTATGATGAAATTTTAAATGGTTACGGGGAAGAGACTGTGATTCTGTATGGGCAAGAGAGCATGCAGAGCATGGTATCTTCTGATTCTACATCTCCTGATTCTTCTTTGACAGAAGAGTCTCGTTCTGGGACAACCAGCAGTTCTTCCCAGAAGCTCTGTAATGGAGGGTTATCTCCTAGCACTCCTCAGGACCTCAAAGTGATTGAACCAGAATATGAAAGTCTTTGTGACAATCAGCAAGTGAAGGATGTGCCAAAAGCTCCCAGAAATGCTCTGAAAAGTCCAGAAACTCACAAGGCAGTCCTTGCACTTCGCCTGGAGGAGAAGGATGGCAAAATTGCTGTGCAGACTGACACACAAGAGAATAAAAGTTCTTCAGATGTTGCTGGTCAAGCTGTAACTATTAATTTGGTGCCTGTGGAGGAGCAAGCTAAACCTTACAGGGTGGTGAATATGGAACAACCAGTGTGCAAGCCATACACCGTAGTGGATGTATCAGCTGCCATGACCAGTGAATGTAAAGAGAATCAGACTGAAACCTCAGAAACCAAAAAGGCAGCATCTAACCCAAGCTCCCCAGTAACCCCAGGCACACCTATTGCATCCTCTGCAGCATCACCTGCACGTGTACACACTAACCTGAAGAAATCCAGTGCAATCAGATACCAAGAAGTGTGGACTTCTAGTACTAGTCCAAGACAGAAGATACCTAAGGTGGAGCTGATTGGAAACAGCTCAGGACCTTCTGTTCCTCCCAGGAAGACAAGCCACAAGTCAGCTCCTACTTCACCTACAGCTACAAATGTTTCTTCAAAAACTATCCCAGTTAAGTCTCCCAATTTATCTGAGATAAAATTCAACAGCTACAACAATGCTGGCATGCCACCTTTTCCTATTATCATTCATGATGAGCCCACTTATGCCAAGAGTTCCAAAAATGCAATTAAAGTTCCTATTGTAATCAATCCAAATGCGTACGATAACCTGGCCATCTATAAAAGTTTTCTGGGGACCAGTGGGGAGCTGTCCATCAAAGATAAAACCACACGTGTGATAAGCCATACCTATGAAGAAATAGAAAGTAAAGTGACCGAAGCCATAGGCAGCAAACCCACTGAGTTGTCCCAAGTGAAGGGGGTGGCCAATAGCTCTGAGTGCAGGCTGGGCTCTGTGGCTCAAAAGGTCCAAGAGTTCAACAGCTGCCTCAGTAAAAGCCAGATATCCCCACAGAGAAGTCACAGCGCTGACCACAGCTCCCCATCCAGAGTTCAAAAAGCAATGCAAGAGCCTGCAGCAAAACCGGACGTAACCCCAGAGGGTTCTGTTGGCAGCAGCAGCAGCAGAGAGAATGCAAGCACGGTGCTCTCACAGATTGTGGCTTCTATCCAGCCTCCACAGTCTCCTCCAGGAACACCTCAGTCTGCTCCCAAGTCCTGTAGCGTAGAAGAACTGTATTCCTTACCCCCTGAGGGAGATGCTACTAGAAGCACCTTGGTACGACCCAAATCTCTGTTTACGTCACAGCCTGAAGTGGAGTCCTCCAAGACAGTAGAAAACACTGCCATGAAAATGCAGAAAGATCCTCTTTCACAGCCAGCTGCCACTCCCTCTCCAAAGCCAGCGCGAGCCACCCCGAGTGCCACGAGTCCCCAGGCAGAGCAGGCACCGCCATTCCCCCCTCCACGCTCGACCTCGTCTCCCTACCATGCCAGTAACTTGCTGCAAAGGCATTTCAGCAACTGGGCCAAACCCAACAGCCCCACCAGGTCGACAGAGGCCGAGTCCATCCTGCACTCGGAGGGGCGGCGTCCCGATGCGAAACCCAAACGCTGGATATCGTTCAAGAGCTTCTTCCGCCGCAGGAAAGCTGACGATGAGGACGAGAGAGAGAAAGACAGGGAGAAAGGGAAGTTGGTGGGTCTGGATGGAACTGTTATACACATGCTCCCTCCTCCTCCAGTGCAGCGGCACCACTGGTTCAGCGAGGCCAAGTCGGAGTCCAGCGAGAAGCCGTCGATCGTTTTCATGTACAGGTGTGAACCAGCACAAGCAGAGCCGAAGACTGAGCTCCCACACAAGGGTGGGGTGGAGTCTGCTATCGCAGAGGCACTGGCGAAAGACAAAGGAGACATGCAGGAAAAGCCTCCAGAGAGCTTGGAACAGAACATAGTGAGCCATTCCTCACCACCTCAGGCTCCCAAGAAAATCCCCAGGTACCACTCAGCTTTTTTACTCACTTATTCAGTTGTGAGCTGTCCTGTATATGCCGCTGAAAAGAGAGAGACTAAGGAGTTTTATTACATTAATGCAATTTTTTCAAAGTGTATTTATTTTAGGTAACTTAGAATGTATTTTAAAATCTTGCTCTTATGTTAGATGTCAGAAAATATGTAAATCATTTACTAGAAGCAGTACATGATATTTAGAGTTTGTCTTGCAGGTTCACTAATATGTCACAATAGCCATGTTCCATTGAATCAGATCCATTCTCCTGAATTTCTACTTTAAGAAAGTGTTTCTATGTTATAGGAAACTTTAGAATTTCTCAGCAGAAATAGAAGGCAACTATTGAGAAATACAATAGAAATTAAAAGATCTGTGACTCATGGAAGGTGCTGTGCTAACTTTACCTCACATGCCCAAGAATATAACAGATGCTAATTAACTACACTGCAACATCACTGCAGCACTCCCAAAATAAACCTTGTAAAAATGTAATAATAGAATTAGAGTACCTATAAAATAGTCTTATCTCTGTCTTGCATGCAAGGCCTTTAGCAGTGACTATGCTTTGTCCCCTGACAGTATTGGATCCAGCAGAGCTGGTCACAACATCACTTGCAGTCAGTCACGTGGGCACAGAATGAATTCCCTGAGTGCTGACCACAGTTGTGGATGTGTTAGAATTTGTCTTCCAATGTTATTACACAAACCAGTTCCAAAGTAGCCTCAAACTTGAATTATTTAATTCATTATAACAACAACCTAGTGGTAGAAAATTTAAAATTTTGTAGAGTGTGAGCCCCAGAAAATGTATCGTGACAGTTTTTTTTTGTTTTCTTTCTCCATATTCTGTACAAGACAACTGCAGTGGTTTTTAGCTGAAACAGGTTTAAGCTAATAGAAATCTCTGTGAGCATAGCTAGAGCTTACCATAAACTGACTGCCACTTGTCCTAAAGTAAAATAACTTGGTTTCTTCCTCCATTGTCTATGCAAGAAAATTGTTAGCATAACTCTTCATCACAGGAATGCAGTCTCTCTAGATTTACCCTAAATTAATTGGTGACAAGTAGCTGCCTTTAGAGAGCAAATTAAAGGATTGGAGGAGTTTGTGCTCTCAACCTCCTTTACAGGAACCTGTTTTTTTCTCCTGTCTCCAGGGGAAGCTGGAGACGGTGAGGCTGATTCTGGTTACAGTGCCATCGGGAGATTCCCTTGCTGCCACCTCTCAGTGCCCTGCTCTTGTGCTGGCAAGACATTCCTGTGCCCTGGTGAGCCAGAGCAGGGCAGATCCGAGTGAGAAAGAACTTTGCAGTTGTTGTTCAGCCCACATCAAGTGGCTGATGTGACAGGGGATGAGGCAGGAAGGAGCAGCTGCTTCTCTGAGTTTGGGAGGGCAGGAAGAGCCTGTCAGGGATTCTTGCACTGCCCTGGAGATGGTGCTGTTGGAATGTGCCATGTTCTTGCACTGTGACCAGGATACCTTCTGCCCTTCCTTTTGAAGGCAATGGGTTCTCTCTTTCACTTATTCCAAAAAGCATGTTTGCTCTAGTTTTCTTCAAGTCACAATGATACTGGTTAAAACCATACCTCAGAATTTTCCCTGGTGGAAACTGGAATTTTCCAAATGTTAGAATTGGAATTTCTTCTTTAAGGCAATATTGTTCCCTGGTTTCTACAGATTTCAAAGAAAGTACACTGAGGTGCTGATTTGTGGGAGCACTGGACAGTGGGTAACTTTATCCTCCAGGTCTTATGTTCAGTTATCTTGGTGCCTTGAGTTACTTGGGTGAAACCTTATAGTCCCAAAAAATTGAAGAGTTTTTTGTTGTTGCTTAAGGAGTTTGGCTTCTGTTTTTAATATCCTGGTAGGTGAGAATCAGGATTTCCAAATTCCATTTTTGCACAAGCAGAAGGCATAACCCATGAGGAGCTATGCTTTTTCTGTGTTAACCCTCCAGGTGATTGGTACAAGATTAGCTGTAATTCAGGCTAAAATATGTGCATGAAAAAGATGTTTAGAATGTTCAGTTAAGCCTGCAGAGGCTTAGAGGAGAATGGAAGACCTGAAGATAGCAATCAGTGAACAGGACACTTCCCTAACTCAGAATGCCAAGAACAGCAAGCTTTCTGAAAAAACAAACTGATGACCTGGAAAATAAGATAAGCTTTAAAAATGTCAGATTACTGGGGGGTCTTGAAGGCAAATTAAATGAAGATACAGTATTTCCTTACTTTGCAATGGATTACAAAGCTGCTAAAGATTGATAACACAACCACAAAACGACTGAAGGTATTTCAAGTTATCACTAGAAAGGTCAGTTTTCCCTTTGAACAGCACTTGCAAAATAGTCAACTTTTCAGAAAGCTGAAAATTATCTCTCTGTTATACAAAGGAACTTGGTTTCGGTTTCTCAGTGTGATTGTTTCTGTGTGATGGCTGGATGCACATGTGCTGGTTCAAAGGAGCTGGCAAATACCAATGTATTAAATTCACTCAAAATTTGTAGATAGATTAATTTTTGCTAAAAATCAACAGTCATGTCACCTTTATCATTAATTAGAATGAGAACACCTGTAGTTCATGAAGCAGCAGTTGTTCTCAGGCAAAACCTAAAATTGACCTAAAAGATAGCATGATATTTCTGGCCTGAGTCACTGTAATTGATGAAGGTGGTAGGGCACAGTGTGCAATCCACTCATCACAAGCTAAATAAAAAGATCCTTCAAAGGCTTTGTTATCTTATGGATCAGAGTGTTGCTATTAGAGTTTCACAAGATAAAGGCTTCTCCTCTCCTTCATTGAGACATCACTGCTCATACCCAGCAGCAGCTTGTTAGATTGAGACATTTCCTAAAAGCAAAGTGCAGCACAGTGTCCTGCTGCTTCCTTGGCTGTCTCATAAAGCACATCAGAGCTGAACTAATCTGATCTGGGCACAGCCATCTCCGTCTCAGTTACAGGTTAAACTCAAGAGTTTCCTTTCACAGCTATGAGTGAGCCATAACTTTCCTTTATGGGATCTTTGGGCTAGTCTTGGATGAAGTGAAGATAAAACTCTGTTTTTCCTGAATTACTTCCTACAGGTAGTGGAATTCCTACATTCATTTTGTTCCAGTTCAGATACGGAAGCATTTCTTCATAGCTAAATTTGTGATTACCAATCTAATTCCCGAGCTTGTGTTAATTTTTGCAGAGGGATTTGAGCTCATAACTGATAAATCTGAGCTCTGTTTAGAAGAATATGAGTGTTGTGATAGATCACTCAGTAGAAACAATAGGAATCACTGTTCTTCAAAAATGTGGTCATACATTAAGATCAGGATTTCATCCAGAGACAGGCAGGAATAACAACCACTGCCACATTCCACTTTGGCATTGTCACTGATCCAGTCCTGCAGATTCCACAGCTGCTTCAGAAACTGCTTGGGAAGATAACAAAATCTGTCAAATCACAGTAGGGCTCTGTTTAAACCAAAGTCCTTCCCAGTTTGGAGGGCCTCTGGTATAACTCTTAGGGTGAGGTTCTCACATGAATCCAAAACCTTTTAGGTACAGCCCAGGTTAATCAATGAGAATTCAAGGACATTATAGATGCAAAGAAATTTCTTGCTTGAGCAAGTCTGCTGAAATGGGAGAAATTCTCCCTGAAAAGTCAAGGTGGATCAGCTCTCCCTTCTTGTCAAATCTGTGTTGGGGGTTTTTTCATCTAGGTATCAACAAGCTTTATCTACCTTACTCAGCAGTGCTTAGCAGTGCTTTTAAAAGCATTAACCATCTATCTTAGACTATATCATCAATTAAAATCTTGTGAGATTTTCCTCTAGAACATTTTCCAGTTCTAACAGAAGTGGAAATTCTGCATGTGCATTAAGCAGTAAGTTTGGTAACATTTTATGTGAGAATTTGTAAACACCAAAGACTGTTAAAGATCCAAGTAGAAGGGCCTTTACCATTTATTATTTTATAAATTTAGATTAAGAAATGGTTAATCATGTATCATTGTTCTTAACTCCTCTAATACAAATAGTAAAATGGAAAGACTGAGAACTTAAAATGGATAAAGAAAAATATCTTCTTTATAATACACAGTTAATCTGTGAAACTCATTGCCATTAAGTTTCAGTGACACTAAAGAGCTTAGCAGGATGTCTTTACTGGATTATCAAATGTACTCCCTTTATCCGTGCAAACATCGCATTATACAAGATCTAAAAAAAAAAATTCCCATGCTTCAGGACTAAGCCAGCTTCTCAATAACCAGAATTAGGAATGAACTTTATAGCTTAGTTGTTTCAGGTTGTTATTTGAGAAGTTTGTTTCACTTTCCTCTTCTGTGTCTGTTTCTGGTGGTGAGGAGGGACTGAACTGGAGGAGCCTCTGGAATGTTTTCTGTATCCATAGTGCCCTCTGATTGAAACCTGGGCACTGGTTGTCTCTGCTCAGTGTTTTGCAGGAATAAAGTGGTCAGTGTTCTGAGGAGAAGTTCCTGGGTAAAGTGGCCTCTGACCTCCCTCCGGCCTTTAACCTCTGCATTTTTCCTCAAGCATTATTCAGTCAGTTTAGGCTTTCTATTGGCTTTATTAGCTTAAAAGTGCAGGGCCTGAGGGCATCTCAAAGCACTCTCTTTGAAATTAATATAGCTACAAAATTACACAGTTGGTTTTTTGTGTGTGTAAAACTGAGTCATCTTCCTTGTCATCGGGAACTGTACATTGATCCCTGCGGTGTTGATGTCCAGAGAAGGGATCAGAGTCTCTGCTGGCTCTAAGGCCACAGCAGCTTTCCTCTGCTTCTGTCACTAATTCCTGCCACTGGGATTTATGTGCTGTCTTGCACAGAACTGTGCTCTCTGGCCTTGACCTCTGGATCTGACCCTAATTCAGGAATACACTCTCACAATCACTTCTTATAAGCATTCCACTTTATCTCCCTCATATTCATTGCTGTTTATTAATTACTCTAATTGAGCAGGCGTGCTCTGAATAGAGGAGAACACAGGTCACACGAGAGCTGTGATTCCAGTTGTCCTCACCAACATTAACACTGCGCAGGCAGCTTTCTGCATTCTGCTGTTCCCAAAAGACCAAGGCCAGTCAGACCACATCATCTTTTGGCTATCCTCCAAAACCTGTGGAGGAGAGCTTGAAGGAAAGAGTTAGAGGCACTTGTCCCTGAGAAAAATAACACTTTTAAAACAGTTTTGAGCCTGTGCACATGTGAATGACAAGTATTTGAATTCAGTGGAGTGTTGTCTGAAGAGCAGTCTTTTTTACGGCAAGTTTTTTTTGCTCCACATAAGCTCAGCTTCTTAGGAAAACACACGTGTTCTCTGCATGCAGAGGGCTGCTCCCTCCACTGACTGAGTAGTTGTTTAGTTTCAGCCACTTGTGCCCGAGGAGCAGAGTTCTCTAAGATAACTAATTTCTACAAAGTTTGTTTTTGAAATAAAAAAGGGGAAAAGACTTGGGCAGAGGAGACTGCACCCACTATGGTAGATACTAAATATGTGCTCTGATGTTACGCATCAAAGAATCCATCCTGGCAAAATATCCAGAAATATCCCAAATAAGGAGATAGCTTTAAGTATGACTTGCTACCAACAAGCTGATATAAAGTTATTGAAAATCAGGCTTTAATGGTTCTAATCTGAGAGAAGTGTCTGTTTATCAGCTGCTCTTCTTTCCTCGATCACCACTCATTTTAACTGTTTAGTTTATGAAGCCGCTGGGGATTTGGTTCTTGTAGCTCCCTGAGTGAGGATGGTTCCCCCTTTTGTTCCTCCTGTGTCCTGCCAGCACCAGTGAAGGGGCTGACATTTGTACTGTGTACATAAGCTTGATCTCTCTGTCCTCGCTGTTGAGATACTGGGGAAGCATTTCCCCACAGATTTCATGACCTGACCTCTAATTGCTGTGGTTTAAAATGTATTCTTTTGAGACACTGAATACAGATTTGAGATACTCTCTTACTCTTAACAATAGGTTAGTGTTACTTCCTAAAACTCCTCTTGAGACTTGAGCGTGCTTTTCCTGGAGCAATAGCCATGACTAAGGCCATAGCCGTCATACCAGAGCAGTGATGTAGCAGCCCGTGCCCTGCGTTCCCTGCAGGGAGGCAGTGGAAGAGTTAAGAAGGCAGGGCTGGATCTGCCCGGCTTCCTGGGGCCTTGGCAGGGCCCAGCCCCCGAAGGTAAACACTGAGGTGCAGTAGGTGTATCACTCTGTGCAGAGTTCAGCCCTCTTGCTCACAGCTTGCACAACTTGTAGCACACCAGAACACTGTGGAATCAATGGCTCGCCAGAGTTTCAAGACATGATTAAAAGACTCAAGAAGGCCCTGAAAGAATTTCCTTTAATGGGGAATTGTGTGAGTGAGTACAGTGGGTGAGTTGGTATTTTTTTTCTTTCTTCCTTTCGAGCTGTTGGTTTACTTTGGCAAAATGCTTCTGAGCTTAGGTTTAGTGTATGTGCTTGCATGTGTCTGGTTTGGAGAATGAGTATGTTCTTACCTCACCAAATGATACTAAAAAGTTCATTTTGAGATGTGATAATTCCTGGTTTGTGGCAATGACAGAACTGTAAAGCTATTAGAACCTATTTCTTCTTAAAGAAAACATTTCTTTTGAGGAATGCAGGTATGTATATTATTTACAGCAACTACAAGTCTTTAGTTAAATTATCTTGAGAGCCTTGTTACTGCTTTAATTTTATGTCTGCTTAACTCTGAAATTACAGAGGTTAACTCTTTAATGTGGATATATTTATGGCACATGGAATGTTCTTCGCACCATTCCTATGCATGGTACTAAAATGGAACAAAAAATGTTACGCTGATTAAAGATTACATCTTTTTGAACTTATGCCATTTTTTCTCTTTTACTAACAAGTTCTAATGAGTTTGGTTTGTGTCAGCCTGCAGTTAAAATTCATGAATCTGAGCAGAAACAGCATGTGCACACTGCACCGTCCTGGGTCTTGTCATGCAGAGCATTGGCATGTTTTAATCTTTGTACTCGGGGATTGCTACAAGACTGGGTCCCAGAATTTTCAGGATTTTGGCTTTGCCATAGACATCTGCCTATCATTTATGTTAACTCTTTGTGGAAGTTTTAAATCATTGTCACAAAAAATAAGTATCTGTACAGATACATGATGTGCTGATCGTTTTTTGATGGAAGTGTGTTACTCCTGTCCCTAATGGAAGTCACAAGTAGTTAAAATTCTTGCTGGTATTTGATCAGGCTGTAGTAATGAGAACTAGCAAACAGCACATATGCTCTTGAGATTTGGCCTGTAATGAGTATTTGTTTCTGCAAGTGAGAGAACATAAAGGCATGGAAATATTTTTGCTCTGACATGTTTTTGTGGCATATTATTGATAATTGCTGCTATATTTTCAGTACGATTATGGGATTTTATTAAATCTTGACATTTTTTCATGCATATAATGCATAATTTTCAAATTATACTGCAATAAATATATCCATGGAAAAAAATTGAATGCACAATTTTCAAAGTTTTGGGCTATAAGTCATCACAGTTTGATTAAAACTTCATAGCTAAGAGCAGGCACAGAGCAATGTCTTCAGTGCCTTTTGCAGTTGGCCTAATGCAGATAGATTTTAATGGTGGAGAATTTTATATGGGAAGTAGATTACAGGCCTAAATGAGGTCTGTTTCCCAGCATGTCCGTTCCCAAAATCCTACCAGTGTATGAAAATGTATCGTTAAAATTTTATGCATTTATTGGGACTTAATCCCCCTTGCTATACCTTGTTATCTTTGTTTTGAAGCACAATTGTTGGGGCTGGTAAAAAGCACCTTAAACTCTGCTGCTGTCCTGAGTCCCGCACATTTTACCCACAGTCATGCCTGTATATTTATGCGTGTGGATGTTCATGGCAGTCAAGCTCTAAAACATTTTCTTGTACCTTTTATATCAAAGGCATGACTATTATATATATATATTACTATAATCATGATAATAGTAACCAAAATATTACTATTTCAGTCACAAGTTGTTTCTTCTCACTAAGGAAAATAAAAACTGGAGATAATTGTTCTTAGAAAAGGAGGGTGGAAGAACTTATTTCTTGACCAGCTCACTCCCTTCCCTGAAGATACCTAGTGCCTAACGTGGCATTTCTGCCAGCAGGATCCAGTGCCCAGCGGGGGTCTCCAGGTGATGTTGTTCTGTTTGTTTCAGTCAAGTGCCCGATGACCCGACCCTGGAGGAGTTGTCCCCTCGTGTCCCCAGAGCCGTGTTTGTGAAGCAGGACAATGGGGGCAGCGCCTCGGTCATCCCGGTGTCATCCGGCCGCGGGCCGCCCGGGGAGGAAGACAAAGAAGCTGCTCCAAATTCTCCTGACTTGAACACCTGCAGTGCTACGTACAGCAATTTAGGTGAGTCGCAGAAAAACACAGGAATTGGATCAGATATTGGGTGCCTTTCCAAGGTGTGAAGAACCTTTTCTTCTGAACAGCTCGATACATCTTCATAAGGGTAGCTTTTAAAGCCAGTTTAATATTGATTTATAGAAAATAAAGATACGTTGTCTCATTCAGAGATCACAACCAAGAAAGTGAAGATTCAACACTCAAAGGTTTGATTTCCTGTAATTTAAAACAGTGTTTTAATTGCCTTTAGTGATAAACATCTCAAATGATTTTAAAAGAACCATTTTTTTATCTATTTGGAGGCATTTTTGTCAAAGAGGTTTAAAATACAGGGCAAGCTACCTAATTTCTTTAGAAGCAGTAAGTAGACTTCAGTATTTTTCCAAACTTCAGCAGAAGATAGGACTTTATATTAGAGCATCAATAACTGCTAAAATATTTGTAACCATCTTCTGTTGGTTGAAACTGTTCTTATCCTAGTCTGAGAGTTTCCTTTTGCTCCTTCCCAATGAGATATGAATGTCCTGGAGGTACTATTCAATGATGACTGAATTCCTGACTCATTAAAGACATACACGGATGTAGGGCTTCTCTGGAAGGTAAGGGAGCAAGACAAATCAGCATCTCCTGATATACAGTATCAATATTATCAGCCTAATTTTCTGAAGCATTTTGTTTTGAAGTACTGTGAATTCAGGGGTACCTACAGCCCGATTTTCTAGAAAAACAAAATCTCTCATTTATGTTCATTCCAGGATATCTGAATGCACGTTTTTTGGTAACCTCCCAACCCTGTAAACACACCATCTTATTAAGCATTTGGCCAAGAGTAAACTGATTGTGTTGAGATGGCTCATGAGTACAGAGGGTTTGGCATGTCCACACAGGTTTCAGGGATCAAGGACTAAATTTTAAACCCTCAGGCGCATACATTCCTTAGACATTCAGTGACAGTGTTGCATTTTTTTGCTTAAATGTGAATCAGTGGCAAGCTTATTAGTGTATTCTGTTATTAAAACATTAATTAGGTATTGTTTATAAAGCATAAAGAGAAAATATCTCATCAAAGACTGATACAAATATCTTCCAAGAAACTCTTCCTGTAAGGAGGAAAACTAAAATGTATATTTTTATGGTGAATATGGTCAAGGTCTAATGAAATACTTTCAATTTATATACCTTTATATGTATTTTCTGTATTTAGGAGCTAGCTACATTACAGACAGAATCCAGGCAGTTACGGTCTAGCTGCATCAGAACTACTTGTAGAATGTTAATCCCATGCAGCAAAATACCATTAAACACTGGGACAGGTTGCCCAGAGAATTATGGAATCTCCATCTGTGGAAATGGTCCGGACAACCTGCTCCAGCTGACCTGCCTGATCATCTCGAGAGATCCCTTCCAAAACCACTGTGGTGACCCCTTCCATCAGTCATGGCCTGTGTTAGTGCTGTTCCTAAGTTTGAATGTTCCTTTTTAAAACCATAAAAAAGTGACCCCCTTAGCATTTTATTCGAAATCACCTTATCTTTTGGTCACTTTGAGCTTTGCTGTCAAGGTAACCTTCAGTTACCAAAGAGTTAAGTTTGCTCGAGGGCTTGCCTGGCTGTGGCTGGGAGAGCTGCCTGTTGGTAGGAGCACTGCTTCCCTAAATGGCACTGAGCTCCCTGGCTGCCCTTCAAAGGCTTTCTGCTTTATTCAAACAACTTCACTTTCTAATTCAGACGGCAACGGAGAGACTTCTAGGTAGGGGCAGAGAATAATTCCTACTTGTTTTCACGTCTTGCATCACTAGGCAGCAAAATCTTATCTTTTGTAAAATAACAAATACTGGTATGTGAAACTGGAAGAAAGGATAATATGAGAAGTTACATCACATTTGACTCTTGCCTCAGCTGCAATTCGAGCTATGTGCTACAATTTGTAGTTTGTAAAATACATCACATGAACATGTCAATTTGTAGCATAATGCACAATGTTCACTTTTAATACTAATCTGATACATATGCTGTGCTTTTTATTAAAAAGCACATAATATGTCTCTACTTTGATAAATGTCTAATCCTCAATTCTGACATGTCAAATGAAATGTCATGAACAGAAAAAATTGCAAGTCTTGGTAAATTGTCAGCTGCAGTCAGGAAAGAGTTTATATCAGGTGCTGCCCTCAAATATATTTGGTTTGGCCTTCCAAGAGAGAAGCCTTACAAAACAGAGGATTCTCCTCCAGGAATCAGGTACAACATAAAAGGGTTGGGGCTTTTATGAGATCCCACCATGATGATAAAATAAAGTACATTCCTGGCTGTATAAATAGGAGTAGGAGCAGAGAGGTTGTGTATATCTCATTCTTTCCCTGCACCTGCCGTGGTTACAGTCAAGCCCTGGTGCCCACAGTTTCAGAAGAATGTTTTTTAAATTGTACAGGCTCTAAAGAAAAGCTTTGCAAATGCCTGGTATTGTGGCAAGCACTTCATAGGAACTAATTCAGAATCTGAATCTGTTTAGCTTATCAAAGCAAGAGTCTGGCTTGATCATGATGTGGGTGCTCATGTGGTGAGCAGAACTGTGATGAGGGATACCTCTGGTATCAACTATTTGACAAAATCCAGAGGCTGCCACTTGAATCAAGGTGTAGAAACAAATGTTCAAATGTGTAAGGTAGGGCCTGGATGTTTCTTTTTAAGGGGTTCCTTTATTGTTACAGAAGTTAATTCAGGTAAACCCTGTAGCTGATGATAAAGAAGACAATGGACCATTTAATTAAAAGCCTTTCCTTTACAAATCTTTCAATTGTTCTGTCTTTGTCTGAACTTGTTGGGGAAATTGACTTGATTGAATTTGCATGGCTGTAAGTAGATTAAGGTATTCTCAATATACTCAGGATAGTATTTCTGCCATTGAAAAAAAGAATAGGTTACTTCATTATCAGCTGTTTTTCTCTTTACACCTAAAGAAATGTGAAAAAAGGAGGCTAAGTTTCTGGGCTCTGTGATTGCTGACATTGGAAAAAAATCCCAATCACAGCACCTGCCATGCAGCATTGCCTCAGTCAGTAAGTTAGACCAGGGCAGTAAACAGTGGTTTAGCCAGGCTGTAAATAAAGTAATGAGATCGTGGTTGACTAAAACTGGCAGTTCAGTGTCGGACAGTGATTACAGCATCAGCCTGATGCGTTTTGTATCATATGTCATTAGCACAGGTAATGTCTTTAACGTGCTGTAATGGAGGGTGGGCAGCAAGACCTGCCGAGTCACCAAGCAGACAAGGTGAGGCTTCTCCCACCTGCATCTTACAAGAGACCTGTGCCCAGTCCCCAGTTACTGCTGAGACATGGGAGGGGCATCAACAATGTTACTAACAAATGTTAGCTTTCCTTTCTGTTACACATAGGGTCTTTCTGGTAAGGTTTTTATCTATTAAATTAACAGTAAATGTGTAAACAATGCAGGATTTTGTGGAAATCTGAGAATGGAACAATTTTATAGAATGTGTGTGTTTTAAATAACAGTGGTGTACAAGGACAGCATTTATTACAATTGGGGCAGTGAAGCATGCTGGTAGCTTTTGCAGTGGTTGGAAGGCACTTGATGCATTTGTGGGTTTTTTCATGGTTTGTTATTTTTATCAGTCAGGCAAAGTGTTTATTAAGGAGTGATGTCAGATTAGAGTTTCAGCAGCTAACATAAATAGGCTGCAATGCAAAGTCTGATGATAAATCAGTTACCCAGAAAAATTAAATTTAAATGCCTTTCTCAGAGGTCTTTTAGAGTTTCAGACCTCTGCATGGTGTCTGGAGACTTAAACATTAATATTTAAATAGTGTGTGAGATTCTATAATGGAAGATCTTACTGAACTGTAGAATTATTTAAAGCTCTCTAGAAATCTGCTATCTGTAAAGAGTACAATTTTTTCCTGTCATTGAGCAGTCTGGAATCCACTTCAGGATCTCTAAGTGGTAGCCTAATATTTTCCCTGTTCTTCCTTTTCATTTGCCTCCCAAGAGTGTGGCTCAGGCTGAGCTTGCAATGTTGGAGAGTCTGGGCAGTAGGTAAGGAAATGATGGTTTTAAGCATGCAAGGGGAGAAGGAAAGGATAGGCAAGAAAAAGAAATAAATGTTCTGCCAGTATTTCTATGCAAAAGGACATTCTTGTGCTTTTGACAGGGACAACATCTAAGACAACCTTTTTCTTGCTAGGCAATGAATTTATAAAAATTGGGCCATGTAGTTTCCTGCCATGCTTGGGGAAAGCTGAGCTGGAAAGACCAGCCCAATGGGTATGAAAACAATGTACAGTGTTAAGAACTCAGCACAGAAACAGTGCAGACATGAAACTTTTCAACTGTATGATAGAGATGGCTAGATTTCAATATGGAAAACTTGTTCTTGTGGGAAGAAACTACACTGTAACATAGCATGTTATACAAACTTATTTTTCTGAGCTGAGAGTACTTGAAACAGTAAGTAGAGAATGACTTGTACATTCAGTTCTCTGGATCCTGCCACCCCCTCCAGACATCTGAAAAAACAACTTCTGGTTATGAAAACCTTCTCCAATTCTGTTTGGATGTCACAGTGCCAGTAGCTATGCAAAAGCAACACTGGTTGCAGTCTCAATACTCTCCTCTATGTGAATGGCTTTTGGAGGACAGAGCCAGGAAATAAGAGAATCAAGCAGTAACACTGTTATAAATCTTACCTTTCTTGGAGAGGGCTTCTGCTGCCACTGCTGCTGCTCAGGATGTGCCTCTTTCTCTAATTTGTTTTCTTGTTTCCCTCTAGTCCCTGTGCATCCCTGCATTAGCAAGTCCCACAGGCAAGGCGCGTTAGCAAACTGGCTCTGTCAAACCCCAGCAGTCAGGCTGTCTTAGCAGAGTGGGCAAGAGGGAGAGGAGGAAAAAATAGGCAAGTGATCTTTAGCACAGAGTGTTGCTGGGGAGAAGTACATAGGTCACAGATTTTGTAAGAGTGAGCAGTTGCAGAAGAGGACACATGTTTGGGTGAGTAAGACCATTGGAGACAAAATGGAAATGAACTTGTCTCAGGATTAAGCAAAAGGCATCTGGATGTGTGTCTGGCATGCAGACATCAGTTGTGCTTTTGACTTGGAATCACAGCACACTTCACCTCTGCAGAGGGAATCTCCCTGAGAGAGTTCGTGTAGCGCCCAGCTGGCAGCAGTGTAAGATGCTGCAGCACAGCAAACACTCGCTGCAATACAAAGGAACAGCAGAGTCCCCCAAGAGTTACATTTTTTTAAGCAATCTTGACAGTGATTTGCAGTCTTCCCTGAATATCAGGTATGTACAAAGCTGATAGAATTTCCTGCTCAAAAGTTGTTTTTTTAAACATTGGAATAGCCAGGCTTATTAAATCCATAAGGCTCTTCTGAGACTTTCTGGAGCTTAAACAAAAGATAAAGATAGAACTTTCATTTGTGATGTTGTCTCCTTGGAATGATTGAAAAGAGAATGATTGTTAAGAAAGCAGAGTGCAAGGCTGTTCTGTTTGTGGACACATGTAAAAATACAATGCTCTGTGATCATCTGAAATTAGCAAGTATATTTCAGCATTCTAACCCAGCATTCCAGGGTTTTCTGCATCCTGGCCATGTGGATCTTGGGTTCTGCAGTATTCATGAAAACTGTAACAATGTGTCTTAAAATGTAAAAGAAGCTAACATTTATTCTTTTCATGAACTACAAAGTGATTAATTGTTAATTATGGATTGAAATTATGTAATTCAAATCTGGATCTGAGATCGCCCCCAGTTTGGTTGAGTATTGTAGTTTAGTCCTCTCATTACAAGGATTTTGTTGGCTTGGCAGTGTTAGGTTAACAGTTGGTCTCAATGATCTTAAAGGTCTTTTCCAGCCTAAACAATTTTATGATTCAGCATGTTATAAATAGTCAAATAGTTATAGAGTCTGTTTCCTTACTAGAAAAGATGCTCAGCTGCGATTATTCAGAGTATCCATTTCAGGTCTGCTGTTTTCAACTGTCAGAGTTGGCTTTCTACCTTACCATGGCAGTCAGTAAACCTCCCAGGAGTGGTAGAAAGCTTATAAAATAATTTCTCTGGAAACAGCAGTTGATCATTAAGAGTGGAAAGATCTCATTTTTATATATGAGTAACAACAGTTTAATTGTCCCAGAGCAGCGAGTTGGTCATTTGTATTGTGTGTTCGTTACTTTTTATGCTCCATTATATTATTGTCATTTATTTATTCTGCATTTCAAAGGACTCTGGCACTTATAAAACATAATTGCCCTCTATAAAAGCCATCCAAAACACATGACAGGAAGTTTATCTTCCCTGGATTCACACAAATGTCTGAAACTAGAAATTCCATGCTTGTGTGTACATAACCTGCCATTTGGAATCTCTTGACTGAAGCTGGGTCAGGTTACTCTGAACATAATATTGCCAACAAAGGTACCCATGGCAAGTGAGGAAGGGAAATGCATTAAAGAAGGTACAGTCAGGGGGAGGGCATTTGAGTGCTCATTGCAGGATACAAACTATTTCTGTCAAAATATGATCCTACTCTCAAGGGCAACACACTTGTCAACTTGAGTGAAAGTTGGCTTAACTTCCTTGATTCCACTGTGTGAATCTTCTGGTGCAATCCTGACTCCCCAGTGTGATGACCAGAGTATCTAAACTGTGTTATTTGTGTCTGGAAGTTTCTGGGTCCCATTCTGAAATAGGATTTTCACCCTGTCTAGTGCATTTCCCAATTGTTTTATGGACTATTATCTACCCTTAGTTTAGCAAGTTTGAATAGAAAGTAAGGAAAAACATTACAGTCAGTTGACTACAGAAGGAATTATAGGAGACTGGGTGTAATTGCTGAAACTGGACTTGGCCAAAGTGCCAAACTGATGTTTGGTTTTTGCTTGCAGTTCTTGCCATTGATCTGATAGGATGTAAAAAGGCAGCATTGCTACCACTGAAACTGATTTCAGTGTATATGCCAAGGTCCAGTCAAGACTGGCTGGATGTAATTAGATACATGTGAAGCTGATTTGGTCATTTAGTTTCTAATTAGTTAATCTTTTCATATATGAATCTAGGGGTTTTTTGAGAAGTTGGGGGCATCCTTATCAGGGTTTTGGGGTTTTTTGCCTTAAACTTCTTTGCAGAGTGCAAATGGGAGCAGCACATACAAAGTACTTTAATCTTCTGTTGCTATTGTCTTATTCCACAGGACAGTCCAGAGCAGCCATGATCCCTCCGAAACAGCCGAGGCAACCCAAGGGAGCTCTGGATGATGCCATCGCTTTTGGAGGACTGGCAGACCAGGAGACAGTGAACAACTTGCAGCCAACACCACCTCCACTGCCAAAGAAAACAATTTTGAGAGCTAACACGGAGCCGACTCCCCGAGATCTCCAGAAGCAGGCCCTGGAGAACAACCTGTGCGTCATGGCCAATCCCACCTATGACATTGACACCAACTGGGAAGCGAGCAGCGCCTGCTCCTCAGTCAGCCTGGAGCTCAAGGTCCTGGACAACGAGTCAGGAGATTCCTTGGACAGGCCGACAGAGAAACTGAGGGCAACCACCTCAGCAACCAACAGTGTTTCCAGCCTAACCACTATCAGTATTAAGGACCGGTGTTCCAACAGCATGGAGTCCCTGACAGGGAGGCGCCTCTCGCAGGCCAAGCAGGGCCGAGGTGTTCAGAAGCCGCAGCGACAAGCACTTTATCGAGGCATCGAAAACAGAGAGGAGGTGGTGGGGAAAATCCGGAGCCTTCACGCCGATTCACTGAAGAAGCTGGCACTTAAATGTGAAGACTTGTTCATGGCTGGGCAGAAGGACCAGCTGCGCTTTGGGGTGGACAGCTGGTCAGATTTCAGGCTCACCAGTGACAAGCCGTGCTGTGAGGCGGGTGATGCTGTTTACTACCCTGCCTCCTATGCAAAAGATCCTCTCAACAATTATGCAGTCAAGGTAAGAGGGGCTTGGGAAATGGTAACCTGAGACATTGGTGACAATATGTGACAACAGCCATACTCTGTACCACATCCAGCAGTGATAGGGCCTACTGCTGGCAGCAGATATGTGAGAAGATTCCCAAGATACAGGGACACCCTTCTATCAAGACCTGTGTGTGGCATTGGTATCTGCTGTTTCATTTCATATGTTTTTATTGCAGCTCCAAAGTGATTGAAACAAAATCAACACATCTCAGTCTTCACTATGGTCATTGCTTATGACATTTTGAAGGGAAAGCTGTATTAGTTTAACATGTGTCAGCAGTTTTTTGGAAACTCACAATAACAAAATCCTTTGAATCACCTGCATGCAGAGGAAATTAAATAATCACTCCTAATTAGGAAAGATTTCCTAAAAAATGGAAAAGCTCTCCATTTTCAGAGCCATGTAATTTTAAATGTGAATTCTAGTGTAGCTGACTTTTCTGCTCCAGTGCGAGGTCTTAGATTTCACCAATGTTCATTACCAGCCTTTCAAAAGCTCTGCCTAGGTATCAGTGTTTGCCTTATAAATTCTTCAGCTAGCACATGAAAGAAATAAGATTTACTAGATTTGCTGCTAATATATTAATGCCTAGTTGGCAGCTATCTCACCATATATTGTTACTTTATGGATTTTTATATAGGTAGTTCTTTCTGAGTGCTCTATCTCTGCATTTCTCAATGCTTATCTGGTAGGAAGATAGTGAGAAGGACAGCTGAGACTCATAGCACTGTCAGGCTTCCTGTTTGACCTTGAGTAAATCACTAACTTCTGACTCCTCCTTGTTGAAACTGAGATAAAACATTTATTGCCTGACATAGATGTGTGAGGCCTGAGCTGTTATTCCTTATAGCTGACATTCTCACAAGGGTGGTGCTTTACAGGAACAAAATGTTGTTACCACTCCTGCATGACTTTGCAAGTAAGATACAGAAAACTGAAAGGGAAGATTGGTGCAGCTAAGATGTTTTTCTGGGAAGCAAGCAGCGCCTGCTCCTCAGTCAGCCTGGAGCTCAAGGTCCTAGATGAGTCAGGAGACTCCTTGGACAGGCCAACAGAGAAACTGAGGGCAACCACCTCAGCAACCAACAGTGTTGGTTTTCAACCTGAAAAGGTATCTTTTTAATGCAGATATCTGGGCCCAACCATTTCTATTTCATTAATTATTAACAACTTCTTATTGGAAAAGATACGAAATGAAATATAGATGTCTTGGGGCTGCCATGTCCACTGGTACAGAGCAGCCAAGGAAGAACCAGACCGTGAGTGTATCTGGCAATCAGCTCTAGTTCAGAATCAGCATCTGGTATTGGTCATTGCTGGCTTGGACGGTTTTGTTTTAATACAATGATGCAAAATGGTTGCTTCTAGGGCCCAGAGTGGTATTTTTCTATATAAGCAGGATTGAGTTATCACTAATGTGATAAGTCTTTGCACATCACAGATGTGCCTTTAAAGAATTCCCTGACAGGCAAGACCTGTGTCATCATTTTGTTATCTCCTGTCCCGTGAAATACATTTCCCTTGTAGAAAGTCAGTGAGAAGAAAGAACAGTAGTATAACATGGTCAAATATCTGCTAAATTTTCTTTTTCATAATTCAGGTGTCTTAAAAATAGTTCTCAGACTTAACAAGGTTTATTGCACTGTAATAGATGCAAGTGAAGTATCCACAAAATATCCTTGAGCTGGAGGTCAGCAGGAGCTGTTGTGCTGTTATGATGAGAGGAAAAGCTACGTTTGAAAACACCCCCTGGCACTTAATGTGATAGAGGAAGGTGTTTGCCCCAAGTTGATCTTTGACTTATAAGCCATCGGTCCAGGATCAGGTTTGTCCAAAAGCTCATAACCACAGATTGCTGTTACATTACACAGAGAAATGGGGAATTTAGCTTTAACAAATATGCTAGTTTTCACTACCATGGGTGCTTTTTGTGTGAGCCAAATTACATAGTAATCTACCTTCAGCAAATAACCTATGTCTTCCTGCCATTTTAAATCCCTTCCCCCCAAAAGAGGATGGAAAAAGTCGTGAGATGAAAATTACTGGTGTGCCTATTGAATCCAAAATACAATCTTCCTGTTATTTTGGATCAAGTCTTAGAAATACACTTTGAAAGTGTATATGGAGCCACATCTTTGGATGGTGTAAATTAACGTAGCTCTTTTGAGTTTTGTTGAACTACCCAAGCAATGCTGGCTAGTAATTCAGACAGTTCTTAAGCTTTATGATTTTAATATTAGATCTGAGAAAAAATGTCATAATGAGATTTTTTAATTATTATTCTCTTTATAGAAAATGAGAGATTCACCCCCAAACAGTGCTAATAGTCTTGATGCATAAAATTGGCATTTTAATATTCTATCTGCAAAAATTGAATTACAAAAGCACTGTTAAAAATCCAGCTTTGACCATCTGACTACTGCTGAATTAAATTTAGAACAATGAACGATTTGTAGAGGTGAATATACCAGTGCACTTTTACATTCTGGTGGTTTCACCACCAAAGGATGCTCTGATAAATTTGGTGAAGAACGAGCACAACTTGTTCTGCTGGGGTGGATGTAAGTGGAAACTTTCATAAGGGTGTGTTGTTTCACAGCACTGTATTATACTTTTGCTTCAACTCTCACCTAATCTGCTAGTAAACACTGTGTGCAAAAATAGCTGCAGGAAGCCATGTGGAAATATTTTGACTGAAACATTAGTAATAAAACCAGTACATAAGTTGTGATCAGAAAACTAGTTTTTCAAATGGAAAAATATAAGTTCCCTTTCAAGAAAGGTTTCCATAAAATTCCAGACCCTGAGGTGGTTTTCTTTCACTGAGTGCAGTACCACCTTCTAAGTAGCTGGTAGATCTGGGACAATATGGATAAACATTCCCCTGAAACCACAGTCTTATCGGTAATTCCAAATATGTGGTGAAAAGGTTACACCACAGTAAAAGCAGCACAGAGCACCAGCTCTTTGTACACAGCAAATTGGATGAGCTCTGTTCTTAGTGTCCTGACACAGACTGACTAAGGCACTGATATGGCAGGGACCTCTTTTATTAAAAAATAAATAAATAAATTCGATTACTCCGAATGAATAACAGACAATGTAACTACTGCGTCAGTGACATAAACTACTTCCACTTTCAGTATTAAACTCTCGAAGCAAACACTGTCCAGTATCACAGGCTGACTCAGAGAAGCCGTGATTCAGAGTCCACACAGAACAACAGCCATAAAACCCAGCTGGCTCTGGCCACGGCATGTTGCAATGCTGGTCAGGTGGGGTAACAGGAATTGCAAAGCTGCAAACGGCTCAAAAGGAGCAGTTCAAATGTATTGCTTTGATTGCTGCAGGGCAGTAGAAGTTCTCCTAGCAGTAAAAAACCTCAGGATTCCTGGTAAGGTTCGTGTCCCAGGTATAAAACACAGCAATGCGGAAGTAAGCAGCACTGGGCTGAACTTGGCTGGCAGTTTCCTATTGCAGCTGACAATTATTTTCTAGTCATGTTTAGTTGGTCACAGTGTGCTAAGGTGGTTTTATTTGGTAAATTGTTTCCTAGTGGAGCTTCCTGTCAGAAGTGTTATTAAAGGTTGTCCCAGAACTTCCCGCTTCAGATCAAAACAAAGCCATGTACATTCAACTTCCAGCCCATTCCCAGTTCAGTCACAGCAGAATAGAATTCTGTGTTTTGGCACATCGTTAAAAAGTCAAAGCTCTATTCCAAGGCCAGATCAAGAAAATGAGGTCAATCAGAGATCAAACTGGCCTCCCTGGAAAACAAGGTTGTGCCAAGAACAAGCTATCAATTTGGGATTAGCAAGCTTTCATTCTACACAGAATTTCATTTGCAGTTGTCCCTCTGTGCAATACAACAAAGTGGCACAGATGGTGCAGTGTTTGTGATCTTCTGTGTTTCTCATTTTCAGCACTTGTAAATTCATTTCCCACAATATTCATCGTGCTTTAAGTTCACTGACGCCCTGTAAAATGCATAGGACAGAGTGGAAATGAGATTCCCTGCTGGGAGAGTGAGAGTCAGCTGATGGCACAGTAGGCTATGGGACTCATAAAGGAAAAAGGAAAGCTAATGCAGAACACTTTGTAGAAGCTCTGAAACATTCAAATCTTGCTTCTTGGGCTGGGAGCACTGAGGAAAATTGAAATGGCAGGATATAAAGAAATGTCCTGTCCCTATGAATGTGACAGAAGTTTGGTTCATATGGATTCACTAAACAAAAGATACACGATGACAGTGCATTCCAGTGAAAAGGAAGATGGATACTTTTCATTCCTTCCTACTTGTAACTCTGCATTTTTCTCATTGCTTTCTTGCATCATATGGAAGGGCTTTTCATCAACATTGCTTCATCTTTTGAACAACCAGCTCTTTATCAGCTCTAGAAATAAGGCTGGCCAAGGTCTTATCAACACCTTCCTTTCAGCTGTTATCACATACCATATCTTCATAGCTCAGCTGGATGTATTTCATTAAAGCAAATGGTAAATCACTGATTGATCCTACTTTCTGTGTTAGTGTTTTAGTCAGACTATTTTCACCTTTTATTCCTGTGCCAAAAAGTGGGTTTTCAACATACTCTGTATGTAAAAGGCAACAGGATTTCCATATTTTTGAGTAGATGACTGGAACAGACAAAAGCTTTAAAAATGCAAAGGAAAGTAGGCTGTGTGTTTACACCCAGCTATGACACAGAATTAACCATCACAAGCAAAAAAGCAGCTCTGTGTGCATTCCTTTAGCAACTCATCACCAGCAGTTGAAAATACTTGTTAGGGAGGCCAACAAATTTCACAATTTGTTCCTTATATTTTTTCAAATGTAAATTCTGACTTTAGTCACATAACTTCTAATTCAAACCATTTTGAAAAATTTAAATCTTGGTCATTCAGATGATAGTTTTAGGTGACAGTGGAGTTATTCCAGTACAAAATGCTTGGGTGAGAATTATTACCCATTGATGGTAATAAACACCACTATTCACTATTCTGTTGTAAAGAGTTCTCAGTAGAAGCTGCAGCTCAGAAAATGATAAAATCATACAAGAAGTTTGTCAGTAAATAAAATTTACATTCTGTAAACTGCCTTTAAACAAGTGAATAAGAAAATTTAGTTTGTCTCCGCTGCTTTCATTTTCCCCATTCTACCAAGATGTTTGTGAATCAGAATCTGAACACTGCAATTTAAAACCCCAGGACTTACCTGAAGAGTAGCCAGACACTTACAGGGACATCAAATTACTGCAGGTCTGTCTTACAGAAACTGCTTTATGAATTCAGACGGGTGTCTGATTTGTTATCACACTCCAGGTTTAGGTGCTTCCTCCAGACAGCCCAGCTTTCCCTTCCCCTTGACAATTACAAAGTGCCCAGTGTACAAATTTTAGTGTTTGTGTAGTCAGCAAGTTAATCAGCCTGAAATAACCCAGCTGCCTCTTCCACTTCTCGCTTCATGGTGTTTGTAAACAAAAAGCAAGGAGCAGAAAATACATCTCTAATCAGATCTCAGCTCTCTTGTCTTTGTAGATATTGACTGCAGGTTCATGTACCCATCTTCTGCTCTGTATTAAACAAGAGAACTGGAAGTGTCCAAAAGCCATCACTATTGGCCTTTTGTGGGATTAGAGATTTTTCTCCTATATTGGTTATATTCCTTAACAGCACAATAAGGAGGGAAAATCTCTTTTAAAGAATGCAGTCATTTTAGTATTGGTTTTAATCATGATACTATTTAGTATTTAATGTCTGGTTTGTTGATAATTTAAATTCTGTTTTATTGATATAAAAAGAGGAGTCTGAAACAAAAACTCATATTTAAGAACTATATTGGGGAAAGTTTGGCCCTGCTTGCGGGTTCAGACTTTAGAGTGGACACTGCTCTGAATGTTTTCATGAACACATGGAGTTAATAATGCAACTTGTTCTCCCTGGGAAGTGTTCCAAGGATCATTTATATACAAAGCTCTGTTCTGATGGATGCTGGAGAGGTCTTAACTGGAATACTGTATTCATTACAGGGAACCACTCTTCAGAAAGATGTAATGCATGGGGAGAATCCAGAAAAGAGTAACACAAATCAGAGGATTAGGAACAAAGATAGAAGTAAGGGCTGAGGATTTTCAAAAATAAGTCGAAGATGATGGGGAAAGTTACATTTTCCCCAGTTTTAAAGG
Source organism: Pardalotus punctatus (assembly GCA_013400915.1). Lineage (NCBI taxonomy): Eukaryota > Metazoa > Chordata > Aves > Passeriformes > Pardalotidae > Pardalotus > Pardalotus punctatus. The sequence goes on along the minus strand of VZTX01007032.1, from coordinate 103,384 downwards.
TGTAATGTTCAAGGATGGGAATCAGGAATAAATTTTTAGTGTATCAGCAAGGAATTGGGCTGTCACTTTAATTTGAAGTAAAATTGATTTAGGATTGAATAGTGGGAAGAACGACCAAGACAGAGAAGCATAACTGTTTTGGGGTGGGTTTGGTAGGCTGGAGAGGCATTTCTCAGGGATGACCAAACAGATGAGATTGGCCTTGCAGGCCAGTGCCACTGGCTCAGGAAAAGCATCCTCTGCCTCAACAGCTGGATGCCTTTGGGTGCAGGTGTGCATGACCAGTCATTCCTAAATTAGAAGGAGGCATTACCACTCCACAGAGCATGGATGAAAGTGTGCTTCTGTACTCTCACAATTCTGGGATTGGCCATACTTTCTGAAAGGAGGAACCAAAGCTGATTTTGAGAGGTACAGATCCTATCTCCAATTTTAACTGAAATGCCAGTAGTAAATTTGAGAACATTCTCTGAAGTAAGTAGGAAAAAGAGGCTGTGTAGGGATAAAATTAGAAACTAGGAAATAGTTGATTCCTTTGCTTTTCTTTTTCTGTTGGCAAGGAGAAATCCTTTTCATAAACTTTTTTTAAAAAGCCTTGTATTTACCAAACTGAGAAGTGTATATTGTTTTCAGAGCACATAGTTTTTGGATTATATATTCCTAATAGAATATCAGTTTTAGCTGACTGGTGGCACTAAAAATCCTCAATGGATTCTCAAGTGTGGTTCTTAATATTTTTTATCAGCAAGTAAACTTGACTTTAAAATTAAACTCTTTCAGAATGAGGGTTGTTTTGCTTTTTTCATTAGGTTACTTAAGTATTTTTAAAAACTAAAGGCTGAATTACAACATGCTGAACCTTTTTTGGAATTGAGTAGAATTGAGTATTTCCATGGCTGTCTGTGCAGGAAAAAGGCCATGGACTTGAAGGGCATAGAAGACAGAACAATTTTGTTTTCCTTAAGAGGTCTTCTCTCAAACAGAATTGATACACACCATGTGTGTACATTCAACACATATATATGGATCTGTATATATAGCTTTTCTAGTTCTATCTTCTGTGCAGTATGAAATATTGAAGCAATCTGGGGACCTCAGCCTCAAAGACAATCAGCTGGCATTTGCTTTTCATATATAATTCAAAGGTTATTGCTATATTTTTGCCATCTTTGTTTAAACTTCTATAACCCTTGCGAGAAGGGAACAGGGGGCAACACATTCCATTGAGAACTCCCTTCACCTCTAACAGAATACATTTGAAAATTTAAGTGAGCAAGAGCCAATGGATCAACAGGGTAATTATCAACATTTCCTCTCATAAATAAAATTGACTAGAAAATGCATTTTTCAAATCTCTTTTTGTGTGTTCATGGCAGTTATAAACAGGCAGTTTAAGTTGCAATGTACATAATAGGTAGGGAAATGTAAGTGCTTGTTAAGTATGGAAATATGCACAGTCTCAAAGACAAGAGGACAATCATAATGTTGGTACAACCTTACTGTCTGCTTTCCTGTGATTGTCTGACAATGCACTTTTCTGATCAACTAGCATAAAAGATTAAATCTCCCATTAGATTATGGTTCTTAATCACATAAGCATGTAAAGTATGAAAAAAAAATTGTGTGTGTGTTAGTGAAAGGTAGGTTTATAACTTACCTGCAGAAGTTCTGAGAAGAGGGAAAAGAAGAAACAGGAAGCAAGGTCGCTTCATGCTTACATTTAGGGCTAGGATGAGGTCTGGGATCCTTGGTGGTGGTGACTTTGTAACAAATGCTGGTTTGTACTAACCTCAGTTATCTGGCTTTCCTTGGTTTCAGAGATGAGCTAAGGGAGGCTGTAACTTCATCTGAAGAGAGATGTCTTCCTCTTTTCTCTTCTCTGACCTTTGTACTTAAGACCTGTTGATGCAATATAGCAAGTGAATATTTAGACTCTAACCATGTAAAGACTAAAACATACACTGAACCTTACATGCTTTGCATGATCTCTCTGAATTCAGTAGAACTAAGGTTAATATGCACAGGTCAACACAGCTGAGTCTTGGTAATTTTAATCAGTAAATGCCTTAGAAACAGAGGCTCTAAAAGGGCTTGTCCAATGACTTTTGTCAGGGGCTGGAGCTGCCAGTTGTTATGGCAGTGCAAACAATTCATAAGGATAATTATTATGTTGATTATATATATATCAATAAGATACCTCTGGACATAAACACAGCTATCTATGGCAAAAAAACAAACCATATGCTTTGGATCTTGACAAATGATTGGAAGCAATTAAGGTACTGTGTTCTAATGATTGTCTATTCATCACCTGAGCCAAGTCTGCCTGGCAGCAGCCTGTGCCATGCACACATACACCCCTCACTGCAGACACACTGCTGCAGCTCATGGATTTCAGTTTCCAGTTACAGTGGGCAAGGAGCAAACATCAGTCACTTAGCTGACAGGGGTTGGCTTGTTATGCCATGCTAACTCAGCCATGTGCAAGCATTTGGTCAAACAGTGTATGCATATTTCTTTGTATCCCCTATTGCTATTGATTATTTTTATCTTGTTCAAGCCTCACACAAAGCTGAGAGAAGAACATGCAATAAAATTATATGGATAAACAAGTAACTGTAAATAAGCTTTGCTGTGCATTTGCCATATATCAGCTGCTATTCTGATTAAAACCAGATTTGTGTTTTCCATTGGATCATTTATGCAGAGGGAGAGATGCCTGCATGTATTGCTCTGCAGTTGCTTACTAGCCAATGAAAACTGTTCGGGTGCCATAAGATAGTCTGCCAAGGTCAGTTCATTTAAAAAAATTTCATTGCTTATGTTTAGGCCTGGACTGTAGATCCCATCAACAAAGTACATATTTAAAAAAAGGATATAGAATTTAGAAATTTAAGAGTTACATCTGTTCTGTTTATTTTCTTCCCCCAGATTTGTAAGAGCAAGGCTAAGGAATCCCAGCAGTATTATCACAGCCTGTCTATCCGGCAGAGCCTGGCTATCAACTTTAACATCCAACAGGACTGCGGCCATTTCCTTGCTGAAGTGCCAGTTCGTCTCCTTCCGTGGGAGGATGACGACGCACCAGATGTGGAAGAAGAAGAGCAGGAAGAAGAGGAGAAAGAACCTGAGCAGAAGAACAGAGATGCTGCTTCCAGCACAGAGGCCTCCCATAAAGACAGCTCCAGCAGCCAGGGCACCATCAGCAAGCCCCGCAGCCGCGTGGTGGTGATCACACGGGAGGTCCCGCACCTCACAGTGGCCGACTTCGTGCGAGAGTCGGCGCCCCGCCACACCAAGAGCCCCGATCTGTACGAGAGACAGGTCTGTCTGCTCCTCTTGCAGCTGTGCCTGGGCCTGGAGCACCTGAAGCCCTATCACATCACACACTGTGACCTGCGCTTGGAGAACCTGCTGCTGGTGCACTCCAGACCGGGAGGCAGCCCCCTGAGCCCTGAGGCCATGGAACCCAGTCCCAATACTGCCTGCCCAGCCAGATTAATAGTGAGCAACTTCTCCCAGGCCAAGCAGAAAAGTCATATGGTAGATCCTGAGGTCCTACGGGATCAGTCCCGCCTGGCTCCAGAAATCATCACTGCAACACAGTACAAGAAGTGTGATGAGTTCCAGACTGGCATCCTCATCTACGAAATGCTGCACTTACCCAACCCCTTTGATGAGAATCCAGAGCTGAAAGAGAAGGAGTACACTTGTGCTGATCTCCCCAAGATTCCTTGCCGTTCCCTCTACTCTCAAGGGCTTCAACAACTTGCCAGCTGCCTGCTGAATCCCAACCCTTCGGAGAGGATCTTGATATCAGAAGCCAAAGGAATCCTTCAATGTTTGCTTTGGGGTCCACGTGAGGACTTGTTCCATGCTCTAAGTACATCTTCCAACCCCTCACGGAGAGATGCTATACTTCAGAACTGGCTCGATATAAAAAGGACGCTGCTGATGATCAAGTTTGCAGAGAAGTCCTTGGAGAGGGACTGTGGAATTATTCTGGAAGACTGGCTTTGTTGTCAATATCTGGCTTTTGCCACTACAGACTCACTTCATCGCATTGTGAGACTCATGAAGCAGCACTAGTTTGTAAATCCTGTTGCTTTTCATGAAGCACCCCCACCTCTGCCCCAGCCCTCACTCCAGCCTGCACTAGGGCTCACACTTTTTACCAGTGTTACAAAACAGCCTAGATATCAAAGCCAGCAACTCTGAGCAAATAGGTTCTAATTGGAGAAATTGCATCCTGTACCCAGTATGACAGAAACTTTGCTTTTTGCCAGGCCTGCTAGGGATTAATTATATACACATGACTGCATTTGGATCAGACAGTACACAACTTGATTCATATCTGGCTGAAAAGGAGAGCAAGCTTTGATACCACTATTTCTACCACTGCAGTAAACAAAAATGCCCTCCTCTTCTTGGTAGTTTCTGTCATTTCCTGCGTAGCACTGGTTAGGGAATAGCAGTGACCATAAGCAGAGATGGATTAGTGGTCAATGTGAGATGAATGATCCACCATGCCACAAAACACTCATCTGTTTCACTCCACATACCACACATTTCCTCTCAGCTAAATCAGTCCCCCACAAGCAGGCTCTGCTCCTTTTTCCTTTGGTCTCAACCAAACAGATTCTGATCTTTCTCTTACACTTTACACATCTATATTTTCCTCTCCAGATGTGGTTTTCCTGCTGACCATGGCAAATGTCAGTGAGCAGTAAGCACCTGTGTTCAGTTCTCTTCACTCCTCTGTCTCACTGCCTACCCATATCCTTTCTAACCACAGATCCATGATTTCATCAACGCTGCCTTAATCAGACCATTACCCTTAGCGTGAGATCTCTGCATTAAAAAGCAGAATATGCACACTTTGTCTATCCTATTTCCTAAGCAACCATCAACAGTCCAGACTGTTGATGTACTGCAGCCATAAACACATTTGTGGTGGGCCATTGAAATTCCCCTTCCATTGCAACAGGCACTAAAGCCTGACTTGAAATGGATAGGATGTACGTAACTTTCTCTGACAATCACTGCTGTGAATCAGGGATGAAAATAAAAGCCACCTCTTCTGTTTTGTTTTGGTCTGCTCTTGTCACTTGAGCCATACTGCAAAGTGGGACTGAAATTGGCCTCTGCAGGTTTGTTGGCAGGAGACAGAAATGTTTCGAGCATGTCTGTGTGTAGTTAACAGGCAACATGGAGACACTTTTACCGCAGGCACAGGTCTCTGAAGGGTAAAAACAAGGGGGCAAAAACACTGTTGTTTAAATATTGAGGGAGCTGTAAAGTTTGGCAGCCACAGCCAACAGCATTGTCATCCACATTTCCCTCAGTGGTGCTTGGCTGCCCATCTCTTGTCTGTTGTAACCAGTGTTTTCTAACGTTGCTATAGACAACACCCTAAAAATGGAATGTTGTCAGAAGAGCTCAAAGAGCATCACAGACATAGTTTTGGACCAGAGCAGGAATTAGTAAGGCTTAAAGAGTAAGAATTTTTAAAAATTCAACCTGAAGGAGCTTTTTCACTTTTAGAGGCCACTACTGACATCCTTCCGTGCCCTAACAGCTATTTCCCATGGAACCTCTGTACAGACAATATCTTTGCTCAGTATTGCTAGGCTAGGAGTTGTTTCCTGAGTTGTTCTGAAGAACTGATCTGGATGCAGGGGAAAAAGTGATCCTGAGTATTCTGACCCGGGTGATGGAAAGCAGACAGCCCTAGTTAGGAGCCTGTGCTTTTCTCCTATGGATCTATGTGCAATTCTTGTATTATTTTTTAAAGCTGTACATTACAGTGTTCACTTTACACACCAGCCTTTACCTGATGCTAGATCTGCAGCCCCTTCCTTTACTTTCCTGGCACATAAATGCACAGATACCCATGTGTTCTTTTTATGGATTGATGTTTCATTTTAATTGTTAAAACTGTGAGGAATCAATTCACTTCAGCCTTGAAACAAATAGCCACTTTATACAGCATATGCGTTCTTGGACCAGATGCATGGAAACTGAACAAACAGTCCTGCAGGCTTAAAGTCAGCGAAAGTAGCTCTGGATCTACGCCGTACATCGAGGGGTTGATGTGTCTGTATTATCCTTCTCTGGCATCTCTCAGAGCTAAGCTGAATAGCATGTGGAAGCCTACATCGATTGTGCCATAGTATAGACTGTCTTTGTGACCTTTCTAAAGATTTTTTTGAAACTTCTGATGATTATTCTTTTGTCTGATTCACCTGTATCAGTGAAGGATCAGGCAAGGATAAGGATAATATATTTTAATTTGATATGTATCTTTTTCTTTCTCTTTTTGGCAAAAAGGTTAGGATGGCGGCATTGATGCAGAAAAACAAGACAGTGCATTAAAAGCCCAAGTGCAATGTATGTAGTTGAAGTACTTCCACTACACCAGGAAAGAAAGTTTCTACACTACTGCTGAGCAGCTCGTAGAAGAACCTTTACAAAGAATCTCCTGTTCAGTGCAGCCCTGCTTTATCTGGATACAGGAGGGCAATGCTCCCATAGTTCACATACACCGAGCATGGCAAGTCACTCGTGTACTACCTACTAGCTATTAGTGACAGTGTGCTGAGCTGCGAGTAGGGCTTCTTGTTCTCTGTGGTCTGGTTTTGTGTTTGTTCCGTAGTGTGTGTGTGTGCACCTGACTTCTCAGCTAACTCATAGAGGCGTAGGAGCGACTCTTGGACCACTAGAGGATTAGGAACAAAGATCCCTTGAAGCCGCTGGGTGCTCCCGTGTTTACGGACACGTGTTCCCAGTGTCAGTTTGATGTAACACGCACATGCAAAGTTGGATTTTGAATGTTGTACAACCATACGCATTAATGCAGCTGGTCCGACGCCTTTGTATCTCTAGCTATCTAATTTCAGTTTGTATCCTTTGTGATGAACCAATACTCATTTTAGCTCTGCAGTATAATCAAGCATGGATAGATGTTCACTACCAACCTCTTTCTCGTGCAGCACTGGGTAAACTTTAGCAATTCGTAATGTTGTGTGGTTTTTTTCTTTAAAAAAGAAAGAATGGTCAATGTAGTCAAACCTGATTTGGCCTGAGCTCTTCCTTGAGGAGCTTGAGGCTGATTTTGCAGATCTGCCCATAACTGATGATTGTAACTGTGTGGTGGTTCTCCATCCTGGCACCAGATTGTGCCACATAAATACACAAGAATGTATGCATTAAACTGATTGTAAACAAATCCTAAGAATGCTACAGCATAATTGCTAAGCAAAAGGAAAAAAACCCGCTCTGTTTGTAACAGGATCCTGTGTATGGCAGGAACAAAACCCCTGGCTGTGCATGTTAGAACTTACTTGAATATGTGCACAGATCTTGAATTTTTTTTTAGCAATGTCGCACTTTCAGTTGAGCTCAAGAAATAGGAAGAGCTGCAAATCTAAGATAACAGTATTGACTGTAAATATATATTTTTCTATTAATAAAAGCTGTCATTCAAATATTTTTAACATGAACTCTAAAGATTTTTCCAGTGGAAACTAATTTCTGGAAAAATCAAACGCTTGTTTGAAGAATTATGATGAGTGGTTTCTGATCCTTTTAGAGCCATTAAAACCCTCTCTAATATAACAGAGAGAGCACAGTGATTGGATTCACAATGTTTAGTGCCTTGTCAAAAACCTGAAATGTAGCTGGTTGGTTGATGGAAATCTTATTATTTTCATAACAGCCCTAGAAATAACACTGCCCATGTAAAGTTGCAAAAGACTTTACAAAATTAAATGCTGTACTTCGTATGATACTTGGTTGATCTATTTCCGTGATATTTGTATGATTGGGTTCCTTTAAGTTGCTTGTAGTACAGCATAAACCTGAAGTAACAAAATTGTGGGCTTTCAAATTTGGGATCTGCACAGGGAGAATAATAATGGGTAACAAGTCAGTTGTTCCAGACTGACCAGGCATCAGGAGAAGCCTATTGCTCTGACAATCTGCTGCAGACACTCCGTGGCGGGGATCGCGTTAGTCCAGGAGAAGCAAGGAAGGTAAAATGTGCTGCTCCTGCTGTAGGTGGTGGAGGTGCTGCATACCACCCTTGGTCTGTGGTGTGAAATGAAAACCTCTGTTAAAACAGGAGTGCTAAAAGAACTACTCCTGAGATGTTACAGAAAGTGGGTTAGTTTTGTATTTCTTAAATGGGAATTGCTTATTCACTAATTATCTGTCAAACCTCAGCTCTGATCCAGTCAGTATGCTAACCAGGTGAATATAAAGAGACTCTACTAGTAAAAGCTTGCTTACAAATTTTTAGGAAGGAGGGAATCCAGAATTTTCTTCTGGAGCCCCTGGAATGTCCAAACATAGAAGCCTGGTCTCACTTCAATATTCAGACATGAAATCAGTAACTCCAACCAGGATACCACATTGCTGCCCCACAGAAAAGAGTGCATGTAGCATTTGCAAAAATGTTCCACCTTCAATCTTTTATGTTCCACATATCCCACCCACAAGGTAGGAATGGATGATCTTGACATGTTAACACAAGGGAATTCCCACGTGTTATAGAGAAAAATATATTATTTAAATAAATCATGTGTGTAAGGGTTCAGCTACTTGCCGAATTTATTCAGCAGCTTCACACTGTAGGTCCTTAATTTTAACATGCTGCTGAAATAAAATGTATCTGTTTCTTAATTCTTGGGCTGAGATGCCCCATCTAAATTAATTTTTTTTGTTTGTAATAACAAATCCATATGTAAATATAAATTAAATGGTCCTGTTTTTATTTAAATAAATTTTAAGTTTTCTGAGGGATACAATAGAAACAGTCAGACCTTTTAATGCACTTTCTTTTCCCCCTTTCTCCAAATTGGCTGTTTCTCAGTACAAACAGTACTTGGCTGCATGACTAGGCAATCAGTTTTACTCTGATTTTGCAGAGGAGGTGTTGGTTCTGCTAAAACTCCTGTAAAACCGAGAGCACAATCAGAGCCCTTCAGCCAGCACAGAGAGAGATGTGATTATGATTTAGTTATGCAGTAAGATAACATCAAAGAAGTACAGAACCGAATTTTACATACCTCTATAAAAATACGCCTGTGGAAATGCTCTGTAAACTATCATATGGATTACAAAGACGTCAAGAGAAAAAATACTTTTCAAAAGAAACACTGGGGAGAAATTTCTTAAGGGCACCCTCAACTCCAAAAGAAGGAGCAAGTGTCTTTCCCTGCTGTGTTGCAGAGAATTTCTAGTAGACATTTATATGGATTTTATTATTCACCTGGATGCAGTATTAGAAGGATGGTGATTTTGAGTAGGTGTAGAATGTAATTTAAATAATTTTTCCTGTCAGTCTCCTTGCATTGGTGCTCCACTCAGCATTTACCTGGAAACCACAGAATGCTTTCAGATCAAGCAGAGTTGCCAGTGAGAAATTAAATACTCAAGTTACCTGTACATAAGCATTTTACCACTCTACAGAATTTGACAATTTCGTTTGTACTTCAGACTGTAAAGATTTTTTTTTTCCATAAATCCAAGGGGAAGATTTCAGGGATTTAGAAGAGGTTGGAGCTTTTTTTTATATGGAAGAAATATTTGTTCATAAATATATATATACATACATATATATATATGAGTGCATGGGGGCATGTTATAATATATATATGTATGTATATGAATTTTGTATCCCAGAACTATTCTTTGCCCCTTTTTGCTTGAAAAAATATATATATATTATATATTTTATATATAATATATATTTAAGAGTGTGTAAATTTTCATATAGTCATTTCATAAATAACACCTCTTCAAAAACTACTCAAAACTTTTGTTTCCTTGTCCTTTGGACTGTTGGTATTAGAAGGTTTTGCAGTTGAAATTCTGGGGTTTTTTTCTTTTAAAACTTAATTATGCTGAGCATTGAAGAATATGTTCTTGTTTTTACTAAAAGGGGAAAATTTATTTTTAAGTTAGGGATTCCAAAATTTGTGGACTTTTATAAATGGGATTTCTTTAAATGCATTGAATAAGGGATTTTTTTTTTTAATTTTTTTTTCATTTTAATTCCATTATTGTGGGTAATTTGTATTTGGAATTCCTGGTTGCATTGCTTTATCTGGTGCTTCATATTGATATTTACACATTTTTATATAAATAAGTATATAAACTTCAAGCCTTCCTTTGTGATCAGGGGCAGTTACACTCCGGTTTGCTGTGGTACTTTGCTGTGTACTCTGTGGCATTCATGTTACTGTGTAAATAAACTAGTTTTATTACACTCAAAATCAAACTCGCAGTTGCCTAATTTTTCTCTCTTCCTAGGTAATTAGACAAAAATGTGTGTTTCTAAGGAAAATGCATGTGGTGAGTGCAGGCAAGGATTTTATTCCAAGAGCAGCTGGGTTTGCAGCAGCAGTGCAGGTGTGCAGGTGCACCCTTTGTCGAGGAGGTCGGTGCTCAGCACCACTGGCCATGCCACCGCAGTGGCCGGGTGTCACTCACAGCCGCAGGAATTGCCAGTGCTCCGGACACTGCCCCACCTCCCCCCTCTGGCGTTTGCCCCAGGAGTCTCACCACGGCTGGCACTGTTTCAGTTCCATCTGGACAAGTGGCAGCAGCAGCCCAAAAATAAACTGGCCACCAGCAGCTGCTGTTGATTGAACCAGTGTCTTGTAAGGCCTGCTCGGAGAGAAGTGACTTGGCACAATAATGGCAATGGCCACCCTGGGGACAACCCTTGGCACGTAAGGAGCTGAGCCAAAGTTAGCAATTTCCCTAGTGTGGACAGGGCTTAAATGACCTGCTGCGAAGGAATAAAATTACTCTTAAGTCAGATTTTTACATGCAGTGACAAAGCAGGAGGATGCCTCCAAGGCAGTTGTCTGCAGTGGAATTCATTGCGTCTGATCCGTTACCTTGAAGCATCCAGCCTGACGGAGGGTCTGTGGAAAACAGATGGGGTAATATGCTTCTTCTGCAATCATGCAGACACACTTCAGTGGCACTGAGATCAAACAGCTCAATTTTGTACCCGGATTCGACAGGCAGCAATGGTAGCTGCAGATGCTAATTTATTAGCATAGAACAGATGACACCATATACATCAGAACAGCGCCGTGCTTCTGCATGACAATCACACTGCTCACAGATACTCTTTAAAGAAAAAACAAAAACAACCCAAAAAACCAGCCTGTAGGCTCTATTCACCTCACAGTCACAGTGGCTTTCCACAGGTATGTCATCTGTTTCAATGATCGGAATTAGTTAAAAGCATAACAACTACCGGCCAGTCACATTTATTCCTTAGACACTGTTTGAAAGCCTTTCAAAAACAGTTTAAGCTACTGTCCTCATCCTTTTGAAAAATACAAAGCTAGCTGACTCCAGAGGTGTCAGTAAATACACAACACGTTTAACAGCCTGACAGATATTTTGGCTTTGCCAGAGTAATCCCTGTTCACTTCAACAAAGTGCCACGGATTTAAGCTAAACAGAGTTCGATTATGCCATTTGTCAGTGGCAATCATCACTCTGCAGGGAAAAGATATGCAAAAATAAATTGAACCCTTGTCAAGACATGATAATTATACTAGTTTAACTAAAATCTGTTTGAAATTAATTTAGTTATGTTAGTGCAAATTCTCTTGTGGGTGTCCTTAAGCGGTCGCAGTATAGCGTTCTCATTTCAGCTTGTGCCAGACATGAACACAAGTGGAACAGATGCCTGGTTTTGGCTGATGCAAGAATGTCTGGATCAGATTTTTCACAAACTCAGAAATTCACCCAATGCTAGGTCTATGTTCTTCTACATGATAAACCTTTCTTTTCTAGAAAAGCCTCCCTGTATCACTTGAGTTCTGCAGGCTGCTGCTTTTGCCCCAGTTAATGAGCTTCTGTGGTGCCCCACAGGAATCATACCATCCTTACCCAGAGGTGCTTTTAACCAGGCTTGGATGGAAGCAGCTCCCCCAGCAAACTGCTCAAGTGAAACATTTGCCACAACCTGTTCTGCAGAGAGAGGCTGCAGTTTCAATTCTGAGCTAAGACTTGCAGCACTGTGGAGAAAGATACACATTAAAATACTGTGTTGGGCCTTCAAATCTACTGTACTTTATTTGGTGCCACTGCTGCTGTCTCAGGAGGCAGCACTAGAGCCTGGTGTTTACTCCACCCCCGTGGAAGATGGGGGCAGGCTTCTTGCCATCAGTGCAGTGCTTTCAAATGCGCAAAAAGTCATTGTCTGGCAAACAGACAGCAGGGGAATCACTGGCAAAGCAGCTTGGAGGCTCTGAAGCAAATTTGCTTGTATAAAACCAAAGAAGTCAAAATAATACCTACCAAAGGTGCATTTTCTATTACATCTCCTTTGTTCTCACCCTTTGTTTTGCTGTCATTAGGGTGTTATTTTTGTTACATTGCAGCTGGCAGACTCAGGACGTGCACAAAAGCAAGCATTGGAAGTAACAGACAACGATTTAAGGTAAAATCACAAAACTCTATTTCTTATCCTCCAAAAAGAGAAGGAATGGGAATAAGGAGGCTTGTTGCTAAGGTATTTACCTATGTCTGCTCTTTTTGGTACCAGCCAGGAGCCCCAGTTCAACAAATCCATAGTAAGCTGCTTTCTCCAGCTGCTGCTTGATCTTTTACAGGTGCTGGCAGGAGCCCATACTGCCCTGCACAGCAGTGCTGCCATTGGGAGACAGGACAGCAGTGGGCTGTGGGGCTGCGGGCACTTACAGATCTCCTGTCAGATGCCAGGTTTTGCCTGATTTCATTGGAGTCTTAATGGTCCAAATAAACTGCAGTGAATAGCAGAGTAACCTTGAAAATCATGAAATCCCTGCAGTTTATCTGTAAGAAGCAAGCTATTAACTTTGCACCTCTCCAAAGCACAGAAGGACATAAATGTTCTTCTAAAGAAAATGAAGAATTAAATCAAGGTAATAAAATTCTCCTGGTTCCTACATGGGCACTAAATTTGAATCGAGTTACTGTTGGAAATGGGCCAGTAGTCTGCCCATGGACAACCACCACTGCAACCATCAAAAGAAAAGGAACTTCCCATAACCTGTGAGCCAGTCATGCAGCTTCTCTTGGCCAGGGAAGAAAGTCTCCTTTGAAACTTCTTTCCATTTATATTACTGGGGAAAAAGGTTTTTTGCCCTGCCATATTAATACTTCGTCTTATGTATTTGTGTTTGTACAGGAGTTATTGCTAAAGGTGTGCTAAAGGCGCTAAAGGACACCAGGGTGTGCTTCAACTTCAAACATGAAGGTGCAACAGGAAGTTGGATGATGTCGTGGGATACTACATGGCATTGGTTATAAACGTTTTAATACCATCCCTGGCCCTTTTGCAGCAGTGAATTGTTCGAATCATTTCCCTGTGGCATGAAGCATTTGTCCCTGTATCGTCCCCTTGGAGGCTTCAACATCTTCCACAGGAGCTGCAGCACACAGTCCTGCTCTCTTCCTTGCTGTGAGTGAGACCTTTTTTGTTGTATCTGTTTGAGGTGATTTGGTTCAGACTGAGGGGCTAGGAGTAAGGGTATCAGCATTCTGTAGAAATGGCAGAATGTATTTCATCTCCAGCCTATCAGCACCCTATTTGCTCATCCTGGGCAAACATGTCTATGCCTAGAGTCTTGAACTTTTGAAAATTCTGATTGTTCACATTAGAATATTTAGCTTATTTTTTTACTAGGAATTAGTCTGTGTTCATCCAACTCAACATTCCCTTTGGTGTTTTTGTCTGGTGTTTTTTCAAATAATTCAAATCCATCTGGAGTCTTTTACAACTTTCTGCAATTTATGCTAATCTTGAACAGATTTCACTTTGTGATTAATCACTTCTTCCTGCAAATCAGCAAACGGAAACACTGAGCTAAGACTAGTTCTTAGGCACAGTTGTATGTCTTCCCTAAAGAATTTGTACTTGCTACGTTGGTTTTGTTCTCTATTCACAACTAAAAGGGTTTTCTTTTTCTTCACTCACCAGAAGTACCATAAAAATACAATGCGAGTTTTGCACTGATGCTAAAGCACTTTACCAGAAGAGATTAATTGCTGTGTTAGAGATCCAGGAACTGATGGACAGCATGGCAAAGGAATGTATAAAAAAGACACAGCAATCCATCTGGGGGGAATAGTGTGCAGGAATCCAGGGCCTATTCAGCTAAAGCGTCTCCTACAGTATTTCTGTTTGCATTCTATTCACCACTGACTCAAAACTATCCATCATGACTTGACACCTCCATCAATTAAATCTATTGCAGAACAATTTTTATAGAATTATAAATTTGTTTTGTCAATTTTAATAACAGTTGCTTGAACGTAAAAGTTAGCAAGATTACAGTCTCAAAAGAAAGGGATTTACCACTGGAGTACCAGGTGAAGCTGCTCTGACACCCATTTCAGCTCCAATATACATCTAGACTGAGACTGGTGTCCTCTGTCACTTCACCATCCTCTTCTGTCTCCTGCTGAGATGTCAATACCTCTGGTTTGCAAGAGACAACTCTGACTTAGAGTACCTTTCCCACTTGGACCAGCCTAGCTCCTGGACATTGCTGAGCAGCCTTTCTTACAAAGAGCTCATGGGGAATGAGCCTCATTAACATGAATAGGAGCCCACAGGTCAACTGCCTTGGCACCCCATCAGAAATGGGAGTATCAGTCACTGCAATTGTTAACTCCCAAATCTGCTGCGTTATTATGCTGATGACTTCAAGCAGTCTCTACTGGAAGTTTCAAAGGCCCTTGTGTGATGAGCATGTCCAGTTCCATCCACCCCCAGAGGAGCATGGTCCCTTCTGAGACGGCATGAGAACTTTCATCACATCAGTGTAAAATACACTGAACAGAGCTCCAGTGAACTTGGGAGCTTGGGTAGAGAGTTACAGCACATTGGAAAACGTCAGTTCACTGTGTAAATCTCCCTTTTGCTATTGGGTAACTTGCAAAACAGCAAACTGTCAAGGCTCTTTCTTCTGTAGCCAAAAGGTGCTCTCTGTAACAGCTTGGGAGCCCTCATGCTGTGCTGGGTACCCCTCCAATCCTGCTGCACTGGAAAAATGCCATCTACTGAACAGCAGACCAGGGGCTCCACTCAGCCTGATCACTCAGGCATCAGGAGCAGGGAGAGGGGGAGGCAGGTGGAAAATAATAGTCCAAGTCTCCTTTGGAACTACTGGCTGACCAGAAGAGCTGTCATTACAGCAGCATTGCCAATTTGACAAGAAAAGATAGTGGACAATAACCTACCTGCTTCAGATACAGTTCCAAGATGGTGTTTGTAGAAAAATGAGAGATGCAGCACAGTTCTGTCAAAGTAAGTCCCTGTCAGCATCTGTCAAGCACTGCCAGGCCTGGCAGTCCTGCAGCTGGCAGCTCTCAGTCTCCAGAGAACTAGAGACCTAGGGACATTAATCAGCTGGTGAGGATCAAAGAACTGGCCAAGGAACTGACTGGTGACTTCCCCACCAGCTGGTACGAAGCAACTGCAGAGCTGCTTTACACTCCGTGTATGACCTGGAAGAGCTGTGCACAAGCTCTGACAACAAGGAGAGTGGCTTTCCCATGAAAAGGCTACTGGGTAGGTAAATACCTACAATGAGAAAGAGAGGGCTGCAAATGGTGCAGCCAGAGTTCAGTGGAGCTGTGCCTGCCTAATACTGCTAAGCATCTAACCTATAAATCCCATTAGTAAGTTTAAATAAGTCTAAAGGGGAAAGATGTCAGACTTACCATAGACCTGACTCTTTCTGGAATACTCTCCCTGCTGGGCTGAGCCTGTCACCCATGGCTGACACCACTGGCTATGATCTTAGAGGTTTGTACCAATCACAATCACCAGCAAAAATAACTTTTCCATAATACTTTCTTTAATGTTGCATGCCTTTGTAAGGCTCTCTTCTCTTATCCCTCTTTCTCTTTTTATTTTTTTCTCCTTTGATTATTTTCCAAATTTCCCCTGTTAGTTATTAACTAAATGCCAACTCACTCTGTACTTAGTAATCAGATTATCTGCTAATACCTGCCTAAAGCAGTCACCATTGATTAAAAGAAAGAGTGGTCATTATGTTATTTTTAATACAAATTATTTAGGTCCTGAGGCCAAGATTGAATTAAAGGAGAGATCAAATTAATGAGGGATTGAATTACATCAGAAACATCTGATTGCAATATTTCCTACATCTCCAAAGTGCCAAAAGAAGACAGCAGTACGGCTGTGAATTTATGTTATTCCATGAAAAAGTACAAACAGCTTGTTTTAACTGCATTTGAGAAGTGGGCCTTATCATGGATATAGCTGGGTAAGTGCTCAAAATCCACAGCAATTTTGAAAAGGGATATAATGTAATAGCAGAAGATTTAATCAGAACATGAGCCACAAAGTCTCTGCTAATTTCTTATTTCACACAATGTAGGCCAGATTTGCAAGGCGCTCTGTTCACCCACTGCCTCCCACACACACGTGTACACGATCACTACAGCAGAGAACTGCAGATATGGGTGCACATGGTCCCTGAAAGCAAAGCTCTGTGCCACATTTTGGATGCAGGCAAATTTAATACATTCATCCAGTTATTAAGATTGCCTTTGAATAATTTTATCTTTTCCACCCTCCCCAAAGTGTCTTAATGAGGGATATGATGTGAAAGCACTTCACTAGCTTCTAATTTGGATGCATTTATTAGTTCTAAATAGCATAGGGAATGAAGATTTCAAGCTTGCTCTCTACAGGGAGCAATCAGTGGGCTCAGGACGTTGTCTGAACTGAACTGAGCTCCTCAGTTTTAAAAGTGGTCTTTCTAATCCTACTTCTTATCCTACTAATCATCAACAATCCCATTGCTATTCCTGCCCTGAGTCTGACTTCATCACAGCAGTGCTTGCGTTGCCCTGCATCACTTTAGTGAGACTCTAAACTGCTTGTGAGAAATGCTTTAACTGACTTGATTGATTGTTTATTATCTCCCGATCATAAATGCTAATTACAGTGCTGAGAAGATTGGTTTGTCTTTATTGCCATACTTCCATATAGAAATACAGAAAATTAAATTTTTTATTTCAATTATTTCCCTTTATACTTTGATCCAGTGAGTGCAGAGCAAAGTTATTCCTTCCAGTGTGAGAGGCTGCTTTACAAAAGCAATAAGCAAATCAAGAGAAAAATCTTGGCAGTATGAAGTTGTGACCTAATTCTGTACTTCACTGCATTTCCTTCTCTCTCCAAAATGTGAAGTTCAAAACAGCTTCTCTCTACTCAAATAGGTCACTTACAGAATAAAGGCCATAACTGCACATAACCCTCTCAAACACAAACCTGCCAGAATGCTTCCCTGAGCCATGCCTGGCTGGGCTCTGGAATGCTTCACATCTCTGGAAAAGGCCTTCCTTGTGGGAAGTGCAGCTGTGTTTTACATCAAAGACAGAATGACTTTTCCCTGCTGATTTTAAAAATCAGTTGCAATTACAGTCAAAACAAATGCCCAAGTTCAGTGTGCAACTCCCTGGACTCCAAACTCAGAGAATTCCCCTGGATATGGCAGATCTCTGCCTTGGCAGGAGTTCACATGCACAGGGAGACTCCATTTGGGATGCAGATGTGCATTTTGCAAAGGTGCATCTTTTGTCTGGGGAGGTCTGAGTGTAAATGAAAGTAGCTCCACTGCAGGCCACAGAGCTAGGCTGACTCAGGACTGCCAAGCCCTGTTTGAGACACACAAAGGAAAGATAGGAAAGGAGCAGCCCTAACATGTTCTTATGTGTGTGCCATTTGTCAAATGGTAAAAGCATGGCCGTGAGCCTCAGAACATCTAAACTGTTTGGTGACAAATAAAAATTCAGAAGTAGCTCTTCATTAAAAGACAGCAGATCCCTGGCAAAGCTATCCTGTGGTGGGACCCATGTTGGAGGTACCAACGTTCAGTGGCTGGACACCCTGCAACCATTTGTCTCAAAAACCCACACAAATCCAGCATGATCAGGACTGGCCTTATTAGTATGTTTCAGATGGACTGTTATTACAGTTAGAAATTTCCAAATTCAATCTTTTCCCCTCTTTTCACTCTGTTTTATTGTTAGGGTTTGTTTGGTTTTTTTAACCAAAATGAATCAGTAAGAGTTGTATAAGCATGTTCTCCCTATTGCTTATATATAAATATAATTTATAAGCCTACACTAATATATGCCTTGTCTTTCACTACAGAGAAGTTCCCAAGAGATTAAACCAACAAAAAATTAAGATTAAAATACAAGCTTTCAAATTATGAAATACATATGTCCTCAAAGATTTACAGAGCTACTGGGTTCTGCATTTACAATGGGATTCACCATTATCAAATTAAATCTCAATATAAAGCTATATGCTAACATTCAGCAAGTTCTCTACCCTTCCAAAATATCTTCACAGCCTCCTTGCAGGTTTCACAGGCAGGCAAGTTCATCAGAAGGCAAAGGTCTTAGGTCACTGTGGGGAGGAGACTTGAAACAATGCAGTACCACTGGCAAATGTGTAATCTCTGACCCTCACCCTTCCCTTCCTGCTCAAACACATACACCTGTCTGCTTCAGCAGAACAGGTCATCAGCTAAACTGTTGGCGCTTCTCTGTTCCTCACCTACAGTATTGACCGATTTTGTAACCAGTCCATGGTGCCAAATTTTAAGAAACTGCTCCTTAAGGAACTGAGAAAACTGCTACATGAAAATAAAAAGTCTTAGTAGCCGCATTTCAGTTCTAAAGTATTTGTGTGATTACCACTGGAGGAAGCCCTTCATATGCTGTATCTAGATTCAGACACACAATGTTTTTGCTAAGTCCACAGGCTGTTCTACTGAAAAAAGAAGATATATTTTTTCAGGGGTAAGGTAAGTGATTCAGAAATCCACAGGTGCTGAGGTGATTGCCTGACATACGTGGGACATAGAGGATTATGGGTTGAAAACATGATATTCAAGTCAATTACCTTGAGTTTAAGATGAAATAGAACTGTACCAAAACCGATGGTACTATGGTGTAATGCAGTGGAGAATTAAGCTTCAAATCTTTTTACTTGCTCTATGCTTACAGGAAAACTAAAACCTCTTGAAGTCGAACTGTTTCTGTAACAAGACAGCTCAAAATCCATGTATCCACAAATAGTTAAGGTACGCAAGGATGTTGCTTACAACGAGATCATCCAGTTCATTGGTTTTGTGGAAGTAAACACCGACAACCACCACGCTCCACCACCCACACCCCACAGCCAAGTGGCCAGGCAGACACGTTTCTGCTGGGTTTGTTCTGTAGCAGAGTGACTGTGGCACTACCAGGGACAGCTGTGACAGAGAGGACAGACTGAAACAGCGGGCAGCAGGATTGAAAGGCACAGACTGAGTGGATGTCTCCACCAGACAGGAGGAGGGGCAGCCAAGAGAGGCTGGGTGCCAGACTGTCATCTCCGTGCTTGCTGCCTGCTCCCAAACCTGGGATTGGAACCAGTGAGCCTTGCCTCGGGAGCCCTTCCTGGGAAAAAGCAAAACCTGCCTCTAGAAGGGCACAAGGAAGAGGCCACGGCAGCAGCAAACAAACCCTCCTGCTCCTCTGCACCAATTTCGGTGACAACAGCCAAAGCCTGGGCACAGGGATGAAAGCACAGTTGTGAGGAAGTTGTATCTGGCAGGGAGACCATAAGGAGCAGCTCTGCTGGGGGATATCGGCCGCCTCACTGTCTGCGATGTGGCAAGGTACATAAATCCCCACCTTGGGATCCTGCTGTGCACAAGTCACCAGATGGTGCTCTACATACAGACTTGAAAGTTCTTTATCTTAACGTGGGAACTTCTATGGCCTTTGAGGAAATAATGTTGTTATTTTTGTGAAGCCTTTCCTTTAAAGTTTAATTTGCATCTCAGTCTTTTAATCTCAAATTGTTTTTTTGGATAAGCTCTTTATTCAGAACAGCTTTGGTGTTGGGATTTTTGAAACAGAATTTACAGGCATGAGACTTGCAGCCAGGTCTGCAGAAAATATGGGAGAAATATATAAGCTGCAATAAGATAACATTTAGTCATATAATTTTTACATCACTTATTTCTTCCTGCAACAGGAATCACAGAATATAATTATTCTATAATATATATATACAGAATCTTCTACATCACAGTGGATATGACATCATAGAAGTGGTACCATGTAATAAAAGAAATCTTCGGAGGATGTGGTAAGGATTAAATAAAAGTGGTAAGGTAGAAGGCTTTTAAGATTAAAATAGCTACAACATAGTAGAGTATTCTAGAAATATAATGCCAAGTGTATCCACACCCTCCTGATGTTCTATAACCACGCTGCTTCAACTAAACAATAATTTTAAGACAATCAACATAAATATTCAGAATATATATCCCTATTTTTCTTCATCATCACTTCTTAAGAGAGGATTCATCTCATTAAAGTATATATTAAAAGTCATAGGCCCCGCGGCTCTGAATACCAGGAAAACAGCAATTTATTAGAGCACGGATTTGATCGTCTCCATGAAATTTTGGGAACCGCCCAGGAGATGGCAGCAAATGGCACGCCGGGGGTAGGAGCCTCCGGGTGAGCCTGCGGGATGTTCCAAACCGCGCCGGATTCCCAATTACACGGGGTTTATCTTCTACCCAGCACGAACTCAACTCGTTATTTTGTTCTTTGCGGAGCGGCAGAGAGAACAAAGCCACATGAGACTTTCACAATGTTGCACTCAATCGGTGTGTAACATCGTAAAAATATAGTAGCACTTTAAAGTAACTTGTCATTTTCATAAAATTTATAATTACTCGAATCATTTATTTCCCTACATGAAGGCTATTAAAAATAGTTTCGGGAGAGAGAAATTTGTTATAAAATGAAGGTCAATCTCATTATATCACTGTAGCAGGGATCCTAATAACATCCTGACAGAAACGAGGTATCTCATTACCGAAGTTGTATTTTGTTTGAAATATTAGGTCGTCATTAACTGAGCACTAAAACACATATAATATTGGACGACATAAATTATTCCCCTGAAAAACTGCCTCTCACAGAGGTGGTAAAACAATGATGAGGGTAGGACACAAAGCTTAACATTTTCTGTCTTTTCTAGCTGGATTCACCTATCTAATACTAGTTTGGTTTGCTGCTGCTTCTTGATACTGAGCCACAGTTGGGTTGCTAGAATTAAACAGAGCTGGTTTCAGACTGTGACACTGCAAGCTACAACCAGTAAGAAAAATGTTTCATTTTCCTTGTAACAGCTGAGGAGGACTAAGTAGATGCCATGCAGGAAATACCAACATTTAAAAGGAAAAACTAAAAAACATAAGAGTCCAGAAGTAAACATTGCTTTTACAAATACAAGAGAAGGAGTTACTTTCCCTTTAATTATCCTTAGTCATTTGGAAAGCACCAATTGGTTTTTCCATGCCCTTCACTCTACTTGGAAGCACAGCTGAATGTATGGATGTGTTTAAATGCTTCTCTGGAGCCATGTCACAACACTGAACACCTGGCAGCATTATGCCGAGCGTCTGCTCCAAGCCAGTCAATAGTAACCAGAAAGAATCACCCTGATCATTCCTAATGGGATAGGCAGCTTATCCATGGGAGGGAGCTCAGCAGTTACAGGAGTTCTGCTTTCCAGAGGCTTCGAACCTCTGTGGTATCAACTAACAACTCATAATACACCTGTGAGGTACACCAGCAGCCTCAGGAAACTGTGAGGAAAGCAGAAAAAGAAGTTACATTGATCTCCTAGTACCATAAAGTGGATCCATGGAAGGTTTTCCATCCATGGAGGGTGTGCTTTAACTGTGACAGCCACTTTCCTTTCGGTGTAACAGGTTGAACTGTTCCAGGTACACTGTTAGTACACTGCAGAGGTCATGGTTAGAAAGTGTGTACAAACACTAAACCCTGGAGCAGCTACAGATGGCACCAAGAGAACACTTTGGTAGTGCTGTTTTGCAGAAGCAAAGGCAGCCCCACTAACTGGTTTGTGACTACAGCTTGGGTTTTCTGGGAGTCGGGCTTTTTAAAAAAAAAAAAATTTATGATTTTCCAAACAAGATAGAGAAATTACAGTTACAAGAATGAAATACTTTTAATTATATTTTCAGCTGCAGGTTATGTAATGAACTCAGACAATAGTGCTTAGCATCTGAGGCATGGAGGCCCCACACCACCTTGCAGAGACACCTCACGTCCCTGTGCCCCCCGAGCCACATCCGCAGGGTGTGCCACCACATCACCAAAACGAAGTCCTAGTCATCATATAACAGGGACACAGGGACATGCATGTTGGATGATAAGCCCATCATGCAGTCCTTACACAGGCCAAAATGCAAAGAAGTCTATTTTTTTTTCTTTCTGCCTGTCACTGACTTACTATATTTACATCAGCTTTAAAATTTGTTTTCTTTGTGAACACTTCCTTAGCAGGCAAAACACAAATGTAGATAGCTAGGGTGAGAGAGCTGGGAAGTGGCTTGAAGTGGGTGCTGCAAAAGGGAAATGGCAATACAGGAAATACAGAGAACATGCAAGGAACAGGCATGGTGCTGTCCAAAGAGAACAAAAGCTTAGAGAAAATGACCTTAACAGCTGAACTTTGAACAAAAAACACCAAACAAACAGCAAGTGATGATCAGGAAAGGTGAAACACTTTCAGGTTCTTGGAGGGCAAAGCCTCAAGAGCATTTCTGCTGAAAGCAAACAAAAGCTCACACCTGCCCACTGTTCATTTCTGCCTATGCATGGCCCTGACAGGTAGGCTGGGGCACATTCTCCTGGGAACCATCCAGTGAACAGACTGGATAAAAATCCAGGTTAAAAATACAACCTTCTTTTCCCTGAGTTATTTTTTACCATAATCTGCTTCCTCCACTTGGTCTCCATGGTTACACAAATACTTCTAGTGGTACCTTTGTTACTGTCATGTGAAGAAGGGTTAGGGAGAATGGAGTAGCCAGCAGAAGGCTGCTGAAGCTGACACTGCTGCAGAAAGGAAAATCCCATCACAGGATGCTCTGAGATTTCATAAATCTTCTCTTTACAACAGGTCTGATTTAAGAAGTCACCATACTAGTCCTCTCTTCAGCAGTGCCCAGCTATTTGTGAATAAAACAGTGTCACCCTCTCCTCCAACAAGTGCCTTGGTGCAGCTGGAGAGGACATGCGGCAGTGCAGACAGGAGGGGTTTAGAAGCAGCTCTGGAAAAGGATTTTTTCCTCTTCCAGGATCCTGAAAACTGAGCTGACTGGAGCTGGCAGAGAGCTCATGCAGAAAATGTAATGATGGGGGAGTGAGGAGGGAGAAGGTGCTATTTGTAGTTTGGTGTAAAAGATTCCAAAGAACAGAATGGACAGTGCCATGATTTCTCACTGTTTTCTACCACATAAAATGGATGAATTACACAGATTCAGTTTATCTCCAGCATCAGAGTGGATTTGGAGGCCAATCTACATCTATTTCTGAACGAAAACAATGTTAATGTACCTTCGGGGAAGCTGCCAATGCTACTGACATGTTTCTAAACAGAACTTTTCATATCTTGTTTCCTGAACTATTATATCAGTCCTTTGGATCTATATGTAGAATTGTTTCAGATTCTGTCTAACATCAGACTTTTTCTGGGGTGCTTCTCAAATCTGAAAGGTCTACCTCCAGCATGCCGACACTTAGCATGACAAAATGACAGCTATCAAATATAAACACAGAAATAAATATAGAATAAATCAGAGCACACAAACATCCCGTATGCCATCCAGTGTATTTAAGAAGGCTATATGATTACATAAGTTCATGAAAATTGTATTTAAATGCAGTGTAAATAGGTCTTTATTATTAAAAATTGTATTTCATGTAGATTAAGTCAGATGATAAAGATATGAAGAAAGATAATGAACTAATCTCAGCCTCTTTTTTCCTCTTCCTCAGTCATGAAGAGTGCTTCTCGTTCCTTTTACATCCCTTCAGTGGTAATAAAATGGATCTTGCTTCCAACATTTGATCGTTACCGAGAAGCTCACAGTGCTCAAGCCCATCAAAAAGTGTAAAAATGCACAGAGTGACTCCTATGAGATCATTTACTCCCAGTGAAGAGCAATTAATGGATTGCAAGTCATGACTGGCATTCCTGAGAACCACAAAATCAGGTGGGTGGGGATCAAAGTGGTAAGAGATCTCTCCTGCTCCAGAACACATGAAAGACTGGATTTCACCATTGCTGCCCTCCCTACTTTACACTGACAGTCCCACTCCCCACCTCTGTTCACTGGTTTACAATACTCTGACATGGATGCTCTCATTTCCTAACTGTACTTCCAAATGTTGTAAAGATTGACTAGGAAAATGTTTGTCAGGTAATCAGTCATTTTTATTATGCAACCTTCAGTGTTCATGGACCTTTCCAGGCTATTATACACTTCAAAGAAGCTTATGATTACCTCCTCAGGAGCTGGCAAAAAAGCATGAGATTATTCTTTACTACCTAATTCATTCAAATAGAGTTAACTCATTTTTGTAACATTTGCTAAGTTGTTTGTCCCAAAAGCAAAAATACATTTTTATTTTTTCTAATGCATGCCTGCAAATGGAAATTATCTCTGCTGTGGAATTGTCTACAGGCCTGTCTAGATGAGTGATTCATGACAGTCCAGACTCAATTGCATCAATGCAAAATGCATTGTGTCCACAGAATTTAACTCCAGGTGTTTAAAAAAATGGAGAGTTGAACTGAGCATAATTAAACTGAAGGTCAAGCTACATCATTATTGTATCTGCTTGCACATTTACGTCTGCATTTTTGAGTCTGCAAAACAGCTTCTGCAGCCACTTCCCTTAACCAGCCACCCAGCCAGCCTGGCCAGTGTGTGCCACGATTCACTCAGAGCCAGACACTGAGCTTGGGGGAGGTCACAAGTGTGCAGTGAACGTCTTGCTAGCACACATTCTGCATTTGAGACCTTTGGGCCCCTCTTGCCCTGCACCCATCCCAGCCTTTGATCCTCTCACTCTCCCAAAGGCCATGAAAGTGCAGGATATCTTTGTATACATTTCTGGTACAACTTTCTGACAATATTGCTATGATGACAGTCACAAGTTGTGAAATGTTGAATAAACATTCTCTGAGGGATTTCAAAGAGATTTAAACTGTATTGGCAAATCAAGCTACCTGTCCACATCAAGAAAGGTGGAGATCTAAGCAGCAAAGCTGTGCTGGAGACAGTTCAGTCCAACTCAATCAAGCCAGATATTGAAAATGCAGCCAGTGTTCAAAGTGCTTGTTACCACCTGCTTTCCAGCAAGCCTTGCTCCTTGCTCTCCTGGGAATTCCATTGCCTCCCCTCACTTCAGCAAGCCATCTACCCTTCCTCCTCTCTGCACAGAGAGCTAGAATTTCCTGCCTACATTCTCGTGGAAGGAGGAGGGGCAATTTCTGATGGCATCTTACTCTTATTATTCCTCTCATTTTCCCCCTAAATGTCACTTAGCTGGTATGCCATGCTTGGCATGAGAGGCCAGCCCAGGCCCACCCCTTATCCCAGACAGTCTGTGGATTTGAAGTTACAGATTGGTGACACCCAGAAGTTTTGCATGTGCTCCCCAAAGAACCAAGAGTATTTCCCTGCACAAGAGCCTGAGAAGACCCCACCCTGGCACCCACCACCAGCAAGCTCTCTATGCAGGAGAGCAGCAAGGCAGCACTGCAAAGAAGAATGCCAGGCACTGTTGTATTTATGGTTTTTTTTCAGGAGCCATGCTTAGAGGAACACTTGGCATTTATCTTTCAGGCAGTGTGAGCCCAGCCCACACAAGCCCTGTGCCAATTCCAAGGGCTGACTGCAGTCCCCCTTCTCCTCCTCTCTCCCCACGAGTCCCTTGTGTTCCCTGCATGTATAAACCTGCAACTCCACTACAGGCCCTTGTCTCCTCTCCAAGCATGAAGTCCTGGTCTTTCCCTGTCAGTAATCATTGTCAAATGCAAAAAAGAACCCCGAGAATCTCTACTGAATGCCAGTTCCTATGAATTTATAAAAAGTCATGTGAAATATATGAGATATATATATTTCTCTGTCTGTGAAGGCAGAGGAAATTCATACAGAAAATCAGAGAAGACTGTTAAGTTCAACATTGAAATTGTGTAACAGCATTGTACTAAAATCTTTCTATGAGTTTTTAAATATCATTGATCCTTTCCCTATGAAATTTATCTTAAAAAGGCTTTTTTTCTATCAACTCTTAATGGCATTTTTGATAGTATCATCTATATGGGCTTTTAAAAATGCCATGTGTCACAGAATTGTAATATAAAGCACATATAAACAGCACATTAAAAAGCAGAAATTACAAGACACAATCGCACCCTAAAAGCCATAAATTCAGGGCAAAACCTCATTAATAGTGCAACCAACTCTAAGCATATCTTCTGGGTATATAAATTAATTTTTAGTGTCAGAAAATGGTCTTATAACACTTGCAAGATTGGGAAGTTTCATCCATGAGCATAGAATGACTTGAAATGAAAGCTGAAAAAAGACTTAGTATCTCCATGGTATCCAGAACTGGGTCTGGATATAACTTCCCAAACTGTAGGTGGAAAAAGAACTAACTTTGCTACCATGGAAACAGAACAGTGCAATATAACTGTTACTTGTCCGCCTTTACAAGACCAAACGCTAAAATTTTAAGGCCTTCAATAACATGGGTAGTTTTGTTTTCACCTGAGAAGTAAATCTGCTGGTTAAGGACCAAGGACAAGCTCACCAAACAAGTGAGAGCAGCCCGGGAATGACAGGCATTTCTAGGGAAAGCAGAGGATTAGAAAGGAGAAAGAGCAAGAGGAAGATTGAGAAGGAAGATAGTTTGGTGACAGAAGAAAGGGGGAAGGAAGGGTTTGGTTTGATTAGTGAGACAAAAAAAAAAAAGGCCTTTACAATTACAGGCTGGATCCTGACTGTGCTAAAATAAACCTCATGGATAAACTGGGCGGCAAATCCTGGATTGGTGTTACTGCTTCTAGAAACCATGCATGTCTTTAATTTTTTAACTTACTTTTCCTTTGCTCTTTTCTGGAAAACACCGCCCTCTTTGGATGTGTCCGAAACACCCCAAAATTACCAGCGCCTGCACTCTCCTCACAGTTTCTGGGTTCTGCAACACGAGACAGTCTTTTACTTCACTGGGAGCATTCTTTCTCCACACTAGCCAAATGTCCAGGGTGTAAAATGCTGGATGTTCTCCTCATGGAACACCTGCTCTCCCTGCCTGGCACGCAGCTCTCCCGCCCTCACGGCCCCTCAGCGCCCTGAGGGCAAGCCCGCCATCAAAGCACCCCTCAGGCGGCCATCGGGCAGGTTTTCACTTCCCTCAGAAGCTGAAGGTCTCCTGAAAATGTCACCGGCTTTACAGTTCAGCGTTCTGTGGGAGGATGTGAATGCTCAGAGTTCTTTAGTACCTGTTTTAGGACTGTGAGATAGTCAGAAAATTATCTCTACAGATACTGAACGAGAAGCAGAGCTGTGTTTGTTACACTCTGCAGCCTGGGTTCTGAGGCCGGGGGGTAACACCGGCCCCTCACGATAACCGGCCATCGCAGCTGCCGCGGCGCGGCTCCTCCTGAGGGCGGGACCGCCGTGAGGGGGAGCGGTTCGCCATCTTAGGTGCCTCCGCCCCCTCGCGCCACGTGACGCGAGCGGCCGCCATCTTAGGCTGCCCGCGCGGCCGGGCGGTCACGTGCGGCGGCGCTGAGGGGACGCGGGGCCGGTCCGGGCTCGGCGGCGCCATGGGGCAGTGCGGCATCACCTCCTCCAAGACCGTCCTCGTCTTCCTCAACCTCATCTTCTGGGTGAGTCCGGCCGCGCCTCGCGAGTGACGGCGGCTCCGCGGCTCCAAGTCGGAGCCTGGCCCTGAGAGCGCTGCGGGCCTCGCTCAGGAGCTGGGAGCGCCCCCCCCCTCCCTTCCCCGCACGGGTTCAGTTCCTTTTTAAGCTCTTTATTCTTTAACGGGCGTCCTGAGCCCCTTCGCGGGGTGCGGCGTTCGGTGCTGGGCGCAGCCTCTTCCCTTCCAGCCCTCCCCCCGTGTGCCAGGGTTGGGAGAGCTGAACCTGGCATTGAAGGTTTAGCGAGCATTAGGGATTTTGGGGTAGGGGCTCTTGTGTAAGTGGGTACAGCTTCTCTCTCGTGCTCTGTTGAGCTGCTCAGGTCTCTGGCAGTGTAGGCAGTTTAATTTTTGTAGCGCTCTTTTGGCCATCTCGGGTTTGGCCACTTCGGGACATCCCAAACACTTAAGCGGTGACTATGGGGCACCGTTTTAGTGACGTAAAATTAGGACGTATGTATTTATGTGTTTATGTTTCACGTATTCCACTAGCCACGGTAGCCTTGTAGTATTTATGCATCGCTGAAACCTCCCACAGCTACACTGACACTAACATAAAAGCTTACCAAAGGGGAACAGTAGATTGCTGTAAATGACCTTCCTCAGGATGGACATACAGGCTCTAAGTTGGCATTATGTTCACTGTAATAATTGGCTTGCCAGAACAGCATAACTCTTAAATAAATAAAATCAAATTAAAGAATAGATTTTTAAGGAGTCCCTTTGTGCCTTTAGGTACTGCATTTTTCCTCCTCTAATCCCAGCTCCAGGAACAGAATATCTGTTGCCCCAACTATTCAGGGGTTTTACCTTTGTAAAAGTAATAGTGGGTAACGAGCTGTTGGAATATAGAAGTGTAGCTCTATATGTATATAGCTGCTTCATTTACTGTTGAAAGTCATATGAAATCTTACTAGCGTTACAGGATGAATGTTCTTGTCTGAATTTTTACGAGGGAATGCTTCTCACGGGTGCCTGGAAATGAATCATGATCAGGGAAAATGCGTATCTGTGCGTTCTCACCGGCATTTGCCTGTACACCTGTGCTGGAGAGGAGCAGTGAAGGTGAGGCATATTTGGCTTTAAGTGGTGTAGATTAGCAGTCTGTAATTCTGGCTGAGGTGCATAGGCTCCATTCTTTATCTTTGAAGTGCGAAGTAGTGACATCAACCTCTTAGTGCAGCCGTAAGGTTGGAATCTGCTTTGTTGGGTGTGGCTTTTTGTTACATGCATAGTTGCAAGTAGCATTTTAAGAGCTCCTTAATGGCTCCTGCGTCATACTTAAAAGTTTTTGACTGGACACAGTTTTTGTGAGTTGCATCCTTGATGTCACGTTGAAGTAGATTTTTCTTGAGTTGCTGATAGAAATCAGGCTCTGTTTGGAGTAAATGAGCACAAGTTCTGTATGCAGTTTCTCCCCCACGCCAGAAGCTTAGTGATAGTTTTTATGCTTTCATGTATTAGTATTCTTTGTTACCTGCTGCATTTAGTAATTTAATTGCATGTTGGAGCTTGCCCTTATTCAGTTTACACAGTGGTGGGGTGAAAGTTATTTTGTGTAATGCTGAACCTCGTGCTTTACAATTTTTGATTTCTTTTGAGACAAACTTGGCTTAATTTAAAACGGACAGATTGTATTTAGATAAGATGTACTTCATGTCAAATTAAAATGTCATCAATCTTGCATTCTGTAAACCACCTCCAGCCCAAGAAGTTAGCTTGTGCTGATAGCTTTTTGGCAGATAAGTGACCGGGTTGCTTGTGTTGGAGCAACCTTGCAGCTCATCAGCTGCATGTAGAATAAGGCAGGCTTTCTGAAAGTGAGAATTGCAAAAATCAGTGGTTTTCCTCTCTTCAGCAAGCTATAGTCAATAGCTCATTTGTTGACTGAGCTGTGTATGTTAACATTTGGTGTCCATCTAGTTGGCAGTGTAATTGCTTCTGTGCTGTTACAGAAATCTTTCACTTGTCATTCGTGTATAGTTCCAATATTGATCATTAGATCATTCAGATTTCCCCTGAGACTTGACAATAGACAAATGCCTGTAATTGGTCAAATAACTATGAAATCTCCTTTAATTGCTCTTGTAAGTTTACTTACTATCTGTAAGGTTTCATATACCAGTCTTGTGTGTTACCATTATCTTCATGGTCATCTATAGGGAATAGCAAGTTGTTACTACACAGTGAATTACAACCGCCCCCCGCCGTGGGCCTCTTATTTGTGGGAGGATGTGAATGTTCAGAAAGATTTTATATCTGTCTTATGACTGAGATGTTCAGAAAACTATCAGCGCTGCTGAAGAAATAGCAGAGATGTGTTTGTTATACTTCATAGTTCAGGTTCTAACATTTTCACAACTTTCTTTCAAGTCTGAAAAAGGCAGGTAGACCTTGCTGACAGGTCACAGCCACTTATTCATCGTTTACAGCTACTGATTTCAATTCTACAAGTTCATCTCCATTTGAAGAGACTTGTGCTACTTGTTAAATTTTAGTTGACACTATAAAAAGTCGTTTATTGTCCTGTGTGAACTTTTCCTACTGTGTAAAATTCTTATATTAACTGTACTTTCCTACACGTCATTAATTACTACAGGATTTTTGTTTTTTTAAAGAAAATGGGCTGTGGAAGCTATCTCACAGTAGGGCAGGTGCTAGTTTATCATGTAGAAAGCTGGATGGACTTTACTCCCCTTTCCACATTTTGGTGTGGTATTTTAACAGTTCAGCTTAGCTGTATTTGCAGGGGTGTCGAGCATTGAGTGCATCTTCTGTAGGTGTCCATATTGCCTTAAAAATACAGTTCTGGAAGAAAACACTGTCGTGACTGGTAGTCATTGAGTAGTAGAACATAGATCTTGCATTAAATGCTTACTTGAGTTTTGGATAATATGTCAGAGTGCTGAAGGTCAAAAATACTTTACCAAGAAATGCATTGATAAGCATCAGTTAAAATCTGCCCTTAAACTAGAGGAATACTGATCAGATTAGTATGTTTCTTAGTGTCTTCTTGCTATGAGTTAATTTATGAGTAGATATGATAAATGACAAAGGAAAATCAATCCTTCAGTTGACCTTTATCTTAAGTTTGCACAAGATCAGTTTGGTCAGCTGGTGACTTCATGTTCATTTAGGAGATGCTGAGTCCTTTAAGGAAGGGTGTTGCATAGGAGGTAATTATGATGTACAGTGCAGCTTAGAAATAAAATAATGCAACTTCTAGTACATATATCTTCATAATCAGCAAGATTTTCTGTTACCTTGATGATGAAATGTTGATAATGATTAATTGCAAAAAAAAATAAAAATAAAGTATTTGAGAATAGCATGTTCTTCAAGAAACCACCTGAATTGAAAGTGCATAATTTTGGAAGAGGAAGAAATAAATTCATCTGGAACAAATATCTAACAACTGCTGTCAAATGTGTTTATTTGTGCACCCTTAATTTAAGGCTTCATGGTGTGACTTGCATAATTTAGTTGAAACCAGTTTAAAGATGAAATGAAGACAAAAATGCTAAGGAAATATTTTCAGTCTTAGTTTAGTTCATAGAATATAAGGATAAAATATTCAGAGTTCCACATGGTCTTACTTCAGAAAAAGGAATCTATTTTATATTCACAAAGAATGTATACACTTTGACAGCCTGCTCTGCTAAAATAGTGCCAAATATCCTGTGCTTGCTGAGGTTTTTTTCTTTCACCTTTATGTCCATCTCCTTTGAGAAAAACAATGAACTCTACTTCTACAGTATTTTCAACTCCATAGTTGCAAACTATTTAAGTTGTTCTTGTAGTATTTAGCTGGCTTGGAGGCATTACTTTGAGAGTTCATTTGACTAAGCTGTTAAAAAACATTCTTTGTATGATTATTTAGAGAAATCTCAAGGCTTCAGTTGTGTAGAGCAAGAATGCTTTCTGTAATTCTGTGCTCATTGTACACCTCGGGCCTGCCCATCACGGTGCAGTGACCAGAGTATGGGAAATCGGGTATTTTCTTAGAGGAGCTGCAGCAGTCAATGTGGGTGTCATGTGTGTTGGGTTTCTGGTAGGAAAAAACCACCAAACACAAGAAAATGAAGCAATGGGAAAATTCATTGAAATTTAGTAGTAGAAAGAAAAAGTAGAGCTCACTTTCTCTTACACGTAGCAATAAACCCAGTAATTTCTCTGGTTTATTGTGAGCTAGAGAATAGTTACTGATCTGGACTTTAAAGGCAGACTTCTTGAGAGTTCTTTGATGCTCAAAGACTCTAATTAACAGATGATCCCAAAGGCTACTTTGTAAGGATTACTTTGCAAAGCCTTTTTTGTCTTGAAAGACAGTTGCTTCTGCATGTAAAAATGGGATGTTTTTTACTTCTGCTGCTATGCTAGTGAAGTGAGTGTATATACAGGTTTGTGTAATGGTTTGGAATCCTGTGCATAAAAGAAATTAATTTTTTAAATTTAAAAATTAGGGTTTAAAACTCTCAAGTGTTGTGCCCTCTGAGTGATTTTTCTTACAACATTTGCATATGAATTTTCAGATAGCAAACATGGGCCAGGTCCTGAATTATAGTCATAGATATTTCTATTTGCTTTTAAGCTACATAGTAGTGTCATTTGTGTTTCTTTACAGCATGAGTTTTAAGTCATTGCCTGGGATTTTTCAGGATTTTTGGCATGTGGTCTTGAGCTTAAAAGTCGAGCTAATACATAACATAAACAAGTTGCAAAACTAAATGTGATACCTTTGAATAGTACAAGGAATTTGTGACATCACTTTACGTGGTGAACTTTGAAGCACAGAGTGATCATCATTGTTCTTGTGCAGAGCAAGGAGTCTGGAAATAGTAGAGCACCAGGTCAAGTTACAACCCTGGTGACTAAATAGGTGTAAAAGAATGGCTATATTGTTCACTTGGCTTCTAGTTTTGAAGAGGTGGAAGACACTGCAGATGTGCTACATCTTGCAGTTAGTGACACTTGAAATATGTAATGCCAAATGCAAAAGCAGCCTAGCTCAACCTTTTGCTTTAGCCTAAAAAGCCTTTGAATTTGAGGTGTTTGAGCATGGTGTTACTAGAATGTGGCTAGTGCAGACAGAGCAGTCTGGCTTGCTTGAATTTCACAGGGCTCACTTGTTTTATAAGCCTCTAAGATAGTTTTAACTGTGTTACAAAGCTGAATGGAATTGCTGTCTTTCTCCTCCCAGAGGATTTGGTAAGACAGTTATAGCTCAGTGTTTGAGTTAAATTATTACTGATGAGAACAAAGAGACGAGTGTCAGGAAACCATTGGGTTCTAGGCTGGTTACGCATCAATTTCAGGAAGCAGAGAAAGTATCAAGTATGGGTGTGGGTTTGTTTGGGAGGGGTGTGGAGAGAATTACACTGCAGTGAAGGGCTGAAAAGACTGTAAGAGAAATAAACAGCAGAGAGATCCTGTAGGGCCTTTGAGGTTAAGGAAATAAATTTTGAAGGACAGAAAGCTAAAAGGAAAACTTTAAAGTTTTCCTTATCCCCTTCTTTTTATGACAGCAAAAAGTACTTTTTATGAGTACTCAGTGTTGGAAAGAAGCAAAAATGTCAGAAATGCAGTAGAAGTCAAATAATGGAGCAATGTGGAAA
This sequence comes from Pardalotus punctatus, assembly GCA_013400915.1. Taxonomy (NCBI): domain Eukaryota; kingdom Metazoa; phylum Chordata; class Aves; order Passeriformes; family Pardalotidae; genus Pardalotus; species Pardalotus punctatus. The sequence continues at coordinate 69,887 of VZTX01007032.1, read as the reverse complement.
AACCCCTGCATGTTAAGGTACTGTTCTCAGAAGCCCAAAAATCTGGAGGCAGCCCACAATACCAGTGTTCCTGCTTGTGGGTAGGATATGTTCGAGAGTTGGTATGCATGGATAAAAGTAACTGTTAGAAAGGATGAAACTGATATAACTGTAGACTCTCAGAAATATGTCCTAGAGTGTGTGTTTTGCTTTTTAAAAAAAGGGCTAGAAAGGCAGTGAGAACAAAGATACGCTCAAGTTTAACATAAGGAAAGCAATACACAGGTAGGGAAGATGGTCCTAGGACAGGACCCAGGCAGAAAGCTGAGGGTCTGTTAGTGTAAAAGGCTTTTCTATTACTTTTTCCTTTGGTTCTTTTTATCAAAGATGATGTAGATGATCTATCAGAATATATCATGGATGTATTTAACAATCCCATGCTCGAAAGATATTTCCATAGTGGAATGAACAATAATTGGTTTAGAGTGATGTCTGTTATTACCAACGTTTACCAATCAGCAGTGGCAATGTTGGCAGCAGTAAGAATTTATAAGTAGGTATCCTTACCAAAAATATGAAATACTCCTCTTGCCTAATTGATTGTCAGGTATGTTTTCTCCCAAGATACAGTACTTTGCTGCTACCTTCATTTTCTTGTTCAGAGAGTATGTGTTTTTCTTAAAATGGTGAATAAAATGTAGACTCTAAAGGGACAAATACTGTTCTTTGGCCTAGTTAACTGAAAAAGTACCACAAAAGAAATTCAGAACTTCTGTTACGTGTTCTGTTGGGGTCCCAAAGTGAAGCAAATTCCATAACGATGTGAAGAGTCAAGGTATGAACATACAAGTGTTCATCAGATCTATTTGGGTGTAACATTAGTAGGGGTGTAAGGAAGCACTTGCTTGTAAATGAAGGTGCAGTGTCCATGGTTGATAAATAAATGATCAATGGAACAAGTAGTTTAAATATCTTACACTCATCCACTTAGGTAGCCACGATTTTGGCTTTCAAACTGCTGCAGCATGTGAGCATTACTGAAAACATGAAAACAGTTCTTGGTGTGTGTTTGAAGCCTACTTAGAAAATAAACAAGCAAACAAAATCCCTGAAACTGTTTCAAGGTGCGGGTAGACAGTGTACAGCCTTGTACACCTCAGGGCTTGTGAAAGGTGGAAGCTGACTTTGTGAAATAGGCACGAGCTTAAGAGGCTGTGTTACACCAGCCCAAAGACTACTCAAAGAACCTCGAATTTTGAGTTTGCTTTCCTAGGATGTGTTGAGTGATGCTTACCATTGCCTCATTAGATCTTGCAGTTTTCGCTTCAGTTCTTTGCAGTTGTTCAGCTTTTAATAACTCCCGAGAGGTGCCTGCCAAAGCAATAATATCAACTGTTTTCTGAACTGTGAGAGGTCTACATATCTTTAAAACTTGCCTCTGAGGAAAAAGGTGTTGAATTGCTCAAGCCTTTTGCAACAAGCTGTCTTCATTGACTTTACTTTTAGATCAGTGTTTTTAAAGGTTAATTCATCCTAAAATAAGGGGGCTGCTTCAGTTTCAGAACTACGAGTTAGATGCAAACAGCTGTAAAAGGATGTGTGAATGCTGAATAACCAGTCGTGTCCCTAGAGCATGCATGTGACCTGGCACAGATTCAGGAAATGCTGCCATCTCTATTCAGAGCATTGAGCAGATTAAGTTGGAGAATTCTTCCTTCAAGCCCTGTTTATCAAAGACTTGTTTGAACTGTGTGCAGTTCATATATTTGGCTTCCATTTAATGATAGGAAATACATGATTGTAAACGCCGTAGCTTTTTATTCAAATGTCTTTGTCTTGAGCAAGTTCAGACTTTGCAGATTTTCTGTTTACTCTCCAGGATAGTAAACGTTGAGATCTGGATTGTTTTATGATTTTTTTGTTTTTGTTTTTTTTAAGGTTGCCTTGTGTCTACTTGTAATACAGACTTTGGGTTCCTTAGATAATTCCTATTTTGAGATAGAAGGTTTAAGCACATGGTACTATTTTGAATGATTTGGGGTGGGTTGTTTGTTTTGGACGGGGGAGAATCAATTGGTTTTGGATTTTTTTCTTTAAAAAGCACATGTTCAGCTTTATTACCTGTTGCAAGCCAAGTATACATGTGCATTTAACTGGTGCAGCACTCATCAATGTAGACTGCCCACTTTGTACGGTTAAAACTGTCTTGTCTGTTGTCACAGTGTTTGTGTGTTATTTATACTAACGGATGGCACTGCTGTGTGCTGAGGACCTCAGATGGAGCTGCTGAGATGTGGAGAGGGAGAAAGGAACCTCGGGCTAGTCCAGTCCCATGGACTGAGCCCCTCTGAGCAGTTAGCACAGTAACGGTACTTGTCTTCAGACTTGGTTTCATCCAAAGTGGGTCCTCTTACACACTCCTGAGGCAATGCAGTGATGCAAGCCAGAAGGTAGTGAGTGAAAATCATCAAAAGATGAGCAAAAAGGATTGCTTCAAAAGCACTTTTCTCATTCCAGCTAAAACACTTTAGAGACCTCCCCCTTCCTGGTTCAGAGCAGGCTGAAATAAACACTAAGTGTCCCGTGATTATGGTGTGAAAGGAGAAGGGAAGATGCCTGAAACTTATCTACGAGTAAACTGAGTAGTGTTGCTGTTTTTATTGTTCTGTGATATACTAAGTCTTGTACCTGTTCAAAAACAGTGTTTAGCTGTGATGCGCGGGGAAGGAGCTTTAATCTTCCTGATTTTCAAACCTTGTGCAAGCTCCAGCAGGTATCTCTGCTCTCAGGACCTTCCCTCTTTCAGATTACTTGTTGAAGAGGTAGCAGTAATTCATAAGAGTATGGCCACTTCATCACAGAGACACACTGTCCGTTTCAGAAACACCAGTTCCTCAATATTGTTCAGAAGCAAAACCTAAAGCCCACTGCTGTCATGGATGATTAGTCATTATTGTACCATGTGTGGAAGGGATTTAATGAAGTCTTCAAACCAGGCATCTTTTAATCTGAGCAGTCTAAAGACTGGAAAAGCAAAGTTTCTTAAAATGCATGTGCTTCTTGAAGTAGGGAAGGAAAGAGAACACCTGTAGACAGTTTAGATTTTTTTTGGATTTTTTAAAGGTTAAACTCCTTTTACCTCAAATACATCATTCAAATGTATGTGCTTATGCGGTTTATGATCCAGATTTTTCTTAGGGAAGGAGGAAGCCACTTAAATTACAACAGAAAGAAGGACAAAGGAGTTTACAAATGGTTTTGATTTCAGCGTTGTGTTATATGTTCTGTGCCTAATGCCAGCCACAGCTGTGGTTTTTCATCTGCCACCTTGTAATGTACCATATTTCTAACAAGCATTTTAGTTCTTAGAAATAGGAGATTACATCACTGGCCTGCCATTCACACTCTTCATTGCTAGGCAACAGTTAATGTAATTCCATTGTTCAATGACAGTACTTTGAATCTTTGCTTTGTGTACAGAAAGTGTGTGTCTGCACTTTGCCATGTTGTACCTAATATGGCAGGGTTTGTACAGGTGGATTACCATTTCAACACCTTCTGTGCAAAGGGGCGATTTTGTAATAGCTTGTTCACTCTTGTCTGGAAAAGATGTCTTGCTCTTGGTCTTTGTTACTGAATTTTTTGTTTTCACTCCCCTGATATCTACGTAGCACCTTTTACTGGATGAATGAGAGCCTCCTGGATGCCTTTAAGATTCCTGCAGAGTACACAATTACCTTTGCTGCAGAAAGAGAGGCGGAGAGGTGAAATGTAGCGCTTATATCCATGCGCAACTGATGATACTTTAGAGCGGGCTCGTGATATCTTTTTCTTTGACATAGTGTTTCTGTAGCAAAGTGCTGAAGGGAATATTCTGTATATAAAGTAATATTCTGGTAGTGGTTGTGCAGTATTGTTTTATAGGAAGGAGTTGCAGTAATGTTGTGGTGCATCTAGTATGTAGTGGCAAACAGGGCTAAAATCATGGATACCTTTTGTCTTAGGGCTTGTCTTGTTCTGTGCTACACTGAACAGGCTTCCCAGAAGGACTTTCTAGGCTCAGGACAAAGCCGTGAGCAAGCTGGTCTGAATTCATTGTCGAACCTGCTTTGAGCAGGCAGTTGGGCTGAATTATGTCCTCCTGGGCTGAATTATTAATTGAGTCTCTGACTCTACACTAGCACGATCAAGCCTAGTAGTGTTACAGTTACTGGAACAAGCTATCTGTGTTGTCTGCTCTGCTCTTCACAGTGCAGGGAGGGGGGGGTTCTGAGGCCATTGAGTGGGAAAGCTGGCTGGAGGCAGCCTGCAGTGTTCTCCCTCAGATTGGAGCTGAAGTGTGTAACATTCCAGCTGAGTGAGCTCTCATGTCCAGGCTATGGATTGGATTGTAATGGGGACGTTACCCTTCACAGCAAAATGAAAGTCCCCAGATCATAGCTTAGTCATTGCATCTTCTGAGTGCATTGTTTTAGCTTAGCCTTGTACTGGGATACTGGAAAAGCCTGTCATGAAATATTCAAATTATATTGTGCATCATTGCAAATTGATGTTTCATTCTGCAGCAGGTGTGAGGACAGTTAGGAAAGACATTTGTAAAGCACAAAATGATAAGGCCTTTGTATTTAAATAGAAATGTGTGTTGGTTGGCTCCTCAAGCAACAGTTGTCTCTCTTCCACTAGTTCTGCTCAACTTAATGAAGGTATTGATGTGCTGGAATCCTTGTAACTGTAAGGGAGGCAAGGTCATAAAAGATCGATGTAAGAGCTTTGTTTTGGTGTTTTAAAATCCATATAATTGCAAATTCATCCTGCAGAGCTTATTTGCAGTAACTTTCAGTGGACTTTTTGTTTGTTTAAAAAGAACCATTTTGTACAACAATCCTTCTGAGAACATACATTTTGCAAGTTTGTGGTACATTTCTCTAGATATTTGGTTCTGCCTTTTAATGATGGTTTCTATTAGTTTCTTCCTGCTTTCTGGTTGGAATCAGGTTTTCCAGTGCTGTGAACACTTCAAAAATGCTGCTGTTTCCAGCAGTTCATCCTTCCCTACCAGAGGTTAAAGTTTACAATGTGTACATATATTTTATTCTATTCTAACAGATCATAGGTAGTAACTGGCAAAATTTCTTTATGGTGCTTGATAAAATAACTGTTACCTTGCTGAAGGGAGGGCTTGGTGTTCAAAGGAACTTACCATGTTTTTGTGCCTATTGTAGGCAGCAGCAGGCATCCTGTGCTACGTGGGAGCCTATGTGTTCATCACATATGATGACTATGATCACTTCTTTGAAGATGTCTATACATTAATTCCAGCTGTTATCATCATAGCTGTGGGAACACTTCTGTTTATTATTGGACTTATTGGGTGCTGTGCTACAATTCGAGAAAGTCGCTGTGGACTGGCTACGGTAAGTGCAGAGTTCTTACAGCGTGTTGGCCTGGGGTAGATTTGGCTGCCTTCTCTCTTAATAAACTCCTAAAATATTGCTTAAAGATTTTTCTTTATGGCCTTAAAAATTTTCCTCTTAATTTTGTTAGGAACATCTTGTTTCAATTTTCTGTTCTGAATAAAGGTGTTAAATTAAACAGTTCTAGCAGCAGAAGGCATCTCAGTTTTACCTTTTTTAGAACTGTGGTAATCTCATTAAAAAATGTAAAACCATATGATTAAGTCTTAACGGTTTTTAAATCTCACTTTTATCTGTTGTGGTTGAAAAGCTGAATTGGAGAGAAAAAGTGATTCAGGAGCCTTCTTGCTTTAAGTGTCTTGCATCAAGGTTAACTGAGGGTTGTCATAATGCCTAATTATTTTCTTTATGGCTTACTGGGGACACTTGGTTTGCAGTATTTTATGCCATGTGTTTCCAAACATTTGAACTGTAATTCTGGCTTGAAAACCAGGTAGGGAAGAAGAGAGGCTGGTATTTAAAGTGTCCCCACAGGGGGTTTGGGGTCTTCTTTTGTCAAATGCTGTGCACACTTCTTTAACAGCTCATTTTAAAAGTGCTCTTAAATACAGCAAGACAAATGCATAGCTTGCTGTCTTTGCCAGTTGTTACAGAGCTTAATCTGAAGAAACATTCCCTTAGTCCATCTACCATTCCAAGTAACTGCCTGAGTAGCCTCTTTGATGAGACATTCCTGTTTATCTGACAAAGAAGATTGAAAGAAACACTTCATTAAAGACCTGTGACATGCCATTTTCAGTAGTAATGGCAGCCTGCCTTGCCTGGCTGGGCAGCTTCTTATTACTTGGTGAAGCTATGAACACTAAAGTTTCTTGAACAAATTCTGGGCTTATTTGGTTAGTTTAAGTGCATGAATTAAATGATCTGTTAAATCAAAACCTTGCCTCAAAAATAGCTTTAAACAGAAAAATCTATATGGGGACTTTCATTAAGTAAATGAATAAAACTATTTGCACAAACACTCTTGACTGTGTTTTACAGTTTGTGATCATCTTGCTCCTGGTTTTTATCACTGAAGTTGTGGTCGTGGTTCTTGGATACATTTACAGAGCAAAGGTAAGAACTTCTCAGTTTCAGTAAATGTTTTGTTGTGAACTCTGACCATAATACAGAAGTGTAATCTTTACTGTGCTTGATTCTGTAGTACTGTTAATGAATATTTGTTAAGGGAATAAAACCAAACCTCTGAGTGGGTTAATTTGTGATACCAGTATCTTAAAATGTAGAACATCAATGCAGAAGGCTATCCTGTAGGCAGAAAATTACCTGAAACGTATCACTAATAGCTAGAACAGTGGAAGGGGAGTCACAGGAATTGGTACCTTTACATTTTCCAGATGGTCTTCTAATTTATTTATGCTTTGACTTTGTGAATGATTGAGGCTACACAATGTTTGAACATAGGGCATATTGTTTTGATATGCAATAATCTAAATGTTGTCATGTGTTTTTGTATGCGAACTAACACTGCATAATAATAAAATTAAACAGATTGAATATGTTAATGTATACTTTCTAGCTTTATACAGGTTGCTGACAGGAGTTATAGCTAAAGAAATTATTACTTTTCCCACTGTTTGTTTAATGGAATTAAGAAACAGGACCAGAAGAATGAAATTAAATGTGTTTCTACCAGCAAGACCTATGGCAGAAACACACTACATGCTATTAGAGATGCCACAATGTAGCTTGAAGAAATTTGACTTGCACAGTTTACTGGCTTTTGATATGTCTGTATCTAAATTTTGAAATTAAAAAAAAAAAATAAAAAAAAAGACCAGAGAAGGCATTTTAGCCGTGACCCTGTAGTATGTTTTCAGTATAGGACACTTAGTCTTAACAGCAAGCTGAACTGCAGTACCATTTCTCTTTCTTTGCCTTTTCATGTCCTTACGAACAGCACAGCTCTTACTGGTTCAGCGTTCTCTCCTTACTTTCTTCTGCTATCCTGGAAGAAATGGGAAGACAGCTAGGAAGTAAAAGCGGTGGTTGTGCTTGGCTCCCAGGGAAGGCTGCTTTGAGTAGCCAGCTGACAACACAACCTTGACATGTGCATTATAAACCTGGTGCATAACTCTTAGAATAGGCTGCTTCAACAGAAGTGCTCTACTGACCACGCTTGAGTTCAGGATATGTTTTTCTCATGTCTACATTTGATTTCTGGCATCTTGGCAGTGAACAGAGATGATCATTTGGGATTCTGAATTTGTTAGTGGAAGTAGACCTTGGAGGCCACTGAGGAAATCAGGGGAATAGGAAACATGTTGGGTTTTTACATGCTGGTTTGAATGCTTTCCTTCTGTTTCGGTACATGCAGAGGCATACTTTAATATATGCAGGAATTACCATGGATCTGATCTGCACTAAGCAGTAGTCATCTTATTCTCTTCCATGTTCCCATCTTGAAGTGGCTTGCTCTGTTTTAGGTAGCAGTATTCACAGCAGATAAAAGCAGATGCATGGGTCTTCCGTGCCCAGCCCATCTGAAATTACACCCTTGGAATACTTGAAAATTGGTTTGGTCCCAGCTGTGCGTTCCTACTGCTTCTCTTTTTTTATTTGCTACCATACAGTTTTCATTGCAGTAGGTAATGCAGGGCCAGAGCTTGGGAGAAGAGGGAAGATAGTCTGGTTTTGGTGGCAGCATGATCTTATGTTAAGCTGTTTGTGGAAGTCAGTGTTTGAAAACTGAACCTTAAAGCTTTGGAAAGGACAGACAGCTTTTGTTAGTAAAAACGGCAATTTTCTAGTACCCTGCAGTTTCTAGTGTCTTAAACCAATTGTTTCAAGTGCAACAAATATAAACAGAAATAAATTTGTTACCAGTAAACTGGGAGGGGAAATCTGCTTCTGGTTATTTTTGCCAGGATAAATAAGTCAGCTATGTGCATTGTTAGTTTTCTTCTGGTGTTTCTGACATGGCATGTATTCATCTGTGGGGGTCCTGGTTTTTTAAAGGCACCTGAATCATGTTACAAGTACTTTGTTTTAATTGTATAAACTTCCAAACAAAAGGAAAGATTGAAGTCATAGGAGTTGTTGGTACCAAGTAAAATTGAGCATAATGTCTCAAGGAAGTGGCACTGTGCTCTCAAGATACAATTACTGATCTTTGAATCGCTTATGTGTCCAGCATGCCTCTGTAAACCTGTGTGTTGATCCGGTTCAGACTGTTTCCAGAGCCATGTGAAGCGTGCCCAGGCCGTGCTGAGATGGACTGTTCTGCTGCAGGGTCTGCCAGCATTGCTCCTTAGCTGTAAAAGTGAGGCTTTTTGGAAGTGGCAGTAGGGATTAAACAGGCCTCCTTGGTTGAGGATCTACTGGCTTTTTTCCTCTGGATGGAGAGGTTCACATTCTTCATTTTTCATGAAGCTGCCAGTTAACTAGAGCTAGCGATTTCTCTTTGCATTATGTGGAATTTGCATGGCTTTCGAGCATAATGTTGCCCTAATTGAACCACAAGAAAGCACTGAAATAAATTATTTTAAAATTTATATGACAAATTGAACAGTTGTTTTGTTACCACTTACAGTTGTAAGTCACATTAGTTAAGTCATCAAACAATTGATTTTAAGCTGGCCTGAAACAAGTTGCCTGTGCAGGCTAAATTGACTTTTATACATACCTATCTTGACATAGGCAGCATTCTTTAGGAGGGGGTGGTGGTGGAACTCAGCTTGTGCTATTGCTGCAGAAAATTCTTCCATCAAAGTATTTAAGGGAATGATGTGTTGACAAGACCTTCCTACTGCAGCTTGCAAATGTGAAGAATATGCATGCTTAGTGCTCAGTCCTAAAATTACATTCCTTGCACATAGTTCCTGTTGAATGTTATAGAAAAAATCAAATCAGAGCTAATCTTAAAATTGCACAAATGTTTATCTACACTAAACTGTGTATTAAAGTAATAGTTTACTGTAAAACATAGTGCTTAAAAGGTAAGATTTCCTCCACACTAGGTGTTACAGAATGCCTTTTGGGGCGGCAAGTGGTGGTTCTTGGGTGGCATCCATTTCTAACACATGTCTTTGACAGCATCTTTAGCAGCTTGACTCATCTGCAGTATTTCTAAGACCTATTGCAGTAGCTGTGTCTATGTACAATGTCCTCCCTTTGGCCTTCCTCAGGAAGCAGGGGGGGACTGGGGCCGAAGGGGTTTGGTCACTGTAGGGTCAGCCAGAAGGCCTCTTTGAGAATTTACCTGTGCTTCAACCAGAGAGGGAGGAGCAGGTGCTATGAGTTACCACCTTGTGATCCCAATATCCTTGTAGTCCCAAGGGAAATGAGTTAACCCAAATGGTTATGCTAGTTTTGGTTTGTAACTTTGAAGTAGAAAGGTGAGGGTGTGCTCTTATGGAGAGCCCTTAACTTCATGAAATGTTTGCTGCAGTGTCATAGGAAAAGCATGTTCCTTGTCTGAGAGCCATCGCAAAGCTGCTTTGCCTAAAATCTTCTGGAAGGTAGCTGCCTGGATTTTTCTTCTTCCTTAGCTGCAAGCTAGCAACATCTTTGCAAAAGTCAAGTTTGAACTTTAGGAAGTTGTACCAGTGAATTATGCTGATTTCAGATGATGGGGAGTTACCTTGGTTCCCTGAAATGCTGTCATTGGAAGCAGAATTATGTTACCTAACCTCTGTGCTACTTCTTGTGAGCTAATGCAGGTGCTTTCCTACTGCTTCGCAGGTGGAGGATGAAGTGGATCACAGCATTCGGAAAGTATACAATGGATACAATGGGACAAATCCTGATGCAGCCAGTCGTGCTATTGACTATGTACAGAGGCAGGTGAGATAGCAAGAAGTGGGAATTTTTCACTCCTTTCTGTCCTTAAAACACAGATGCTGTGTTGCTCTGCTGCTTGTGTAGATGGGCTTCCTACATTTTGACAAATCTGGGAAATTGCTGAATGGACAATAAATAGCTTACCTTGGTTAAAATTCATATACTTATTACATTGACAGATAGGGAGATAAAGTTTTATACAATTAGCTGTCAACAATCTGTGTTCATATTCAAATATGTAGTACTTAAATATTTTTCTGCAGTGGAACATAATATACTTTGTATTGCACTTAGAGTTGAATTCGTTACCTGTCTGATTTTCCAGCTGCGCTGCTGTGGGATCCATAACTATTCAGACTGGGAGAATACTGTGTGGTTCAAACAAACTAAAAACAACAGTGTGCCCCTCAGCTGTTGCAAAGCAGCCCTCAGCAATTGCACTGGCAGTTTGACCCGACCCATGGATCTTTATTCGGAGGTAAGGCAGCCACAGCATGAGCTTACACAGCCACATGCTCTTGCTAGCAATTCATTTTCTTTGGGGGAATGGGGGAACATCTAATCTTGGATGTATTTGCTTTAACAGAAAGTGTAGATGTGGTTTCCTGGAGGGAGGCATGGGGAATTCACTTTCTCTTCATTTCATCTGTGATATACTAATTACTTTTTTTAGTATTTGCATTCTTTCTGCCCCATGTGGTGCTTCTGGGGTTTTTTGGTGTGTCTAAAAATGGTTGCCAGATTGATACATAAGAAGCCTACTTGTTTCAGGGGTGTGAGGCTCTGGTTGTAAAGAAGCTTCAGGAGATCATGATGTATGTCATCTGGGCAGCACTAGCATTTGCTGCTATTCAGGTAAGAGAATATTCTTTATTTGTTGACTACTTTCAAATTAAATCTAAACTGCAGTACAGACAATTACAGGTATTGCACTTAACACAGAGCTTCCCACTTCTATGTGGATGTATATTCTGTTACAGCTGAACAGTCAGTGTTATATGCGGTAGTCCACTATAATATAAATGGTAAATCATTTTTAGAAAACTTAATTCTCTAGGTATTAAGTGTCACAAGTGTCTTTTCATGGCATTTAGCACTTAAAGAATTTGCATAATGTTCAATTTCCAACTTTTAAACAGCTCATTCTTCATGCTGTTTCAGAGGTACATCAGCTTAACTATGCTTCATGGCATACAAATAATGTCAGGACCACCCAGGAGATACAGCAGGGTTTTTGAGAGCATGCTCTGTTCTTGTGCAACTGAGCTGTGCTTTGTGTCTTGAAGATTTCTTGGGTTCTGGACTTAAACAAACAAAGGCTCTAAACTGGACACCCTTCCATGAACCTTGTTACAGTTACCCTGGTCATTAAAAAGTAACTGAGGAAATAAACTAGTGTATATATTAGTGTTTATTAAATTTTAAGGAAGAAAAAAAAGACTAGAAGTGTCTCCCAAACATATTTGTAAAATGGAAATTTTTAATGCTCATCAGCTGGCACACTTAGTATGTTAATGACATTATTTTCAGGCTGTGCCTGTATTATGGTCTCTGAGCAATGTAGTAAATATGCTGAATCCCAGGGGACTTAAAAACTAATTTGAAAGTTATTTTAGTGCCCTTAATAGCATTTGAATTCAGAAAACAGACCTGTCAAGTCCAATAATTTAAGCACTTTTGTTTTCAAAAGCAGCTTTTGAGCTGGATTATATGTTTGAAGGTAAATAATCTTTTGCAAACAGTCTTGTGAAAATAGGGTTCCCTTTATATTTCAATGCTACGAGGATGTACTCATAGTACTGTGTACAGTCATGTTGGACTGTTCAGACCCAGACTACTTCAGCTATGGAGCTTCAAATTTGGTGAGATCTGTGCTCAAGTCTCCTGAGGGGAAAGTATATTTTTTAACTGTCTTTCTTAAGACTTTAGTTGTTAAAGTAATACTTCATCTGTTTAAACAATGAAATGTATTTGTGCAGTGAAAATTAATGTGTTTAATTTTTAACCATAACTACTGTGACAAATCTTTTTATGTAGGAAAAAGGTGCATGATATGAGAGCGAGTTGAATCCCAAAAGGAAGCATTATTCCTAGTTTTGGAGTTTGCAGGTTGATGAGCAGGTCTGCCTCAAAATGCAGCGCAGTTATAATCTTTTCTGGCCTTGGCCCAGAATTTCTGACACATGCTTGCAATGGCATTGTGGCTGCTTGCACCTTTCTGTTCAAACTGTTCTATTACTTATCTCCTGAAATTTGAGACGTGAATTCTGACATCCTTGTCTTCACCATACAGAATTTAAGTACGTACTTAGCCCCATTCTCAGCAAAATGGTCTGTGGGCTAACTGAAAGGGAGGTACAATGTAAACATCAGCACATGGCTGTAACTTGGGTCACACCCTCTAAACTTAGAGGAATAATTATGTTTTATGTTTTTCCTACCATTTGGTGGATTTTACTGCTTCTCCTCTAGTCACTGCCCAGAGTCATCTCTGAACAGATTATTTTATGTTATGCAATGAGGCTGTTCAAAGTTCATTACCTCTGATAGCCTATAGTCAACAAATTTAGCTTTCAGTAATTGCTTTAAAATTAGAAGACTGAGAAGAGTATTTTTGCAAGGCTTGAAATTTATTAACAACTTAGTCTTTTCTGCATAGAAGTAATTTTTGGTATGTTCATGTTTTAGTTACCATGGGGATCTTCCAGGGTGCAGTAATTCCCTGGCCCTAACCACAGTGACAGCACAGAACTATTAATAGATAGGAGACAAACTGAGGGGAGCAAAGGCAGGCTTTTGTGGTTGGTGATCATTTACAAAGGGCACATGTATGTACAGGCAGTGAATTTTTGTACAAAATTGGTTTGGTTAAAGACTGAATATAGTTACTGCTAGCAGGCAAGTTAAAAACAAAATTAATAAAAACTAAACAAACCTTCTGAATGTAGGAGATGTCTAAACTTTCCTGAAAGATGATTCAAGCATCCTCCTCTTCAACCTTTCTCAACACAGATATCTGAAAAAGCTGTTCGCAATAGGATATAGTAACCAAAGAGAAACAGACTCAAATGCCTTAAAGTGTTTAGAAGTGCTAGCATATTTTTTAGTGACATAATAAATAATATCTGTGGAGAAGGTTGAGGTATGGAAGTCACTTCTGTGTTTATAGTGAGCTCTAAGAATATGCTCAGAGACCTCCTAAAGGGTATAAATGGATTAAGCAGTAACTCAGAAGTTAATTGCATGAGGTTTTATTATAATACCTGATTGTTTGAGATTTCACACAACTCTGTATAAATTAAATGTCTTGAGTGACTCATTGAACAGAGTTGTCTTTGTGCAAATAACTGTAAATGTGATGGAACTACTTTTATTCATTTTATATACATGGCTAGAACGAATTCTAGCAAAAGACCAAAGGAGGTGTTGCTCTGCATCATGCTCTTCATTTTATCCTGTCTTTGAACAGCAGAGAAGATGAAGTGCTTGTACGTGAAAGCTCTGAGCCTTCTTGAGAGTTCTGTAGCCACTGGCAACTGCCATAAACTCTCCATTTTACAAGTGTAACTGAAGTGGGTTTTAGTTGTAGACCCTCCCTCCTCACTTAGAAGGGCTGTGTCCATGACAAGTCATTCTCTCTTGTAACTTGTTCTCTCTTGCTCTGACATGAATATATCAACCTGAGCACCCTGATGTACTTGGTGTCCCTGTTCATTGCAGGAGGGTTTGACTAGATGGCCTTCAAAGGTCTGTCCCAACCCAAACCATTCCATGATTCTGGGATAACACATTTGGGAATCAGTCTGTGAGCTGGAACCACTTGAGTGAAGAGAGGTGCTGAAGTGCTATACTGGGTTACTCTCCATATGCTTTTTTAAACCTGAGCTGGTTTCTGCTGTCGATCCAAAGCCAATAATGCACTCCAGACAGAGAAGAGTATTGATCTTTACAGCTTGTTCCTTTCCAGGAAATAAAAAGCTCATACTAGAACTTCGTCATGCCTCTTCCTAATCAGTGCTTATTTAGATTTAGGATTTTTAAAACATCCTGTATTCAGTCTTTAAGCAGACTGGAGTACTATGTTGTGTGTACCTTCATTTAGTTTTAAAATTTGTAATACATGTCATGTTTGCATCAGCCTGTTTTTATAAAAAAGCCAGTAATTCACCTTTTGCCCCAGTGCTATTTTCACTGGGCTTTTGTTGTATGAATGAGGAAGATACCCACTTGATTGTCTGCTCACCCATTTCATTCTTGTTTTCTCAGTCCAAGGGGGTGTTTTGTGGTGTATTTTTGGAGTGGGGTCTAAGAAACCTATTTATCTTCAGGGTGTGGTGCTTTATGATCCAGAGATATGACAGGAGCCTCTTGAAGTATTTGCATCTGTGAATGATATCACATGCATACAGCCAAGGCAATACAATCTCTTAGTTACTAGAAGCTGTTGCCAATTACTGTAGACCACAGAACTCAATGCTATACCTGGTATTTTTTAGTAGGAGCAGTCTTATTCTACCTTCAGTACACATGCAGCTTCTTTTAAAATATCATGCCCTATATCCCTGGTTATCCACATGGTTTAAGTCTTGTAAATGAATGCAGGGTGATCATCCCCAGATCCTGGCAAGGACAGTTGTGATACTGTGAATTTTAATGTGTCTAAAAGTGAATTGCTCACCTTAGATTTAAGCTTTCCAATATGACATACTAACAGAGATTGAGATTCTTCTCATCACAGCAGCTAGGCTGATGCATTTGAATTGCACTTGGGTTTTCCATACCAGAGAGAGTATCTAAAAATCTGTACTTTTAAATTAAAAATATTAGGAATTTCTTCTCTCTGAATTATTGAGGCAGAATACAAGAGGCTGACCAAAAAGCTTCTGTTAGAGATGTCCAGGATAATCTTGTAAGAAAACGAAGTTTGTAGCCCTTGTGTTTTCCAGCAGGAAGCAAAGCTCTCTCAGGAGCAGTCACTTGTTGCCATTTACGTTATGGACAATTACAGTCTTGAAGCATGCTGACAATCTCTGTGCTGAGGTCAAGTCTCTTGAAGTACCGTCTTTGTACTCAAGCTTGTTCTCTCTTTTTTTCCTCCATAGCTTCTGGGTATGTTGTGTGCCTGTATAGTTCTATGTAGGAGGAGTCGGGATCCTGCCTACGAGCTTCTCATCACTGGCGGAACCTATGCCTAGAAGAGAATTCAAACATGCAGTTCAATCTTCCCCCACTTCTGTGGCAGGTGAATGGGCCAGGTTTACTTCCATAGCTTTCTTGCCCCAAGCTTAGTCCAAACTCACCTTTCAGAGATGAGGGCAACCGCACTGTGCACTGGTGACGGGCAAAACAACAGCTTTACACAAATCCATATAATTACCTGTGACTTTCACTGTTTTAGCCAGCTATTCATGTATCTAAATGTTTTAGTATGCTAGTAAACTTTCTAATTTCAGAACCATTTGCGAGTTAAGTGTAATTTGGTTGATATGAAAGTCAAAGGATGTGTGCCTACTTTGGTAGATTACCTCTAAGCATTAACTGGCTGATTTTTGCATATAGAGAGAGGATGTCTTAAACCTTCACTACATGGAACTTCTCTGGCCAAAGTTGTACAAATGAAGCCAGCTGTATTTAATTTGAGAAGAAAACACGTTTTAATCTTGCCCCTCACCAGTGTCACTTAAAGAAAAACAAAAAACACTTAAGTCCAGTACACTTTATATATAAAGAAATTGTAAAAAATAAAAAAAAAATCTAACTAATTTTAGGATTATGTGACTGCAGTTTTGACCTTCAGAGATCCAGTCTTTCAAACATTAGTGGTTTAAAATACAAGCTGGCTTTTCAGGAGTATAATGTATGCACTACTGTTCTATAATGAAATATTTCATTTTTCTATGAAGAGCGTTTTATGTGTTGAGTGAACTGTTAGACTGTAGACCTTAAATTGGTTTGGAAACAATGTAGCCATGTAGAGTAGCAAAGTAGTATGTGAAAGTGATCTCAACTGTAAATAGTAAACCTGATTAAATAAATCTCTGTATATCCTCCCTATAAACTTGTCTTGTTTTCTGTTTAAGATTCCAATGTATTTGGTCCGATGGAGTCTTGGTGTGTGGGACACACAAGCTTTTGTGTGACAGCAACAGTTCTAGGTGGCTTCGCTTCAACAGATCTGTATATATGGTTTGCTGGAAACTTGATTGTATTGTATTTTTTCTTTTTATTTGAAACAATACGAACAAAACACAGCACACAACGAACCACGTTGAACGTGATGGGAACTTAACATCTTGTGCATACAATTAAGGGAGAGTCTGTTGCCTCTCAACAGTGGGTAATGAATAGCCTTACTGTAACTGCTGTATGTTAATTATGTTTTAATGTGTCTTACATTATTCAGATGCTTAGTCACTGCCCTACTTTCAGTGTCTTCAGGTTCCTCATTCTTTGCAGAAGCCAGGAATGTTCAGAATTTTTACTAGTTGCTTATGTGCAAAGCAGACATGCTCAGCTGAACTGACATCAGGGTAATATTCTGAAATAGCTAAGGACACATCACTCAGAAAAAGATAGTTCTAATGTGTACCGTCTGTTAAAGCCAGTGTATCTTGTGAGGGATTTTTCTCAGAGCTGTTACACTGCTGTAGGAGTGTACTTCTGGAATTCTGTGTTAACTTCTGAAGGTGGGTTTCAAATGATACTCCCTTGGGAGTTAGTTTTTCATTCTTAGTACAGTATGTGGCTCAACCCTAAGGCCTCCTGACTGAGGCATCAGATTTCCTGGATGCAGTAGCAAGCCTGTTAACTGAATTTGATTGTCTTCATACTGTATTGCATATTGTAAATACAGAACTAATAAGATTGAGATGACCCTGGCTTATAAAAATCGGCGTGGCGATGTTTTAAAACAGACCTGTGTTGGACAAAATAAAGCTAAGGATGCTTAAAAAAGCAGTCAGCTTTTAGCAGCTACAAGGCAGAAAGAAGCTCCACAGTCAAGAGCCTGCACATACCCCTTTGAAGTGAGGATAGTTAGGGAGAGATACAGTGCACGTGCTTGTTAATCTTGCTGGAAGATGTGGATTTGAAGTAGAGATAACTTGACAGTACTGGGATGTAGATGAAGGAAGTCTGCTTCCTCTTTAAAATGCAGAAAACTTGTGCTGGAATGTGGAAGCTACTCAATATTTTACAACATTTTAACAATCTAAACAAAGCCCAACTGAATTTTTAACTGCTGTGACTTAGTTTTTTCTGGGAACCAGTGACTTTCTTGCATTGCACAGTTTGTAGTAGGTCTTGGATGTGTGAATAAAATTACAGTGGTGTTTGGGTTTTATAAAATACAAAATCAAACTTCACCCCACCACCCCCAGAAAAGCCAGCCAAACACAGACTTGCAAGGGTCTAATACACCATATTTTGTATGGCTCACTGAAGTTGGAACAAGTGGTGTAGGTCATGGCTTCCAGTACCAGCTAGCCTGGGTTGCTCAGTAGTGCTCTGTTTTGTAGTGTGGGCTCTATCCAAGTGTCTGTGAATTTGACTTGTTCAGTACCCTTGGACTCACTATGGTCCTTTACCTTTTTCACTGCCCCTTTCCCTGGCCTTCCTTGCTAGTTTACGCTCCTGAAGTTTGAACACCTTTCTCATTAATACTTGAAACACGAATTTTTCATTTCTTCTTCAACTTTAGCATCACTGATTAATGACCTTTTTCATCTTCAGGCACAGAATCCACATGTATCTACTATTTCTAAGGTCATCATTCTAGCAAAGGGAATCTTAAGTTTCTTCCCTTCTTTTTCCTGGATATATTTCCTGTATATGAAGAATTTTTTTTTTTCTGTGACTGAAAGAAAAAATGTGTTTAAATTGTAACAAATGCAATAAGGTTACTTCATCAGGAAATACTTGTTTTTTCCCCATATTGAAAAAAAATAATAAACTTTGGCTTGCATTAGACAGGAGTGTTGATGTGGCTGTAGTCTGGCCTTTCTGATTAATACATTCATATCTGCCAGTGTATTTTTAGGGGGACAGGGGATGACTTAGTTTCATTCTAGCTCTTTTTTCCCTTGATCCTGTGTCCAGTATTTTAAGTGCCTATTTGAATTTCTTCTTGGCTATCTTGCAGCTGAAGAGCGCAGCCTGCACAGGAAATTGCTCACACCGAGTCAATCTGTGTATGCCACATGGAGCATGCAGGTGTGGAGCTTTCATGCAGCAGTAAACATTACCTGGTCCAGAGGGGTTTGACACAGGAGATGAGAATTGCCTTAAAGGTTTTTTTAGTTGGGTTTTTTCTGCTATTCAAATGGTTTAAGGACATTGCATTGCAAGTCCTGTGCTTTACTGCCTTTCAGCAGCCTAATAGGAGGCTCATGAGAATTGGAGGTTCTCATTCAAACTGTGGTCTAGTAAAGTGTGATCATGTGTATTTACCTTATTAAACAGAGGAGAAGTGGTCTAACAAGCTCAATTTAACAAAGTTAATGAAAACAACTCTGCCTTGATAGTAAGAAGAGGACAGCTTGTGAGATTCTTCAGTACTTGTAGTTTCAGATGAGATTTCAGATAAGTACTTGTGATAACAGTGTTAGTGATAGCCTGCAAAGTACAGTTAGTGGATCTTCTAACTGACTTAATCTTGGGCCTGAGCTAAATACCTCTGGAATGCAATACAAGTCTCCAAGAGCAGTGGGTCTTTGGTGTTCCTGTGTGCTGTGTCCTGGAGCAGCAGCACGCTCTGGGATGACTGCAGTGCTTTGGGAATGCCACCTGAGCTTCTACACTGCCTCTTGCAGTCTTTGCTCTTGGATGCCTCCCGCACTGACTGGGGCAACTGTCCTCGCTACACATAATAAGCTTAATTTTACTTCCACAGCCTTTTTCAAAACAC
>VZTX01007032.1:25169-50580 GCA_013400915.1 Pardalotus punctatus | reverse complement strand
GTGTCATAGTTTGTGCCCCTAACAGCGGGTGTAAACTTACCATTCTACCCTCCCCATGATAGGATTATCTGCAAAAACCTCCACGATAGTCCTGGGGTAGTCCTGCAACAAATCATATTTCCTTGTGTATAGCATAGCACAAGGTGTTTGGTGTTTTAAATAAGGCTAAATTGCAGGCTGCGTGTTACTAGGTGGAGGAGAAGGAGGTGCTGGAGAGGCACAGCTGTACAGCTGCTCCTTGGCCATGTGCTGTGCCCCAGCCACATTTAATGTCCTGACAGCTGCCTGGGGTGGCAGAGGTAAACATTCGATGGAGAGTTTGTCCACCCATTCCTTTATTTCTTCTCTCTGGCAGTTGCCATCACAATATGGGTTTTGTGCTCACGATTTAGTCCAGGCATATGCCTTTGATGTAGTCCTTGCTGTGACTGCAGCAATCGCTGCTGGATCTGTGCCTGGCAACAGATGTTGGTTCTTTCGGTGTGTGGACTCCAGGACAGGAGTTCAGTTGTGTTTTGTCTGAGGTATTTACACTGTAGATGAACAAAGTACAGTTTATTCATTATTTAAGAGCCGGGCCAGGTTTGTAAATTAAATAAACAAGCAAGAGTATCAGAGCTTCAGTCTGGGGACCTGAAACTCTGATCCTTCTGGAGCAAGCAAAGAAGAGCATCTTTCTAGTGATATGCACTGAACCTCCCATTTTCTCTCACCTGCTTCTCTGGACCCTGAATGTTAAAGATTTGTCAGAGCTTTCGAGTTGAAACTTCTTTCCTTGCCAGAGGAGAGCCTGCAAACTGGGTTGTTCGTGGTAACCTGAGCCACAGCAGTGTGGGACCACAGCTATTCCTGTTGGTACTCCCGAGAATGGACAGCTTTGCTTTCATTTGGATGTGTCAGGAAAATTCCTATGGAAATCCTACCTGTTGTTCCTTCTATCTCTCAGTATCAAAGTTACCAGCAGACTCAGGTCTTATCTTTACCAGCCATTTGTTTGTAAAGACACTCCCTTATTCCTTTCAGATGTGTGGTGCTTCAGGTACCAGCTCCTTTCACTAAAGGGGCTCCTGCCCCATTTTCAAAGAATAAATCAAGCATTTTCCAGGATAGCTGCCCTGTCAGACCTTTGCTAGGTTAGGCTGTGACTGAAGAACTGGAATGCATTTTCTTCATGCAAATAAAACGTTTAAGCAAACCACTGGCAGTTGGGACTTGACAGTATCTAGGATGCTTTGCATGCAAAAGCAGTCTGGTCTAGAAAACTACATTTGAATGGAGTTCTGAAGTTTTTCTCACACCTGGCCAAAGGAAGCTGCAAGCTCTGTTCTTGCCTCAATGAGTCTGCCACTGAATTGCATTGGCCGAGTCTGGCAGCACATCTGGTGTGCAGGGGTAGTGTTCATACATTCTCAGCTGAGACTAGGAGATGGATAAGTCACCTGTGGCAAAGGGGGCTTTGAGTAGTCCTGTGCCAGCCTTTATCAAGCATCTGCCAGGACCAGGCAGGACTTTATTTCCCAGTCCAGGCTCTAGAACTAAGCACTTTTTGGACTTCCAGGACTTGGAGAATGCCCCATCCTTGGGAAGCATGCTTGTTGCCAGGAGCCTGGCACTGTGTGAAGTGGTTTTGCACTTTGAGGGCAATGTCCATTATAAAAGCTTAAACCCAGCATTTATCCTGATAATTTTGTTTCCCCCTGTACAGTAACACTTTCAGCATTGAAAAATGGTGCATTGAGGATACATTACAGCCACTGAGCAAACACTCTAAATTTAGAGCTGGTGCTGATAAGTGCTGTGGTTACAAAAGCTGGCACAGGACCCTGCAGCGCAGGGAGGATGCATTTCTCCAGATGCCTTCTATCCCTCTTCAGTTTTGAATCCCCCCATGGCTGCTGAATTGAGCAGTGACCTAGTAAAACCTTTAGCTGCCACTTAGCAGAACAAAGTCACTGTCGCTTAAGTCTCCCTTCCTCACCCAGGGCTCACACAAGAAGGGCTGTGCAGCCCTTCTCTAAAGACAAAGCATTTCTCACGTCTATCAGGGCATTGAAAGCTTTCCCATTCACACTTATGTTAGCATTCTTATCCTGGGAAGGTTAAAGTTCACCAGTTTCCCAAGAAGTTCCTCCACGGACTGTTTCCAGCTTAAAATTTCAGAACAATTCTTCTTTAGATGCAGCTGTTGAGCATTTGTGCCCTTGCAGAGTGGAAGGGAATGCACTAAACTCCCCCACACGCTCCCTCCACTGAGTGTGAGTGTTATCTCATGTCTGCAACCCCCTTCCTCAGAGCCATCCAGTCCTATTACAAAACAAGTGCTGTGTACACAACATAATTTGTTCTTTTGTACGAGATTTACCATTGCAAATATTGATCCGACCACCACCCAATGCCAGCTTGTTTAAACTGGGTCTGGGACTGAACGATCACCAAAATTCTGAGTGTGCCACGAGGATTTTCAGCTCGATGTCAGAGTGGGTTACAGGCGCCCCACGATAAATGGGGAAACTGAGGTGTGAATGCAACTTCTCGAGTCATACCTTTGCTTCACAAAGCCACTGATTTTTTCAAGGGTTTAGCCTGGGGTGCTTGAACAATCCCAGTGTGTAATCCTCTACCAGGAAATTTCATTCAAGTCTAGGCTGGAATGTCTTTAGCTGTACTGTGTCCATTTACCCTGAGGCAGAGGCTGTGGCAAATGCCTGAATTTCAGTCAAAAGAGAATTTAAGTCAAAGCACTGCTTACGCAGCTGTAGCTCATTCAGCATTGCACCCATTAACACACTGGATACTTCTTTATGTCTGGCTTGGTTTTGGGGTTTAGTTGAATTCTGGTAAGGGCAGCAAAGCTGGGATACATGTGCTGTTTTATGTTTTCAAGTCTGGTTAACACTGGCTTCTTTAGACCCGGTAAGAAATTCATCCTGAATTCAAACATCCTCTTAAGGTATCTGTTCCCACTTCACCTTTGCCTCCCAGTTGTTTTTGTAGCCTCTATCCTCAAGAATATATGCGGAATTTCTGCTGATTTTGCTGGGAGGTCACGGTGATTTCTGTTAGAGTTTTGTATCTACAAGCAAGATTTAGTCTGTGCTTTCAGTCAGAGTAATACAGCACAGTGAATCTGCCTTTTAGGGCCGTGTGTGGGACAGAATGGCTGCAGCCACATGGCACACAGCAGTGATCGGCTGTAAATGTGCTCTTAATGGTGCCCCAGCAGCTCTGTGCCAGATCAGGTGTCAGCCGCCCTTTAGCAGCTGGTAGAAGGACAAGTTGAGCACTGTACCATGTGTACTGGCTAATTTGATGGAAATATGATTATCCAGCTATTGTAGAAACATCATATTTGCACTGTGCGGGATCCAGGAGCGAACAAATCTGGAGATAACTGTGGCTCTGAGCAAAATGTGAGCTGGCTGCTGAAATTTGATAATTGCTAACAAAGAATAGATGATGGCTAACAGTTTGACTAGAAGTTCTTTGCCCTCTTGGTGGATGGGGCATTGCCATTTTGATAATAACCTAGTCACAGGCAAAACATGAATTCCTTTTCCAAAAGCTAATTTCTCCACACAAGTATCCTTCCCCTTCAAAATCCAGCCCATCAGCCCTTGTAGTCCCCTAGCAGCCATTTACTTTCCAGAAGCCAGAGAAGACTCAGCATCACAACTTTTGTTTCCTTCCTTGCTCACTAGCTCTGAGTGTAGTTTCTGTTCAAGGGCATGTAAAGTACTGATACCTGTGGCTGGTAACTGCTCTTGTGTTCAATGCCCCAGCCCCACAAGTGGGAGAACAAGAAAGCCAGGGAAAAGAGATGGCATTGAGCAGCGTAGGCTGCTGTTCCAGCCTATACAGTTTGTCCTGTCCTGTGCAGAGTTGTTGCCACTCCACACTGAAGGTTAACAGTGACTTTTCATGCTGTGTTTGTATAGAGCTGGTGCAGAGTCCCCTGTGCTCTCGAAGGCTGCACAGTTCAGCCACGTCACAGTGAGACTGCCAGGAGGTTCCATGGTGCCACAGTGTGTAAGCTACCCACCAGTGTCGGGGTTAGGTGTTCCTTAATGCCCAAGCAGGCTCCTATTAGACACCCACCACCTGCTGCCTGGCTCATAAAGCACATGGCATCCATGTGCCTCCATTTAAACTGCCTTCAGTAATCAATGAGGTAGGAGCTGCAGCTGGGAGAAAATTGCCTTTCAAGAGGAGACTCAGACAAGTGCACCTCTTGAAGAAGCACGACAAGAAGGAAACCAAGGTAAGAGTTTCTACTGTTTATGCCATAAGTACATGATCTGTCACCACTTTGGCTGATGTATGCTGGGGCTGTTCATTCTACAGAGCTCAAGCCAGTGGCAAACACTTCAAACCTAGAACAGTCGTTGTGCTCCTGCTGTTGCTACATGCTCATCTGGGAAGAAGTTGATTTCTTCCTTTTAGCTGCCCAGTTGTCAGAAATGCTGGAGGCTGGATGGTTCTACAGATCAGTGAGCCTGGCAGGAGGCCTGGCTGTGTTGGCTGTCCTAGAGCTCAGTCTCTTGGATCTCTCTGTTTCTACTCTGATACTACTTTGTTGTTACTACTGGTTTATGGGCTCTTAATATGCCGTCTGCAGCTTTTAATATGCAGAAATCTGTTCCGTGCAGAGATTGTCCTCACACTGCACTTGCAGACTTTACATAATTACATGTAGTTGTCATTGATTGAATGTTATTTTATAAGCTTTTCCTGTTCTTCTCCTTAGTTGATAGTAAATGGTAAAAGAGAACAATATGCATGTTTTGACTTTAGTATAAGAATGCCTCCCACTGGAAAGGGCCCATTTCAGTTTCCCATCTTAGCTGAAAATTGAATAATAACTTGATTGTGTCAGTTTTATTGCCCAAATGTTACCAAACTGGAGAGGAAATGTTAATAAGGGCTGTATTATTAAGGCAGTAACCTACAACTGACCTTCCTGCTTTTCCTACTAATGGGGGTGGGTGGATGGATGGCACCTAAAATGCAGATGTTCTCAGAGGGTGTGGGTATTTCTTGATATCTTTGTTCTATTTGTGACAAGTGCTGCCACACTGATAGGCCAAACTGAAGAATTCAGCTGATAAGCAGTTCCAAGCCATATCTAGACAATGTGAAGGAGAGGATTCATGAGAAAACATTGCTGCTGCTTTTTCATTTCCTGAACAGTCTGGAGTTAGCATGTGGGACCCAAATGCTGTGACACTGGGGAGGTTTTGAAATACCTATAACCTCTTGCCATTCAATAGTATTTACTTGACAGAAGAAGAGATCGGTAGAAAGGAAATTGGTTTCTTGACTTTAACAGCAAAAATACGGAATGATTTGATGGGATAGAAACAGCAGCCACCATTCCACTAGCTGTCTGTTGGTGATGTAGACCGTGGGGTCCACGGAAGCAAAGATGATCTGTAATAGGATCTCAAGGTAATCAGGACTGGGCCCCACAGTGCCTTGTGAGATTGTCTGGTTGCCAGAGAAGGGAGAAGTCCTGATAAAAGCTGTGTGTCACACATTGTCAGAGAAGGTGCATCTCAGTGGCTTATTTTTTTTCTGTTTAATTAAGATAATCTGCAAAATATCTACCAAAGTATCTATTTGTTGGTTTATTAGAGTCTTTGTGGAAGATTGAGTGTTCAGGAAGTAAATATATTAAATCTCTTGTGCTTTCAGTTTCCTCCTGCTGTAGCTAACAAAGGATGCTGTGTTTGTCAGGCAGCGTCCACTCATAATGCCCTGGCCCAGCTGAAGCTGTTGTGCATCTTTCTGTCACCTCACACGTGGTCACAGAAACCTCTCCTTCCCTCTGCAGCCTGGGTGAGCACTGCTGTTCTTACACTGCTGCCTTCGGTGCCATCCCAGCTCCTCATGAGCCTGCACTAATGCCAGGGGCTGGGAGCCCTTAAGGACTGCAGGGAGCTAAAGGAAAAGGGCGTGCAGCAACTTCTATTCCATTCTTGAAGAATTCCAATAACATACTGCAAGTGCCTCTGACCTTCATTGTGTTTCATTTAAGGAAAGATTGCATTGACCATTACAGCCTTTTTCTTTTGTCTAAATATCTCTTGTCTTTCTTGCTGTGTCTGAGCTAACAGTTCCTCCCTCCTCTGTGCCTTTTGGGTAACAATAGGATTAGTTTTCATTGTCTTGATTCAGTTTTAAGACCTGAAACCTTGGCAAAAGGTGTCATTCTGCCCCCAGAAATAGTTCACTCCGATTCAAATTAAATCACCGGGTTTTAATATTTTTTTAACTATCTTGAAATACTGAAAAGGGAGGAGGGGCAGAAACGATCCATCAATCCTTTGTATGGTACTGTAACAGCTGGAAACATTCTTAAATATTTAACTAGAAAGACTGATAGAGCTGAAATCTGTGAAATACGGCGAGCCTGCACAATGCAACCTCTCTGAAGAGGGTTTGTTGAAGAATGAGCGCATTAAAAGTGCCTGGAAAGAAAGCAGGATGTCTCTGTGCCAGCAGTCCCAGCGGTGCAGAGGCTGCAGGCAGCAGATGGAGCCAGAGCAGCCTGTGGGCAGGAGAGCTGAGCCGGTGCGAGGGAGGCTGCCCTGCTGACACGGGTGTGCACATTGCAGGAGGAGGTAATTGGCAATTCCCTGGTGCTCAGAGGGGAGGAATCACGGCACTGCAGCACTGCTGGAGGCTTGGCTTAGCTGCTCGTTGTGTTGTTGGATTTTTAAACTTCAAAATCCCAGAGAGGTGTTAGGGAAACCTTCCACCCAAGGCAAAAGCAAGCCTTGGGCCCATCATCTGTCCCAGAATCCAGTGCAAAGCAGAGCCATGGCTAGCATGGATTTCATTGTGTTAGGAGATGATTGTGGTGGGGAGTGCCTCAAGTTTTCCTACAAGGGATGTGTCTTGGTCCTTCAGGTGCTCCTCTGTTGCTGTATTTACTGTTTTTTGTATTTTCATCAGTGACTGATAAACCATCCACTGTCAAAAATACCAGTATGGCCTGTGCTGGGAGAGAAGGGGATCCATGGCAGAGAAGGTGGCTGCTGTGACCGTGAGGGTGGCTCACAGGCTGGCTGGACACAGTCCTCCATCCTGGAGAAACTGCACTTGCTTCCCTGATTTTTTTCCTTTGCGCAGTTGAGATCTGGGCAGGATTTTCCTCCAAGGTTCGCCAAGCTTTGCAATGCTGCTGGCAGCACAGTATGCTGAGGGTAGGACTGTGCCAAGACATCCAAGTCCTAATCTCTTAGGAGTGATGATGGTTTTTGCAGGCAGCGTAGGCCAGGAGATGCTGGGTTGAGGCAGGAGCAAGGGAGAGAAAAGCATGGTCAGTTGGTTATTTCCTGACTGGTAGTTGTAGAAAACATTATTATTGGGATGCCCTTGGTCAGCTGAAGCAGACCTTGTGTGCTGGTTGTTTTCAGTAATAGAATATTTGTAAAGTCTGAGGACTGGGGCTTCTTTTCATCAAAGCTTTTCAAGATAAGACCCTGGCACAAAGCCTTGCTGCCCATTCCTTTCTGCTGTCCACCAGCCATCCTCGTTTTCTGCAATGACAACTACAATGTCTCCTTCACTGATGTCCAGTTCATCCGTGTTCTGAAAGGAGACAGAGAAAAGAAATGTGGTTAACCTGAAAGCACAGGAGGGCCCCAGCATGGATCTGGTGGGGTTTTTTTAATCCTGCCCGTCATCAACAGTCTGCTAGTGTCCTGGCTGCAGTGGGTCTGAAATACCAGACAGTGAGGGATTAAGCATTTTGGCTATTTTCTTAAGACCCTCAAATTTCCCCAGCCTCCAAGGTATCTCCTCCTGCACAACTCGATGGTTTCATCGCTGGGGAAGTCTGGAAGGGGTTAAATACATCTCTCCTAAACCAGCTCACCATGACCTGCATAGTCTGCAGGTGTTGCTAAATAAAACAGAGCACAGCTTAATTCTTAAGGGGGATAACAGTGTCTCTGCTAATCCATGCCTGAAATAGGTCTCAGTTCTTTTAGTAGGGAACAGCAGTGACCAGTGGGGTGACAGTGACTCTTCGACACTGATGACTTTCATCCCCAGACAAATGCAGTAGTTGCAAATAAGCTTTCCCTGATCTCCCAGGCAGCTATCAGTGTTCAGTGGTGCTGTCCTATTTTCCATAGGAAACCACTTTGCTGCCCACAGTGTAGTAAATAGAAAACAGGGGAAGGGAGGCTTCCAGAGATGTTTGGTGTGTCAGCTAAAACTAAGTATAATGCACCTGAGTAGGTAAGAATGGACTCAAAAAATGAGAGGCCTCAATGTACAATATAGTAAAGGTAGTAACAGGCTCTTTTCTCAGCAGGGAAAATCTGTAGGTGGCATAGTTTTAAGGCAACTCCTGGAGTAAGAAGGTGATCTTTAGGGAAACTGCCATTAACAGTGAGGTGCTTTCGGCTGTGCTTGCATGAAATTTCACATAAATGATAAAATAAAGTTTAAAATTAAGCAAAAAAACCCCAACATCTAATAAAAGGTGTTGGAATACTGCTGTACCTAAGGGAAAGTGCTCCTTTTGAGCCTTTTCTCTGTTTTCATTATTTATCTGGCTATGTATTTTGTCACTGTCATTTCTTCAATGCTTGCTGTTGATGGCAGGTCTCTTGGTGTGAGGCTCTCTCTGCACTGAGACATAAGACATCCTGGATGCTGTTTTTCTGCTGATCTAAAGCTAATTAAAGGAACCTTTAAACTGACATGTAAAGGAACTGGGGTTGGGGGTCCAGCTTCTGGAGTCCATCTGAATTAGCAAATATTTATAACCAGTCCATTCACAACCTTTAACTAATGGTCTTCTACCTAGCTAGCACTGGAGTCAGGGAGAGTTCAGTATCCCAGTTAAGGATGCAGGTTGTTCTCTTCAACAATCTTTTCACAGATGAACCGCATGCACTGTGATTCTGCAGCTTGCAACATGGAAGTACAGGGAAAGAATGTCCTTCACGGGATTCAGTCCTCTCCAGCATAGACAGCCATCGTGCTAAACTGGAGCAGGACAAATCCTGTCCTTGGCTGTAACATCTCCTGCACAGAATTTACACTTTCAAGATGTTTGAGTCAGCATCATTTATTTTAAATCTGACACTATGAAGTATTTATTTTTAAGCCTTTTTTTTTACCTGGGCTGTGTAGTCATAAAGTACTCTGTAGTCCTGTGATGATGTGATCCTGGCTTCTTCATTTACAAAAATGGATGCATAGACTCCATCTGTTCTCTCTGCTAGCAGGGAAAAAAATAAGGAAGAGATATCCACCAGAGGAACAAAGAGTTCAGTTGCTTATAAATGCGTGGGATCATATGCAAGAGTTCCCAAATACAAGGGTTTCTGTTCTCTCTCTGCCTGGAGATGTACATGTATAGAAAAGCTGCTGTGAACTGTAGGTAAAGTCTTGCACAAAAACTGTTCCCCATTGATGGGGTGACAATACACCCATTGAACTTTGTGGGAGGTCAGAAACTAGCTTCAGCCTCATCCAGGTTGGGAAAAATGTTTACCCTGGCAAAACACAATCCAAGTAGTCCAAGGAGGGAAATGCTCTGATTAAAATGGTTTTAAAAGGTTGCTGCTGGGGGTGTAAAATTCCAGCAGTTCTGTGACTCACATAGGCTTTTCTTTTCCCCTTGAGAAAAATGGAAAATACTGTGCCAATGTGTCACCGGACATTTTCCAATGGTTTATATAGTTCTCACATAGCTATTTGTCACGGACATAACTTTTTTTACAGATGTTTTGTTTTAATCCAGCTTGTTGTAATTAGGGAAACGTCTTATTTCTTCCCAGCATCTGTCTGGGAACCTCCCCTGCCGAGCACCAAATGCAGCAAGTGAGAGACTCTGGGCTGTGTTTCTGGGTGCCCAAGCAGGCAGATCTGACAAAGGCAGTTGATTTTAAAGCTGTTTGAAAAAAAAACTTTTCTTTTGGTAAGAACTACAGTTAAAATGTTTTTGTTTACTATGAAACCAATAAAAATGTCTTACACTGTTAGTCAAAATACTGTGTTTTAAATATCATCTGATGAATTCCTAGTTGCAAGGATTACAAGGTAACAGTGTAACTGTGACATTAGTTGGGTATTTGTATTCATAAGCCATGTGCCTCGTCTGATAAAAATTTTATGTATTCTCTTGGGCTTTTTCGTGGTAGTTATTCTACACAAGGAGAAAACTAAGTCAGACTGCTACTCTGAATGTACAGGCACCCCCCCCGCCTAGATGGAGGCTTTGAGGAGTCTATGGATTATTTGGCACTTTAAACTGGGAAATCTGTTTAATACATATCTAAGCAAAATTCATTTCCAGACTACTTTTGCCTGCCAACATGTGAATATCTGCTGTACATTTCTGCTCCATGTCAAAGCCTGGTTTAGCAACATGATCTAAAACAAACATATCTGGTAAACTGATTTCCTGCAGAGCATACCCAGAGGAGCGGCTGAAGGAGTGACAGTTTCTGTGTTGTTTTTGCTGCTCCCATGCAGTAGTCCAGAGAATCTGTAGAAGCAAGAGAAGCCAAAACCAAAATGAGTGAACAGGCCTGGGTATGAGCATTCCTTCATCTCAGCTCTCTGACTCAGCCTTCCCTCCATCTGCTTCACACTGAGTAGATGTCACCTTTTCCCATGGCCTTCTATTTTCATTTATGCTGTAGATATATTTATCTTCAGTTTAAAATGTATTTTTAAAAATGCAGCAGAATATTGAACCATCAGCCATCACTAAATTGTGCATGAAATGCGGCAGATAATATTTTTTTGTAGAGCCAAAGGCTCATGGTGTGAAACTCCAATTATCTCACAATGTTAAAATGATGAGAATTGTCAGTTGCTTATAAGAGATTACCATCTCTTTGTGTTTAAGGAAAACCCTGATACAATTTAAAATACAGAGCTTATCTAACGAGCCTTTCTAAAAGCTGTGAGTTTAAGTGAATTTTTATTTTAATCTATCCCTAGTTATTTCCTATATCACAGCTGGGTACTGAAGACTAAGTAAAGTGAGAAAATGGGTTAGGATTCTCAAGCAGAGATAGAAATAGCATTGCATGCTTAAGGCATATTTAAAGGGTCTGATTTTTCAGCTAGTGAACATTCAGTTTTTCTGGGAAATGGATATCCTGTCTCAACAGCTCCTGAGAAACTCAGGCTGAGTCTCTCTAGGCTCCTTGCCCATGCTGCGCACAGTTGTGTTCTGAATGGCAGTACAATTGTCTTATGTAACTGCACAGGATGCAGCATTGAATTCATTATTACAGGAGATCCAGTTTCCAACAGAAAAACAAAGTATTGTGTATAACTCTGATCAGCTCACTGGCAAGCCTGGACCACATTTCAAATAGGAATCACAGCCTGCATCCTGTCTTTGCCATGTCATAGGGCTTGTTAAAATATAAATCTCTTCTGCTTTAACTGTGATGCCCTCGCCACTGTGAATGAGCCATTTTAGTATAAAATATTTAAACCAGTAGAGCTACTATGCTCTTCTGCTGATATAACTGTATCCACGTTTCCAACATTTACCAGCAGAAATGGGTCAGAATAAGAAGAACTGCCTCCCTAAACATCACAGTTATTCCGCCCTGTGTTTTCCCCCTTTGATCCAGAGAGAGCAGCTCTTTGTTCCGCTCAGCAGAGCTGTGCAGTAAGCCAGGAGGAATTGCCCCAAAGGATGGCTCTCCCAGCCTTTGCTCCCAGCCAGATTCACCTTCGCTCCCCCTGGAACAAACCGGTTTTTTTGCTCCGTGCCCTGACTCACTAGGAAAGAGGAAACGAGTGACTGCTGCCCATTGCTGGCCAACTAACTGTGTGATGGACTCACCCCCTGTCCCTGTTCCTTCCCACTAGGCCATGGCAAAATCACTCTGACTGTTTTAATAGCTTTCCTTCTTCTGTCAAGTCACATTTACTGATATGTAGTTGCCTCTTGCCACAATGAAGGAATAATAACTTTCCATGTCCTGTTTTCTGTCATCGTACATTGCTGTTGATAAGGAGAAATACCCGTTCTGGGAACAGGAGTTTGCCACTCACCTCTTCATCATCCCACAGGACTGGGTGGGGCTGCTGTTGCGCCTGTTGGGCTCTCTGCTGTAGTAGTTCTCATACCCTATTGCATCTGCAACAAGGCAATAAAAATGAGATGTTCAAACAGGAAACACTGAGAAAACACTGTTTTCTCCCTGCCAGAATGTGACCTGAGGCTGCTGGAGCAAACTGCAGTGCAGCACCTGTCTGCCCTCCCCTGGAATGTGACTGGAGCAGCTCAGGGGAGCCCGGCAGCTTGACAAAAGCCATTCCAGTGGCTCTAAACAGCCACGTCCCTGGTGGCAAGGCACCCCGAGCAGCCCTGGGCACAGCCGGGGGCCTGAGGCCCCGTTCTAAGAGCTGTGACTACTCTAATGAGGAAGGCAGTTTTCCTCCATGGCTGTTTCTTCTCTTGCCTCAAAGCTCAGGGTTTAAGGGGGCAGAGCGTGGTCGTTATGAGCCTCAGACCGTGTTCAAGATAGAATTTGCTGGAGCGTGTTTTGTTTCTTTTTTCCTCAATGTATCCAGTCAGGAATTTTTGTCAGAGTCAGGGAGATTTCTGAGTGTTACTGCCTGCAGCCATAACGAGCAATTTCCTGGTGTGTGCTTGTGTGTTTCCCCACCTTTCATATCTCCCCCATCCGCCTCCTGAGAGCTTATTTGCTGTTTACCCAGAGATATTTAGGTTTTGTTCTCTCAGACACATTTATGTTGCAGTCCCTTCGCTCTCCCTATGGTGTCATTAAGGGTGAAATTGAGACCATTTCCAAATCTAACTTTACAGATGAAATAGTTACAGATGGATTTATTTGTCATCTCAGAGCTCCCAGTGCAGTTGCTTACAGCTGGTGGCCACACACCCTTTCTGCCTGCTCGGTGTGAGAGCCAAACAAACATGAGTGAAGTCTGTGATAGTGTTTTATCTCAGACCTGATACCAGCAAGTTAAGAAAGACATTGGACTTGGGCTAAAGGTTATGTTGACATTCTCACACTGGGTCAGCCGAGATAATAAGCAGAGCAGGCACATACAGCTACTGAGTGTGAAGAATCCCTTCAAACAAGACTCACAGTAATTAGGGAGTTTTCTGACCAATTTAAGGGTCTCCTGTTGCCCTTCTGGTTTGTTACCTTGGTACAGTTTCTAGTCTAAAGGGCACTGTAAGATTGGGTAGAAAAGGGAGTGAGCAAAAGCATCAGGAAGGTTTGGTCAGATTGGAGGTCTTCTGCCACACAATGCAAAATGGCACGTGGGTTTCCTCCTGCATTTTGCAAATAATAACACAGATGAACAGCTCACCATGTGCTACAGTGCAAACTCATTAGCCAGAGCTGTGGAGATATTAGGATACTTCTTCCAGAACACATCACCTTCTAGAAGGTGGCAAAAATAAAAACAACAAAAAAGCAAGTCAGATTTTTCTTTGCCTTTTATAAAGCTCTCAAGGGTTTTTTCCACCTATTTCTTATTAGAAATGACTCCTGACATAGCCAAGAGCTGTTTGCAGAAATTGCCTAGGTGACTGGAGAATGACAAATCTCACATAGGAAAAAAAAGCAAAAAAACCTAGCTGAGAATTACAAACTTCTTAGTATACAGAAGTTGTTTTGCACTGTTGCAAGGCACAGTTCTTCCTTCTGCCACTGAAAATGTAATTTTTCCTGGGCAAATGCTCCTGTATCAGTGAATTTAAATCCCCTATGTGAAGAAGAATAAACTATAGCTGCAAAATGGCATCCAGTGCACCAGTATCAATATATTAGTTTAAAAAAATTCCCCAGATCCCAATTTTTAATCCTTATAAGGCTGAATGAAAAGCAGGCCTCATATAGCTCAGTGCTGAGTTAGTGGCAGCACCCAGGGCCGCTGAAGAAGGTCCTGGGGTGTAATTCCCCAGCTTTGAGCTCTGCAGTGAAATCAAGGGGTGGAAGTTGTTTTTGTACAAGATAATTATCCCCAGGGATGGGGCCTTCATACTGCTGGTTTTGTACCTGCATGACTCCTAGAACGGAAGGCTTTTATCAGAATAAAATTTTCTTATGCCAGTATAGCTTCTTCCCCATTCTGACTGTAATAAGCAAGCTCTGTGGACTGCTGAGGGGATTTTCTCTTGACGTAGCAGTTGGTGTTAGAGCAGAGAGTGGAAGTGAGAGAGTATCTGTGCACAGATTGAAAAAAAATGGAGGAGGAGGTTTTTTCAGCATAGATGCGTGTCATCAGCTAAGTGCTCACAGCAGCAGCTGCCCAGAGGTGGAAGCAGCCTGTAACTATGTTGTAGTGCCTGCTGAAGACTCGGGTGTGGTTTGTGCTGGGCCATGTGACACACGTGGCAGCTCCTTTCCTGCGGAGTGTTTGGGGAACTCCTACCCTGGAGCAGCAGGTTTTCATTTTACAACTGCTCTTGCCTCTTGCTGTGTCAATCTCTAGTTCAGCCCAGAGGTTTTGAGCACTGAAGTCAAGGAAAAGGCTGCTTTGGCTTGAATGGGCAGAGCCTGTGAACCTGACAGCATTTTTGTGTGCTGGGGCAAAGCCAATTTCATTCAGAATTTCCCCCAGCCAAAATCTAGGCTTATGCAAACAACTTCCTGAGAGCAGAAGATTTGTTATTCCCCATTGGGCATGTGGGGCAGAATTGAAAGCTGGGTCTTGTCTGTGCTGCAAATGAAGAGGCAGCACTCTGACAAGGGGACACCGGGGTACAGTTACATGGTAAGGTGGCTCTGACTTGTCACCGCTGCAGGAAGCTGAAGTTGCCATCTCTGCAAGGCAATTTGCCACCTCCTTAGTGGTGTCAGTTCAGCTGTACTGTGAAATGAGCCTGGTTGCAAAGCCAAAATGAGTTTTTTCTTCGTTGGAGGGTTATTTTTAAGCTGGATCATTCTGCTATCCCACTTACAGCGCCACACAGGCAGTGATGGCAGCACAGTGAGGGGGAAGTGAGCCATGGCAGGTGGGAAGGAATAGCTGGAGCAGAAACTCCTCCAGCTGGTTTCACCTCCAAAGGATGTGTGCTGCACAGCTCATCTGACAAGATCAATGGAAATAATTACCTGGAGGTTGTGTTCCTGTCATTTTCGTCTTAATGAAGTAGTCTATGTCTGACTCTACAACACAGTTCTCCAAGCTGACCCGAACTTCTTCATAGAGCTACAAAACAGAATCCAAGAGTTTCATTTAACATTTAACATTTCACATTGAAATAATGACTAATGCTTTCATAGTAATTTTCCCCTTAGGAGACACTTTATACTTGGTACATGTCTGACCCGGCTGATCTTCGGCCTGTCCCCTGTACAAATATCCTTGTAAGCAAACCTGTTCATTTGGGCTCTGGATAGTCTTTAAAGAGAGGAGGACAAAGGCAGTCCAGGACTTTTCAATGCAATAAAGAAATTAATAGCAGGAAACAACCATTCAAAGTCAAATCTAGTGTATTTTTTATGTCTTCCAACTTTGAGACCATGACTGAATGCCTTTTTTGAAATTGCATCAGAGCCCAAATATGCTCAACTGAGTGTTTTGGTAGCCGGAAATGTTCCCCAACAAAGGAGGAGACAGGTGAGTGTCACCAAGTGTGAACAGAGTGTCTGCACCCAGACATGCATCTGGTCCAAATGTGGAGAGAACAGGAGTGAGATATTCCCTGGAGACAGTCAGTGCTGCAGAGAAGGGCAAGGCAGGCTGTACCTCATCATCCTTCACACACTGCAAGGAGAGCTGGTTGCAGTGCACCCACAGTGAGTTCCGCAGGATCGTGATGCGGTCGCACTCCTGCAGCTGGAAGACCTAAAGCCAAAGAGGAAACGTGATGCAGCCTCATGGTATTGAGTTATTTGCATTGCAGGCTGTGACAGGCCTGTGGATACAAACCCATTCTGAAGGCCCCATTGTAAAGGATATTTTTTCAGTTAGTGGAGAAACTACATCTACTGTTCATGCTCAAAAATTTGTTCTAATTGGTTGCGCCAAATTAAATTTATGTTTTAGAGACAAAAACAAAGCAGGGGAGAAGAATCCAGATCTGGATTTGACTGCTACCTCTACTGTTGAGGATTTCAGAATCAGGGTTCTCTCTGCCCATCACACTGAAATCTTGATGTTTAACAGATCGGTAAAGTACTGGCATGAAAGGCTTGTATTTATGTTAGAGGTAGAGCCAAAACTATCCACCTTTGCCATCTAAAATGTCTCTAAACTTTTCTCTTTTGAAAAGTGCTTGAGGCTCTCTGGAGTTGACTCTGCATATCTAGGGTTATTTTTCTGGTAAAGAGAAGGCATTTTGCTATCTTCAGAGTTTACTCCCTTCATCACTCTGATTTCCTCAGGTTGCTGCCCTGCATAGGAAGAATGAAGGGGAAAGAGAGAGAAGTGAGAACTGATTTGGGGGAAGAGGCAAATAAGCTCTTTCTTTAAAAACTTTCTAAAAACCGAATCACCCTGATCTCTAGGTTGTACTAAGTAGAACATCAGGTTTTGGTTTTCTATGAGGTGTGAAAAGCTCAGATGCTTCCAGCCATCTGTCTCCATCTCAGTTTGCTAGTAATTATGTCCAGAACACCACAAATGTATACAACATTCAGCAGAACACTCAGTTGGGTATGCTGCCTGCCATCTAACAACTTACCAACTAAAAAAACCCAGAAAAAGCAATCTGTCAAGGGAGTAAGGTGGTGTGGGGACGGGTTTCTGAGAGTAAAAGCTTTTAAAGATAACCTGCAGGGTGGAGAATGAGTATAATACCCCTTCTGAACAGAAATCCTGTGGCCCACACGGTGCTGAAACAGCGCCAGAGCCAACTGGGAATTTTCCAGGTAAATGGTGTCCTGTCAGGAAATGTAGTTAATCCAAGAGGGAAGTGCAGTGAGTCTGGGCTTTAAAGCCCTTGTCAGCACCCAGCAAAGCACAGCTGGGTGTTGTGTTTGACACATCCCTCCTGCTGCTGGAGAGCCTGGGCATCTCGTGACAATGTGGCACAGCCCCTGTGACAAAGGTCACCCCACTGCTAACACTTACCAGCCAACATTTTCAGGCTGTGGCTGTCCCGCACTCAGCTAGAGATCTAAGCAATCCCAGCACTTCCAGATTCCCTGCTATGCAGCCAGAAGTTTGGGATTTTAAGCTGCTCTTTGTACTAATTGTTAGTTTTAAATGCCTCAAAAAAACCACAAAAAGTATCAGTTCTTCTCTCTACAAGCACTTTTAAAAGAAGGCATTAAAGATGCCCTTCCTTTATGAAGGATGTTTGGATTAAGCAATGGGCAGGTCACAAGCTCTGTGGACTAGTCAGGATTTAGCCATGTGGGACAAAAAAAGTGTGAGGTTGTGGAATGCTTTGCTGGTTTGTTGGCTTTTCAAGAAGGGAGAAAATATGCATCTTTGGAAAACTAAGGCTTGGCATAATTCCTGTGGAAATCTGTGCCAGTTGTGGGGCTTTTCAGTCCTCTCAGACAGGGAATATTTAAGAGGAAGCAGAGAACTGGAAAGCTATGCTCCTGGAATTTTATGTGGAAATAAAGCCTGCAACAAGTAAATATGGCAAAATCAGACTTTAGCAGATGGGCAAATGTACTTGAAGGATTACTGTGATCAAATGTGTGGCTGATTTGGATGCCAAACGGTTCCTGTAAATTGTTGTGCAAAACTTAATAGCCAAGTGCAAATCTCCTTGTCCATCCTCAGTAAAATGGAAATAGAGACTTCCCTACGACCACCACCACCTTTCAACCGAAAGATTACTCCATGGCAGAGGACAGATATTCTTACAGGTGAATTTAAAGTGCTGTGAAACATAGAGTGACTGGGGTATGTACCAGTTCATATATTACTTTCCCTCTCCCACCTCTGCCCTTAATCGACTCCTTTAGTTTTACATAGATATGCTGACAAGCAAGGAGAGTGTCAGTGAGACAGGAACAGCTATGTCTAAATCAGCTCTAGTTTTTGCAGTAATTTTACAAAGACATCTACTGAGACTCCACACAAAGCAAACAGCAAAACCCTTGGGATGGTATTTCAGGCCTCAGACTGAAATCTTCAAATCGGATAAAATAAAGAGTGCGCAAACATCGCTGCAAAAGTCAATGTTTACCTCGCAGGTTTTGATATGTTCCTGTTCCCACTCTGTCCTGACCTTATCCAGCTGCTCAATGTTCTGTTTGTACACGTTCTCTGTAAACACAGACACACAGAATAGAAACCCAGCAGTTAGGGAAAAAGTCATACAGCCTTTCTCTCTTTCCCCCTATTAAGCCTTTACTGTGATTCTTACAATTTAGGCCTGTGGTTTGCTTGAGTATCACAAGAATGTATGAGCTTGAAACTGGTGGAGTGCAA
Organism: Pardalotus punctatus; assembly: GCA_013400915.1. Taxonomy (NCBI): domain Eukaryota; kingdom Metazoa; phylum Chordata; class Aves; order Passeriformes; family Pardalotidae; genus Pardalotus; species Pardalotus punctatus. Next base: position 32,208 of record VZTX01007032.1, on the reverse strand, counting down.
TAATCTCTGGGGTTTTTTATTTGTAACTTTATACTGGAGTAAGGACTCTCTGTATGGTTTCCAGATCATTAATAAACTTTACAGTAGGGATAATGGAATTCAGAGATGAAGAGCCTGCACCATGCTTGGGCACCGAGCATCCTTAGGCTCTTTCCATGCAAAGCCATCCAGGTAAGCCGTGTGATTTGGTGGAAGCTATTGCATGAGCAGGGAGGGACAAGCCTGAACTCCTGAGCCAGCTCAGGTGTGTGCTGGCCTGTCCTTCTGGGCATACACTGTGTGGCTTAGGGAGCACTACTGTGCCCATGCACATGGGGATGGGCTATCTGCGTTGGGCTGCCTCTGGGAAATTTGAGTTTCTATTTTGCTTTCAAACTTGCTTCAAGAAGAGTTTTCCTGGGTGAAGTCCCTAAAGGAAGTCTCCTATAAATTCTTAAATCAATGCAGGACACTGGCATTTCCACAAAGGATAGTGAATGCAGATGACTGTCAGGTTGCTGTTCTCTAGAGGCTTCTTCATTAATCTTTGGGTAGGTGACTTTGGGAACCCTGACTTCAGAGACAGCCTGGGTGATTTGGATGGTGTTCTGTCAAAATCCTGTGCTGGTAGGTCTTTGCTGAGAAGAATCATAGTTCAGCTGCAACCAGAGCATCACCTGCTTCATTTGCCGCATCTCTGCATTGCTTGGCTTTGTTCTGGCTCTGAAACAGGAAAATAAACACCCCAAATTAATTTCTGACGATATTTCTGCTTCTGCCCCCTCTTCATGCATAGTTCTGCTGAATGTGTGCTATGGAGAAGGGACCAGAATTCCCCAGGTGCAGCCGTAGGTCCAATGACTTTCCATTCAGATATCCCTGCCATAGGAGCTCAGAGCCAGCATGATCCAGCCTGAAGCTGTGTCTGCTGGCTGAGTTGTTTTTTCTCAATTGTTTGATGTGCTTTTCTAATAGATATTTATAAGCAGAAATAAATGGCAATGAAAATTCTTCGTCTTTCAAGCTTCTCATGTAATACACAGATGAAAAGCACACAGCTTTTAAAATAATTTGAAAATGCCAGATTATTTCCCATAACAACTCAGAAGCCTAAAAGCAAAATTCACTCTAAGTAGAACTTCTCTGTTTTAAAAACCTGCAGCTTTTAGCAAATGAAAAAGCAGCCATCACTGACAGATCTGTACTCGCAGGTCTTTCTGCACAGATGGTGATGACAGCACAGTAATGCACTGCTCTAGACATCAGTGTAATACATTCTTCCATCCTGCCCTTGAAGACAAGACTCAGGTAGGGGTTCTGATGATCATATTCCTCATCACAGCTGGCTGGGAAACGTGTAGTAAGCTGGGAACAGAAGCTTCCTTCTTGTTTGCTTGCTGGCCCAAACTGTTTGCGAATGCTGAGCAGAATTAAACAGCTTGTGAGCTGCCTCTGTGCATTCCCAAGGTGCTGGCATGTGCAGAGAAGAAATGGCAGTGGAGCACCCTGGGATCCTTCTGCATGAAAGGAGCTGGGTCAGGTTTAGCTGCCATTGAAGCTGTGAAGTGTTCTGGTGTCATTTGGGGAGGGCTGGGATTCCATCCCCTCTTTGCAGCTAAGCTGCAGGGGTTGGTTCATCAAAGATTAGGGAACACTGGAAAGAAAATGTAAAGTTCTGATGCTGTTTTTAGAGTCTCCACACCACCCCCCCACTCCCTGAGATGATTTTCGATCCTTTTTGCTTACACTGCACTGATTTTTATCGAGCCAAAGGGAGTTCGTTTATTTTGTTTTCTCCATCTGTTTCACTGTAAAGTGTTCCCATTAAAAGTTAGTGAATTGTCAGCTACAAGTATCAAGACGATGCAATGAAGGACTGCAGTGCCTTAATTTCCAACGATTTATTTTTGAGTCTGTAAATTTAGTTGAAATTAAACTAACCATAAGGAGGAAAATGTTGAGGAAAAATAGGTATTTTAATGTAAGATGCTATGCCTACTAAATGTAAGAGACCAAAAGGCAAACTAACTGCATGACATATTTTTGACTTGTTTCTTTTTCTTAATGAATAATTTCAGAGAAAAATCTCATTGCGTTTCCTTTCAGGATTCATAGTGCAATTGAATCGTAGCCTGGGATAAATAAATTAGATAACTTAGTCCCTTCCCAGGGGATTCTGTGGGGTTAATTTGAAGACAAAGCAGCCCCTGGCATCCTGTAGAATGGGTTGGTTAATTGTATTCTCTTGTACCTTGAAAAGGTAAACCCCACAGTTTTCCCTCTAAATAGCACTGTCATCTCAAGTACCTTCTCTGTTTGCTTTTGGTTGCCTGAAGCACTGGTCCGTTCAAAGGACTGCTCGGCCTCGTCCGCCTCCTTACACTTCTGCTCATAGGTCTTCTTGGACTGGATGGAAATGAAATCAAACATCAGGGTTTGGCTGAGAGAACAACGCTGGGTTCCCCCCACAGGGATGTTCCAGGCACTTTCTGTTCTGCAGTCTGGGGGAGCAAATCAGTGCCCAATTTGGGTAATAGAAAAAAATCCCAATGACTCCATAAGTGGATAGAAAAATAGAACTGAAAAATTGGAGTAGGGACTGACAGCATAAATTGTGCCCTTTTCCTGCAGCCCTGAAATTGTTTGCATTGTGCAGGTGCAGCTCCCTGCAGGGGTCAGGAATGCACAGGCAGCTCTACCACTGCTGGTGCATCAGGCATCTGCCCAGGCAACCATGGAGAGAGGAAATGAGGAGCCCGTGTTCCCAGGGGGGCCATGGGCTGGGTTGTCATCTCTGCCCTGTGACCTGGAGCATCAGGTGGCTGAAGTCAACGTTTTGCTTTGCCCCTTGCTCTAAGCTGTGAGGCAGAGCCGCCACCTCATAGGCAAGAGTCTTGCTGTAGTTCTCAGGAGCAAGAGAAATCTTTGCACCTGAAGGTCTCTGTATCTTAGAAATTCACTTCGAACAACCACATTTCAATAAAAATTGTTAGTACACTTCCAGCTGTAGCACTGACAGGTCTGCAAGTACTTTCCTTTAGAGGCACTTGCCCATTGGAAACCAAACCCAGCTGCCTGTATTTTCTGTGCCTGCAAGCTTTCCAGCTGGAGAGGGTTCCTCCTGCCTGTGGGATACCCTCACTGATCTTCAAATTGCATTTACACACGCTGAAGAATTATATTTACTCCTCTAAGCACCCTTGCCTAGAAAGAATGAAATCCTGTTTGACCTGGGGCACCGTTCATCCCACATTAACCTTCTGGAGACTCTTCAGTGGGTGCAGCAGGGAAGATCAGCTTCCTGCCCACAGCAGGAATGACATCTTCACTCTCACACACACCCTTGCACACTCAATGAAGCTTTGACTTTTCTTTAAATAGAGGTACGTGTGATACAGATTTTACTGGAGCCAGTTTACATCAGGAAATCTGCCCAGGCCCTCCTTGCTTACCTCCATTGTTTTCTTATAATGGGACAGTTTGTTCTTTTGCATACGCTCCATTGCAGCCTCGTACTGTAAAAAACACACACAAGTCAGCATTTCTTGCTTTGGACTTCTTCTTCCCCTTTCCAGCAGTAGGATTAGGAAAGCAATAGTCAGGGCCTTCCTATAAGCCACCTGCCTGTGGGGAAAATTACTTCAATCTGCTTTTGTAAATGACAGGTTTCTAAGTGATACAGAGAGCATCAAAGTGCCAGGTAAAAAAAATCCCAGATAATTCTGCTTTGGTGGTTTCCATTAATAGCAGAGAGGACGTAGATCTTCATTTTCTTCCTGCCTTTTTTTTTTCTTAAGGAGATGAAATAGCACAGCACCCAGTCACAGTGCTGTGGGCTCTGCCAGCAGAGTTCCTTTGCTGGTGCCAGGGCTTGATCCCACATCTCTGCAGACCAAACCACTGTCTCACCCACATGAGCACAGGTAGTTGTCCATTTTAAACACAAACAATTCCTGTCTGTTTTATATTCCACTGCTTCTGGCAGCTTTATGCTCAGTGTGATTTGATTTCCATGCAGTGTTGGAAGGACAGTGCTGGATTCTCTTGAATGGCTTTAGTTGTGATCTGGTCAGCTTTATGTGACAATGAGATATGCTCCTACTGGCAGGGGATGGGTGTCTTCAGGGGGACTTTTAGTCCTTTAATCTTTACATTCTGCTTAAGCAAAACTCTCTCTAGGGCTACCCAGAGGCTTGTTTCACACTGGGCACAGTCCTGAGAGCAGCTACAGTACAATGCAAATCCCAGCATTCTGGGAGGTTACCAAGACTGCTGACATCATTCAGCGTGTCTGATGTTGGCTTCCTCACAGCCACATGCTGGACAGAGAAAAAAGCTTATCTAAGACTCCAAAGCAATTTTCCCTTTTTTTTTCCAGGCCTCTCTAGCTGTTCCCAGTTGAGTTACAGGCTTACTGTTCTCAACAGGAGAGAGCCTCTCTGCACATCACAGTGGCAAAGGGAATGGGGCCCAAACACTGATGAACCTGGTGCCCACTGTCTGTCTTTTAATGCCTGATTTGCTTCATCAGATCACTGCCCACCTCAAATCTCAGTAGAAGCACTGGTTTTACCCACTTTCATATTCAGAGTTCTTTGCACTTCCAAGTCCTGTGTGTCAGGGGCTTGTAGACACAAGGTTTTTGTGGCACTGGATACTAGTTATATGCATTTGCATCTGTTTAAAATTAGCAAAGAAATGAATATTTGTTTAACTCCTCCATCACTCAATGCTGTCAGAGTTAAGGGACTGTCCTTTGTCTTCAACCCCATGGAACCAGAGGTGTGACAGTGGCCACTGTTGTCTCTATTGAGAGCTATTTTTTAAGAAACTTAGGGCTTGATAAGATCATAGGGGATGAAATGGCCTTAAATATACTCAAATTTTTATTATACAACATCAACTAGATGCTCCTTATTCAACGTATTTGTAATTCAGCATATATTGGTGTTGCATTCAGCATGATATTAATTTGCTTTCATGTTTTTAAACATTTGTGTTATACCTTTATTTAGTGCATGTTGGAGACTGTGCAGGGTCATATCAAAGAAACCCATTAGCAAGGGGATAAAAAAGAGAAAAGGAAGGATTAAGTTCTTACAGAAATAATAATAACAGTATCTGCAGTTACACCAGAGAGAGTAAAAGGGACTAAAGCCTCTGGCTCCTGAGTTCAGAGCACTACTTTATTTCCAGCTGGGATCAGAAAGAGGTTTTTGTTCCATAGTCACGTCTATAAGAGGGAACAGGGCATGCTGGAAATGCTTTATTTTCTTTTGCAGAATTCCCAGCCTATGCCTGGAGACAGGTCATCAGCACGGACCATTGACCCAATCTGTTTCAACATTTCTCTAGTTCCTCACCTTTTTTCTTTGCTCCTTCTGCCTTTCTCGGAACTCCTCTATTCCTTTCAGTTCTTCCCTCAGCATTACTGCCAGCTGGATATGAGAGTTTCCAACACTTTCAATTTCTAAAGCAAATCAGAATGCATATTCAGTCAGTGGAAAGGCCTTTAAAGATAAAGTCACATTTTTTAGGAGATGTTTCTGCCATATGCCTGCCCCATGAGTTGTCACGAGCAGGGCAGTCTTAAAAAGGATCTCACTGTGTTTCTGGATGCTCTGACATTGCTGAGGGTTCAAGGGCAGAGTGACTGCATTTCTTCATGGCCCTGTTTACCCCAGCTGCCCCCCTTCCTTTGGGGCTGGAAGTCAGGAGTTGTGGTGCAGAGGGAGGGCAGGAGCTCTGACCTCCATCATCCCTGTGTCTGCTTTGCCCTGGCTGTGCTGCTGGGCTCTCACTGCTCTTGGGAGCTGCTGCCAGTAGTGGCCAGTCATTAGATGAGGTTCCACGCTGAGAATTTCCACGGGTCAGCCAAGATGGATTGAATTTCAGAGCACCTGGCTGCTGCTGTTTGAAATGGCTGGGAACTTCTCTGCATTTGTCAGCTTTGATGCCCCTGAAATGGAACCCTGCATTTTCCAGAAATGTTGAGCTCCCCTACCCAGGCCCTAAAAATACCTCAGTCCAGCAGCTGCTTTACAAGAGGGTGTTTTGGTGTAAACAGCAGGTGCCAGGGGCCAGATACAGCATCCTGTTGGCTACGATGGTGCTGCATTTTGTGTGTGTGAAAGGCTCTTGTTGAGCCTTGGGCACATTCAGAAAGCTGGTTTGGTGTCAGTGGTTTGCAGAAGAGGGAACAGAGCTTATCTCTTGTGACTTGATCCAGATAAATTTACTTGAAGAACAAGCCATTTTCTTTGCCACCAGAGAGTGGATTGAGTGTCCAGTAAGGACCACTTTCCTCCACTCTCTACAAACAGACTGGGATAGAAAAGCTGGGAACAGAGGGGGAACAGGATGAGCACCTTGGGTGCCTGTGTTTCCCAGGTCAGGAGGGAGCAGGTAAATACTTACGTTGCTTGAGCATCTCAAATGCTGCCTTCAGTGTGCTGTGGGGCAGAAACAAAACACTTTACTAGTATTGCCTTCCAAGGGTGGGTTATGAATCCAGGGAAAACTTCCCCTCACAACCTCAAAAATCCACATAGGGATAAAACCCTTAATAGCCTCGTAATAAAAGCTGACCACGCTAACAAGCACAATAGCATCAATCTGTTACCATCAGGAAACGCAATAAAATGCTCCATGAAGCAAGCAATTGCACTACTCCTTCTGTGCACCCTCTTTTTCAACCGTACTGCATTTGTGACCGTGAATGTTAACAGCGGTTTCCCTCTTCTCGCACCTTGCGAGAAGGCACGAATGAAACGCCGGCGGCCGGGGGGAATTGGGGTTTTTGGAGCTGCAGGCTGGAGCGAAAGCCGCTCATCGCTGAGCGCTGAACGCGGCCCCGTTCGCCCCCAGCCCCTTCCCTGCTCCGAGCCCCCCGTGCGCTCCCGCCCGCCGCTCGCCAAGCCCGGCGCTGCCGCCCCGCACGGGCACGGACGGATGAATGAATCGTGCGGTGAAAGCCGGGCGCGGTGCTCGGCACGGACGGGTGAATGAATCGGGCGGTGAAAGCCGGGCGCGGTGCTCGGCACGGGCGGGGGGGGGGGAG
>VZTX01007032.1:14444-25066 GCA_013400915.1 Pardalotus punctatus | reverse complement strand
GTGAAAGCCGGGCGCGGTGCTCGGCACGGACGGTGAATGAATCGTGCGGTGAAAGCCGGGCGCGGTGCTCGGCACGGACGGTGAATGAATCGTGCGGTGAAAGCCGGGCGCGGTGCTCGGCACGGACGGGTGAATGAATCGTGCCGTGAAAGCCGGGCGCGGTGCTCGGCACGGGCAGAGCGGGAGGCTCGGGGATGGAGCCCCATCGCTCGGCAGCGGGGCTGCAGAGGGCCGGGAGAGGGAGCCCCACATTGCCTGGTGGCCTGGCCTTTGGCCGAGTGACAGAAGGCACCAGAGATACCAGCACAGACGTGACGAGAGAGGAAAAGGTGTGGGAAAGGCATTTTCAACTTCATAAACTCCTCTAGCTCTGCATTTGCAGGCCGGCAGGGCATTTGCACACGCAGAGCCAGGGCTGCGGTGTGATTTGGAAGCCTTTCAAATTTCGAAATGATCTCTTCAGGCCCCAGCGTGTGCTGTTCCCAGAAGGATTCGGCTCTGGGCTCTCCACGGAGCCCTGGTGTGCCCCGGGCAGAGCCCCGGGCAGGAGCCGGTGCCCGGAGAGCCCCGAGTGTCCCGGGCTGCCCGGAGAGCCCAGCGGAGGCTGCGGTCACTTCCCAGCCCCGCGCACCCGCTGATGGGCAGGGAAATCTGCATCTCTTGGGCCATTTCGGGAGCCTTGAGAGACACACGAGTGATCCTAATTGCCCTCTGTTAATTTAGGCTGGACATCTGTTTCCTAATCAAAGCTTGCTCTCCCAGCAGTGAGGCTGCCTTGCCAGGCGTAAGAAAAATGCACAGGCGAGGGGAAAGCTTGGGCCTGTCCTCAGCAAAAACTGCCTGGAAATTCATTCCAGACTGAAGTGTGGAGAAACACAAGAAATATATATTATACAGAAATATGATTCTGACTTTCAGACAGAAAAGAAGAGCTGCTTGATTTTTGTTCAGATTTCAACTAGATTGTGGTGAATCTCCTGAGAGAAGTCAGGGAGAACATTCTAGATTGAGTATTTTTAAGTGTTTTCCTAACAATACTTCTACATTTGAAGGTTTATTTTGTAAAAAATTAATCTGGTGTGAAATTTTGATGGAAACTATATTTTCACACCACAAAGGAAACAAATAGTATTCTTTTCAGCTAATTAAAAGTTTGACATTAAAAGATAAGTTGAATAACAGCAGCAGAGATAGCTTTTTCTCACCTAAAAGGTCTAATGAATCATTTTGAAAAAATAAATATATACAAGGAATAAAATCTTCTTTTCTGGTGGGTAATTTCCAATAGGAGCTGGGGAATGTCCTAACAACTTCATGCCTGAAAAAGGTAAATACTGGAATTTAAAAAATAGAAGGCACTTACAAACTGCACATACTGTTTGCACTCTGTGTTGATCTATTTTTCCCAGATAATTTTCCCCTTTACTGTTGGTGATTCAAGTTATGCAAAAACTTGCAAAATTGCTGTAGTGGATGCTGGAAAATAGCACTTTCTCGATATATATCAAGGACAAAAGCAATTTGCTGGTTTTTGGGCTTCCAGGCACCTGAGCTACCAGAGCAGTTCATGATCACAAGCCACCCATGGAGCTGTTCTCCTTTTTGCTGGCTCTCTGCAAGGCCAGGGGGTCTCTGGTGTAATAATGCATCTGGCTGTGACCCAAAGAGAGACTGATTTGTCCCCTGCATGCTCTCTAATGGCCTCTTCAGAAATCTCTGGCCCTTTCCTCCTTGTATGAAGGACTTGTCCAGCCAATTCCTTAGCTGCTGACTGGGGCAAATAGATCGAAACAAACTTCAGTAGTCTCCTTCCTTATTTTTATAATAATATTCTAAAATCAGGGAATTGGATCCCACATCCTCACAGGGCTTAAGGGGGCAGCAAATATGTCATCATGCCAAGTTATACATGTGGGACAGAATAAATAAATCAAATTTTGACCTCTGTATCCATCAGAACTCCCTTTATGACTCCTGGGCTGCAGCAGCAGCACTGTGGATTTGCTCCTGGATGTTCTGATTATATCAGGGAAATATTTCAGTGCTTCACAGGGTTTAATGGAAGTAGCTGACATACAAGTGAGTTTTAATTCTGTCTGTGCTGGTGTGGATGTACAGCACCTATTACCTATTGCTTCTGGGTGGGTTTGGCTTTCTAATGGGATTGATGTGGGCTGTACCCTGAGGCATCCAAAGTGAGGAAGTCTCACTCTCCTGGACACTCTGAAAGAGTGTTTTACCCTCAGTAGATGATGCTTCTTAGTATTCTGGTAGTAATTGATTTTTTTGTATTTGTCCTGTGGCTAAATTAGAAAACCTGGGGTTGAAAACAATTCAAGCACAGCCAAGAATTTGACACCATTTGGTTTTGGGGGTTGGGGGGGGGGTTGGTTGGTTGGTTTGTTTGTTTTTGGGGGTTTTTTTGTTATTGTTGTTTGGTTTTTGGTTTTCTTTTTTGTTTTTTAATTGCTCGCTTCTGAGATTTCCACATATATTCTGGCAGACGGTTAAACCACTCCAGCTAAAGCCAGAGCTCCAGCCTTCCCTTTGGGCACCCCCCCATGGAGACTCCTGCAGGTGTCTCCTTGAAAATAGGGCTGCACACAAATTTGCTGTCCGTGTTTGTTAAATGACTCCCTGTTGTAGATTTAAAAATTGGATTTGTCAAAATTAATTTTGGGCGGAAACAGGAGTGCCTGAATCTGGAATAAGAGGGAGCAGACAGAGCCTGTGTGACAGCCACTGCAGCAACTTTGAGGGGGTTTTGCCATCTAGTGGCTACAATATTCTTACCGGGTTGGTTTGGCTTTTTGTGCTTTCGCTCTCTTTGTTTTTGGGCCTTGTTTTTGCTGAAGAACTGGGCTGTGCTGGGCAGTCCTCTGGACACGAGGACCATCAGGAAATCCTCTATAGGCAGGGCTCCTGCTTCACAGCCATCAAAAGCTGAATTTCATGGCCCCGGAGAGGTAATTAGCAGAGCCCGGTCAGTGGCAGTGCTCAGGTGACAGGTATGCTCACCGCGTACTCTCTTGCAGCACACTGATTTGTCTGCTTGTTTAAATTGTTTCAACTTTAAGCTTGATAATTTGGGCACTTCCCCCCAGTACTTTGCCTTTAGATGCTGGTTAACTGAGTAATTCAGAGAGTCCCCTTATATCTTGTACACAGGAAGGTAAAACTAGTTCTTCAAACCGGAAAACCACAGATCTTTTTTAATTTTCTTTCTTTTCTACCTTTGTGAATAAAAGTGTGAAATAACCCCACCTTCCTTTCTGGTAGGTTTCTATTTTGACATTGGTATGATCTATAATGTTCAGTTGTTCTTACAGTTTTTAAAAATACCCTTTCTGAAACCGAGAGAAGTCTGTGCCAGATGAAATCTACAGACCAGTTCCCAGCAGTCCTGGCCACCCTCTGCCTCCAGTAACTCAGATCCCAATAGCAGAGTTGTGAAACCACTGCAGTGACAGTGACCTTTGAGGCCACCATTAACATCTGTCTTTCCTCCTGGCACACAGGGAAGACCCAAGGTGGTTTTACCAACAGTTCTTTCTGTGAAGCCCAGTGGTGGTAGCAAAGTGTGGAGAGACAAGTCCAGAATCATTTGGTCTCAAATAGTTCACACCTGGGACTGTGTCTGCATTGAAAAAAAGAAATGAAGGGGGGTGTTGTGTTCTTTTAACAGGGAGGTGACTGAGGCACTACCCTCACCTAGGCCAGGCTCACAGCAGTGTTTCACACGAGAATCATGTCTGACCTCGTTTAGTGGACATGTGGCAAAAACAGCAAAGAATTAATTTTGCCAGGATGTTTTCTTGTTCTCAGAGGAGCTATAAACAGAAAGGCAGCACCTCTCAGTGCAGCTGGAAGGATTTCTGTACAGGTCCCAGCTGGGCTGTGACAGAGCCACGTGAGTTGTCACATCAGCTGCTGCAGGGGCTGCACCGTGCACCAGGCTGGGCTCAGTGTCAGCTTGGGTACGGCATGGAAGCAGCAATCTGTGTGGAGGGTTCCTCTCGTGCTGTGGGGTGTCCATATCCCTGTTTTGGTGCTTGGATGTTTCCAGGTGTGTGTCAGGAGTGGCTGCATCCCTGAACTGAGTGGGAATGGCTGTGTCATCGCTCCAGGGCTGGTTGCTGGGAGCACAAACGCATCACCCCAGACTTTGCTGGGGCAGGGGAGCAAACAGGAAGACATCTCCATCTTCCTTCTCCTCCCTGTAAATCTGTGCCCATAGACACAAGTTAACTCCCTTGTGGCTCCAGAATGAGGCTGTGCCACCCAAATCTAAGGTTAAAACAGTCAAAACTACTTTTGTACCTTTAACATAAAACTAAAATTCCTCACATCTCTCAGAAAGAGAGCAGCACTGCTCAAAAATGCCTGTCCTCATCACCAGAGAGCTTATCTAGATTGAATTTAACGGGGACTGAGCAGAGGCTTAGGTCCATTTTCAGAGTCCTGAAAGTTCAAAGTACAAGTGTATAAATTCTGTGTGGGTTCAGAACATTTGAGTGGAGAACAACCAACCATGGAAGGATGTGACCTTCCAAGCTGACTTTTAGCTCCAGTTCAAAAATGCCGGCTTTGTGTGGAATAAAACAGAGGATTCTGTATATTAAGTGACAGATGCACTATTTTTATCCACAGGAAGCAGCAATTGGCATTTCATTACAGATGCCCTCACCTCACACTCACTGAAATGTTCTATTTCAGGCATTGCAGAGAAGGACAGAGTGCATACGGGCTTGAAGGAACTACCCTTTCCTGAGGTCTTAAAGAGATGGTAGTGGAAAAAAGGAGCGAAAAATGTAGGAAATCATACACATGAGAAGAGACAAGCAGAGCAAATGACAAAAATAGCTGTTGTCAGCCTAGGCAGAATTTAACCAGCTACTGTGTGTTTACATCAGTTATTTTACAGAAGAACAGAGCTCCCAGAGGCTCTGGTTCAGCTGAAGCTGAGGATGTATCTGAGAACTGGGCTCTGTAGTATATTCTGCTTTCATGTTGTTCTGCTGAAGAGCTGCCCAAAGGCACTGCATGGAAATTCCCAGTCACCTCGCAACTGGAAAGGTGTTTCCTCTTAAAGGCACGAGCTCTGCTGAGAACCATCTCTAGTGTGAGAGGCATCATTACTGGGTGCACTCCCAGCAAACAGTTGCAGACATGATCTCGGTCTGTAATTCTGCTGAGAATGCCCAGTTTCTGTGCATCCTCTCCCACGTGTGCACCACAGAACATGGGGAGTACAAAACCACACTGCAGTTTAAACTTCAAAACATGTAGCTCTTGCTCCCCTGCTGGATATGGGTGTAAGCTGTCATTTGCCAAGAAAACATGGCTGTAGGTTTGCAATCACCTTTTCATAATTTCTTTTATGAGTAGAGACTAGGAAATGGTGATGCAGAATTAATTTTTTTAATTTAAAAAGTGGGATAACACGCATACATTGCTTTACCCATTGACTCAGCAGATGCTAAAATGTTTCAGGGTTTTAAATAAGAAAAAGACAGAACACTGGAGGCTATTCCATACAAAGCTGCTGCTGAGGCATCCTATGAACTTACTAATTGCTATGGCTAGAAGGTTATTTAGAAGAAATGTCTTCATATGCTTCCCTGTCGTTCTACTCTTCCCTGGGGATCTCCTGTTGGGGACAGAATATTAAGCTGAAGGGATTAGTCTGAGCCTGTGTGATACTTCTTGCAGTCTTGGATAGAAGTGTGAAGGATTCTAATGCATCCTGCTGTGCATTAGAATGAGCTTGCCAAGGCCCACAGCAGCTGCTGAGTTAGAGCTGTGGTGCCATGGGTTGGGACGAGGATCTTTCCCTTCCCTATGGGAAGGAGCTTGTACAAGCTGCAGTGCTTTTGGCAAGAACAAGCAGCTGGACTATTGAATGATGGTGTCCTTTGGCCATTAGACAGCACTTAGAGGGAACTTTTATTTCTTGAGCTGGAAGCTGGAGTGTTTGTTTGCTATGTCAATGGTTATCAGCTTCTTTCAGAAGCTTATTCATCAGCTCCTTTTAGAAACCCCATCTTGGCTTTTTTTAAAAATGAGAAGTGTCTGCCTTGCTGGTTTTGGTGCTGTCAGACACGTTCCTACACCTGTGGGCTCCCCACAGCCAATTCCGACCCCGCTGTGAACAGGCACAGCAAGACCCTCACTAAGTCACACCTCCAGCAGCAGGGCTCAGACCTTGTCCCCTGCCAGCCCTGAGGTCAGGGTGGCTCTCACGTTTCTGGTCTGAGGAGTGTGCAGTGGACACGCCACGTTACCCTCTTTGGCCGGGTCACCATGTGAGTTCTGCTGGCACTGGTCACTGTGGTGTCCTGTGCCGTCCGGCCGGTGGCTGTCCCTGCCAGGCGCGGGCAGTGCCGGGCCCGGAGGGGACAGCTCTCCATCAGAGGAGCTAGAGCTGAGGGAGCAGCCCAGGGACACAGGATCCTGGTGGCTGCCATCACCTAGAGTTTTCTCAAATCAAGAGTGGCTCCCGAGTGGCTGTTACATTCCACTGAGCCTTCCCTACAGTCTTTCATTGGAGTCAGCAGCATATTCCTTCATCTGTGTCTTCGGTGCATAAAAAAGGGCAGTTGAATCTATTTATACATTTAGCTGAGTTCAGCAAGTCACTCGAGCTGAAGCAGAATTTGGGGGCAGAAGGGACAAGCCTGAAAAAATGTTGAAATTGTTTTTTTTCTTTGGCTCAAAAAGAAAAGCTTTTAAAATATGGGGGAGGCTTGGGAGAGAACCATTTTCTGCAGCAATGGTGACTTACCTGGTGCAGTGTGCCACGGACTGCTCCAGGCTTCTCTGCTGCTTGGCATTTAATTGTGCTTAATCCCTGCACCTTGTTTTGTGCCTGTCCTGACTGTGCTGAAAAATCAACCTAGGCTTTGCAGTTGTTTCTTTTAAGGTCTTCTGGGAATTTTCTCATACTGGAAGGTTTTGGGTTTTTGTTGTGGATGCATTTTTTGTGCTCTTTTTATCGATTTTTGAAAGGGTATCAGGTACCTGCCTGATATTGAGAACTACTGGGGTATGAAATAATTTGCCAGGAGAAGTGACAGAAAGCCTGAGTATCTGAGATGTTTAAAAGGTGGCTAAATTTAAGACTAGAGGATAATAATTTTGCATGAGCAAGAAAATGACTGCGTAATCTCAAATTAGTAATTCCTGCTCCTCTGCCATATATAGCATGGCACAGGAAGGTCTGTAAAATCTTCTGAAAAAAACCTGGAGGCCACTTTTTTTTCTGGTGATTGTCAAATTGAAGTTTTAGGTACAAAGACATTAGACTTTAAGAAATACTGCTGCCCAAAGCTGCATTTGAAGATGCGAACAGCCCTGTTCAGCCTGTCAAGTACTTGTAATTCTATTAGGACCCGGCATGCTAGATGATAATAGGGAGTCCTATAAAGAGGAAACACTTGGAAAAATGCACTGGGACATTTGCAGCATAGTCCTTTCAAGCTTTTCTTACTACAGGTAGCATACAGCTTCCCTCCCTCAAGTCTCCCTGAAGGGCTGACCGTGGGAGCAGAGCTGCTGCCAGCAATCAGTGTCATATAAACAAACAGAAACTTCGCTCCAAAGACAACACACACACACACAAAAAATTCAACAATTTCAAGGCATCCAAACCAAACATTTCATTTTCTTTAGTTGTTCCAGCCCTGAACAGACTCAAGTTTTCTCTGATTTTCTGTTTGCTCCTGACAAATGTTCTTCCCTGCCTGCCTGTGTAATTCCTTAACCAGAGGATGCTGGGTAAGAGTGAGCCAAGTGTCCTCTCTGCTTCAGAACAGACACAGTGAGACAGTTGCTCTGATAAAAATACCAGCACAGAGCTGATGGCTCCCCAGACCACACGTGGGTTATGGAAACACAGTAAATCAGCTCTGCAGCACAGCTTTGTTCATGTATTCAGCCTTCCCTCCATGCCAAGCTATAAAATTGCTGGATCAAAGTGGCGCTGGGCCCAAGTCCAAACTTCCCCCAAACCTGAGGGGGACTTGGATCCATATCCCAACACTAAGACTTGGCTCTGCATCTAAATCAAGCTCTCATAATCTCTTAGGGAAAGTCAGACCCATGAATTGTCCACTAAGTCCCCAAAGGGCAGCCAAAGCTGCTCGCTGCTGCACGCATTTGCTCTGCCTGCCCTGCACTGCCAGCAAAGGAGTCGAGGTCAAGCCTTTCTTTAGTCCTGGAATGCTGATCTTAGCCTTTGGTTTGGGAAGAAGCCCTTCATCCTTAATGTGATGTTTTCATTTCAGAATATTTCTCCTTCCTTTTCAGCAGCTAGGTCAGTGAAGTGAGACACCAGGAAGGCAGAAGCCATGTCCCGGGAACTGTGGAATCCCTGGGCACTGCTCAGGGGCGAGGCAGAGCTGGAACACTGGGAGGGAAAGCCTTGCACGTTCCCTTGGCATCACCCAGAGCTTGGGATACGGCAGCAGTTTGTGTGCCAGCCTGGCTGTGCCACCAGCGCGTCACAGCCACCGCTCCCGGCGATCGCTGTCGCTTGCCTGCCATGGCAGTGAGGTCAAGTTTTCCCATAAAGTATGAACAGGAAGCCATGCTTGCCCTGGGAATGATAAATTGACATGAAAAGGAGACTGCAATTAAGGAATGAGATATGGGATGGATGGGGGTAGCAGGCTCCAGGGATCAATAGAGCTGTTTTGTGTTTAGATTGAGGTCTTCTCTTTCAGGCTTGTCTTCCGTGACCCCACATCTTCATCCTCTGCCACCTTATTACTGTATTATTACTTGTTACAATAATGACAAAATGTCTCGTTATTGCTGCTGCCATCAATAATAGCAGCAGTTTATCAGCAGTGTTTATTAAGTTAAATTCCATGCCAACATCTATCTTCCCCTCCCAACACAATTTATACATGATTTAAGATAGTAGTAGAGGAGACAAATATATGCCATCTTAGTATTTCAGTAGTTCCATTGAATTATTTCAAATTAAGTCCTTCAAAGAGATTTAAATTTTGTACTCCTGAGCTAAGCCTTTTTTCCTGCTGCAGAAGGTGATTTTTGGAGTCTTTGTTCTGTCACAGTCTCAGTGTTCACCAGCTTCCCAGAATTGTCAAGCCACCATCCTAAATATTTCACAACCTTTTCCTTTCTCTTTTTTCCCCATTACTTAGTTTGCTTTTGAAAGCAAATATTAAACCATAAGAATCTTGGAATTAAAAAAAATTTGTCAGGAAAGGACCTACTGTTGGTTTCCAAATAGAGACTTTGTGAATCCTACTGTGAAGGACTTTGGTGTTTCCCCACTTCCCCTGTATGTTTTGAAGTGCTGTGTAATACACTGAAGTGAGTGGCTGTGACCCCATTCATAGGCAAAACACAGGAGCCTGATATTTCTTCCAAAACATATTTTTTTTTCAGTACCAATAAAAGAATTCCTTACTTGATTTCTGTTTGTCCTCCTGCTTTTCGGGCGATTTGAACCAGCTCTTTCCCATATCTCTCTTCTGCTTGTGCTCTGTTAAAAGAAAAACTTACTTAGTGGTACCAGGATCACATTTACACAATTCTTGTCATTGTATATGAGGTACAAAATATCAGAAATGCAATTTATTTAATTTCTCTATCTCCTCAATCCTAGTGCTGTTAGTTAACCTCTATAATAGTTTGGGTAAGCTATTTCTAGAAGAAATGAGGGGAAAATGAAGCCCATCTTCATAGCTTTGATTACTGTGGAGTGCTATGTACGACTGCCCCCAAAATGTAGATTCAATGAGAAGGAGGAGGTGAACAGAAGTGAGGTGCAGGTGCTCAGAACAGGGCAAAAGGAACCTAAAACTGATTTCTGACTTGATCCATTAAAACACCAGCTGTGCGGGGAGTGAAGAGTAAGTTCCAAAGGATCCATTCAAGGGACGTTGAGAATTAATGGGAGCCAGGGCTAGCAGGAATATTTCTAACATTAGAAAGATGAGGGGCTACTTGAAGTGCTGCAGAGGAGGCCGAGAGGAAGGAGCTTTGGTGAGTGTGGTGAGGCTGGGGCAGTTTTGTGGAAGGGACAATATGTGGTATCTCACCTCATGGGGAACTGTAACTGGTGACTCAGGAAACTTGCTCTGTTTCCATGGTTAATAAAGAAAAACAAATATTCCTTTGCTGTTTTCCCCTCCCTCAGCACTGGAGAAAATTTCTATTCTCTGTTCCAAAAAAAAGTTCTCAAAACTGGTTTCAAAGCATTTCAAACTATTTTGAGCTAAAACTTGGCACCCTAGAGAAACGTACTCTTGGTTCAAAAAAGGAATTTGATGTGGGTGAGAGACCCTACAACTCTGCTGGGTTTTTTCCCACATGGCCAGGAGGTGCTTTGTATTTCTCTATGCTGAATTCCAGCAGTTTGAAGGCTGCTCTTGCAGCTTTGCCCCACAGCAGCTGTTGGGGTGGGTCCCTAAGAATATCCCACTGCCCTTTCCGCTGGCCCTCAGCTCTGGGAGTGCCTTGCCTTGCAGCCGAGGTGCTCTGGTCCAATTGACACCTCTGTGTCACCATCTGCTGTGACCTGAGGCAGGCTCACCCCAGGACTGTCCCCCAGCCCAAGGAGATTGGTCAGGCTCAGGCCGCCCCCAGGC
>VZTX01007032.1:0-14234 GCA_013400915.1 Pardalotus punctatus | reverse complement strand
CAGCCCAAGGCGATCAAGCAGGCTCACCCCAGGACCGTCCCCCAGCCCAAGGAGATCAGCCAGGCTCACCCCAGGACTGTCCCCCAGCCCAAGGAGATCGGTCAGGCTCACCCCAGGACTGTCCCCCAGCCCAAGGAGATCGGCCAGGCTCACCCCAGGACTGTCCCCAGCCCAAGGAGATCGGTCAGGCTGCTGGAGCAGCAGTGCTGGCCCTGCAGCAGCCAGCAGTCACTGCAGCCTGGAGCAGAGAGTGTTCCTGGCCTCTGCCCGTGGCTCCCACGTGTTTAATGCTGCATGTTCTGTATTCCTGCACTAGGAACTGATGTGCTTTAGTGGGGTGTTCCTACATCCCTGCTTCGGCATTCCTGCTAGAGGAACAGGGTGCAAAATGCAGTGACAGGCCACACAGAGGCACCACTCCATCTTCATGCTAGACAAATGAAATGCCATCAAAATGGAAATACACTCCAGACACATAATGCTGCAGAAGGAGAGATTAATTTTCTTCTGGTTTTAGTATGAAGAAACACTTCTGTGTCAGAGGCTTTGCTTAGTGCCAGTGCCTGTACAGCAATGAGAATTACTCCAGTGCTGCAGTCCCTTTGCTTGCAGCACACAGTATCGCATGGGAAAAAAGCATGGCCAGCTTTTGAGCCAGCCCCAGCTCCTGAAACCTCAGGCATGGATGGGACTGAGCTAGCCCAGGGCCAGAGGAATTTGACAGGAGGCTGATACCATCTCGTCACATCTTGGTGCTGCTTTTCCCACTTTCCAGTACCCCTGCACAGGCTTCTAGGTTTCCCTGCAGCCATCCAGAGATGGAACATTGCTTTGTGTTTTAAATCTGGCTTTGTTCTGGAGTACAACTGCTTTCTCACTCCCAAACCTCTTAGGCCCTTCTCTGGGCCAGTTAGGGGGATTTGTGGTTGGAAAACAGACCAAGTGTTAGTGTGGTCAGGGCCGGGGCAGCTGGTTTCAGGACTCAGGGCAGCTGCTGCAGGAGTCCTTGTTGAAATTCCAGCATGAGCCACATGGTATGGGCAGCCTCTAGAAACAGAGATCCATCCATCCTTTGATCTTTTCCTGGGTCATTCCTATGAATGATGTGAGGACGAGCTGAAATAAACATCTGCCAGCAATAAACTGGAAATTATATCTTTAACCCAGTGCTCACTTCTCCTTCTCCTCCTCCCCAACATGCACGTACACACACAAGCACACACACATACACATGCTCTCTGAAATGTCTTGGGGATGTAAAAAACCTCATGGAAACATTTGCAAAATGACTGTCCATGTACTTTTTCTTCTTTGTGGAAAGTCCTTTGTGCCTCCACCACAAACCAGGAAAAACCTCATCCTGCAACTTGCAGAAACCTTTGTAATGTTTAGGAGAGGAGCACAGGCGTGTGTAGCATCCGATGCAGAATTGCACTGCCCCAGGCCTGCAGTGCAGCTCTGATCTCTGTAAGGTGTGAGGCACAAAGGAGATATTTTAAACAGTTGCAGCTGAGCTGCCATCAGGTAGATGTGACTTCTGGACTGTGTGACCTGTGCCAATATAACAGGCTTCCTCTGGTGGTCAAGAGATGCAACTCAAATAGCTTCAGGTTTTGATGGGAGACTTCACACACTGTGGAACAGCCACCTTGGAGTCTGACAGCTCACACCCCCTTGAAAATCCCTTTTTAAAGGGCTTTAAAAGTAGCCTTCAGAAAACCACCCTAAACCCAAAAAACTGGAAGAAAAAGCAGGCCGTGACTGAGGAAGGCAGAGCACTATTCCTGAGGTGACAGTGCTGAGATGAGCTGTTCTGGGATTGCCTGCTGGATATATAATCCATACTGTATGGTCTTTCCTACGTCTCATGCACGAGCATGTATGTGCCTCATGCTACATGTTGAAACTGTTGAAGCCACTTAAAAACAGAACTAAATCTCAGATATATTTTTCTAAGTCACAAGTACAAAAATTAATGGCAAAGGAGCCAGAGCAGCAGTGTAATATGTATTTTCTCACCCACAAAATTGTCAGCTGTCCACAGCTGCTGTTGAGCAGCAGCAAGAACCATGTAAAGCAGGGATGTAAACAACATTGTCACTCAAATCCTGCTAAGGCTGGTGAAAAACATGGGCTGGTTTGGGTGTCTGGGTAAGGCTTTAGGTAGCATTTTATGTAGCTTTGTATTTGAAAAATATCTCATTTTTGATACTGGCAGGAAACTGAAACAGTGCCTGTGGCAACAGCATGTTCAAAGAGAAACGAAATGTGCAAGTCATTTTTTCCCTGCAAAAGGGAAAACTTAGAAATGCTACTTGTGGATGTACGTGCTACTGTGTGATTCTGGACCCATAATGAGGGGTCCCAGTAGAGCTCTGGATTTCTGACTCTTTCAATCTTCTCTTTCCCCCTCAAGTCTTTGAGATTTCTGTTTGTTATCTACCTTCATATCACAAGGCTGGGATTCAAATCACTCAGGCTTTTCTCTGTAAGCTCGTAACACTACCAAATTGAGAAACAGCCTGCTATTCCCTTCCAGATGCCAAGCAAGAGAAAAAGGAGGCTGTTCACACTTTTTTCACTCTGATTTTCATACCTCTGCTTGAGCAAATCCTCCACATCTTTGCACATCTTCTTCCCCTCCAGCAGCCGCTGTACGAGCACCTCATAGCCGGTGTGGAAGGTGAACTCCTTGCACTGAAGACAGAAAGAAAAAGTAGTAGCTGTTAAGCACATCAGCTCCTCTTACCTTAATTCTAATTCGTTTTTCTTAATTCCTCTTACCATATTTCTAAAAGGAATGGTCAGAGTCAGCTCAGTACAAATGCCAACCTGTGGGGCAGTGATCGTGCCACCCAGCCAGTGGTGGAGAGTTTTAATGGAGGATTCATAGCGCAGGGAGACAGGATTTCTGTGTTCTGCTCCTGGTCCTCCCACAGCAGGGAGGTCCTCCTCACAACAGGATCAGGACAAGCCATTTTTCCACGGAGAGACTGAGTTAACCAGTACAGAGTGATAATGTTATTGAAAATGGAGTGGTGAACGTTGTCTGAGCTTTATGTTGCAGCATTATGGTAAAATCACGGGCTGTGAAACCATAAAGAGAATGAGTGTGTTCCTTCCCTCAAGCACTTTATCTACAATACAAGCCCTTATATACGAACTGAATGCAGTTTATACATCCATCCGCTGTCCCCTAAGCAGTTACCATTTAATAAATGGGTTACTTTATTGCTTTCCACCATGACTGTGAAGTAGACAGCTGTTTAAGTTTTGGTACTTGGGAAAGATCCTCTGGCAAGCAACCACGGGGCACTTGAGCCTATGACACAACTCCCTTGTTGGTGGGACTGGAGAGGAACAGGGCAGCTCTGGGATGAATAGGGGTGGTTGATGGCAGCCTCGGTGCTGCTCTCACAGGCCTTGGGGCTTCTGTGGATTCACAGATCTGGGAGCAGGGTTTTTGGTTTTCTAAGAGCTAGGATAAATTCCTGCAGACAATCCCTGTACACCTACAGGTTGTTGTAACATTTCCAGTGCTACAGTTCATTGTAAAATCCATCACCCCTCAAGGAACAGGATCTCGAGCCCAAAACATTAGTTTTCCTAATGTTTCCAAGGGCAAGTCACACATACACATCGCAGGAGGGATTCTGCAGTGAAATTAATGAGAAGCCACAAGTTTTGCCATTCAGAGAGGAAAGTAGGAAACGTTTTTGATAATACCGACGCAATGGACTTAGCACTTCCCACTTCTCTCTTTTTTTTGAGGACATTCCAATGGCAGAAGGCATCACTGCTGCAAAAAAAAATTACTGTAAATGGGTCCCTCTGCCTGGCAGAAACTCTGGTCAGATGCTCCACTGCCCCAGTATTTTAATTGTATATTTTCGATGCAGTCAGCTATATCCCATAGCTGTGTACACAGCTTTCTCTTCCCAGAAATGCTGCCCATGAGGTAAGTGGAAATATCCTGTGGGTTGGTATCACCCCAGCAGTCAGCCACTGCCACAGGCAACAAAGGGGGAGTGATAAGCTTCCTGTGAAGTTAGTCTGCCTTTCTGTTCAGCATCTCTCTTTGTTTGGTAAATGCTAAAACTCACTTGGTGTCTTTCCCCACCGCTTTTAAACTGGCACAGTTGTTAAAATGAAAGGATGTCAAATTCTTTATGTCTGAGGGAACGCTTGCTAAATTCCCTAAACAGAGAATGCAACACCAACTTATCAACCCAAAACCACACACATGAACACCAAGTGTGCTGGGGCCAGCCTGCTGACCAGTGATCCTTCCAGGGACCTGATCAAACTCCTGATGGACTCGGCCCAGCCCTTTGGACAGCCTGCTCTGAGCCATGGAACACGAGGGGAAGAGGCAATGGCAGATTGAACAGCCAGTGCCTCACTCACCGGTTTTGCTGTTTCTTGCCTGCTAGCATGAGTAAGACTTGAACTTATTAAAAATGGAGCCACCGCAGCCACGTCTGGAGAGCAGGAATCTCCTCTGACGGAGGCATCAGTTCCTGCCCGCTAGATTCCTCTGAGGTTTGTTCCTCTGGCTGGCCCTTGTAGGGGGATTTGGCTCCTAAAAAGGACTTCCTGCCACAGACACTCATTTAATCTTATCTTACTTTGGGGGGGATCTCTCTCAAAAATTGCTTTATTGCCCTCACTCTGTGTTCCTGAAGAATGTGGAGGCCCTGTTTCAGAAAGGCCAGGGTCTGAAATCACACCAGGGCTCACAGGCAGTGATGTGGCCGTGCTGTGAACAGCTCGTGCCACTCGCAGAAGCTGCAGAGGGAGGGAGAGGAAACGCCACAGCCAGGCTGATACGAGTGTGAGCTGCTCTGGTCACTCATCCTGCAGCGCTGCTGCTTAATTTCCAACCACAACGGAGCCATAAATCACTCAGGCCTCAGCTTACTCACACAAACATTTCCCTTTAATTTCAACGGCTCTAATTCTTCTTTCATGTGCTGCACAACTGCATCCTGTCTCAACCTCTTCTTCCATCCAAACAAATCTCCTTTGCCCTTTCCTGACATACTGCTTTTCACCCCATTGATTCCCATGTGTTCTCATAGCACCTGTTCAAGGTTGAATAAATCCCTGTTGGACAAGGATGATGCTTTACCACTCCAGTATAGACTAAGTGATGCTTACCGTGGCATTAATATCTGCTCTCTACGAAACACCTTTGGTCCATCAGAGGATTATATTTGCTTTCTTCTACTATCAAATCATAGCAGAGGCACTTAAATGAAGCTATGATCTGCAGATATACCTGCAATTCTCTCCTCTGCTGCAATTTTATTTAACAAGGTCTCAGTGTATTGGATTTTTTCACTACTGATCTCACTCTCATTTTGTACTTTGAAACTTTGATTTTTATCTGTTTTCTGTTACCGCAGGCTTGAAGGTTATCAGATACCTCCTGTACAATATTTCACTCTACATGTTTGTTTCAAGCACAGCTGTTTCCAGCCCATTCTTTGTGTCTCATGCCAGTATCCAGCACCTCCCCCAGATCAGCATCTTTGCCTGCTTTACAGTTCTTCCCCTGCTTTGTCTGTTCAGTCCTGTTTTGTTTTTCTTATCTAGCTTCTTAAGGATTTCCTGTGTAGCACCATAACTGACCCCACATTTTCTTTGTCAAGACAATCAGACAACGAGATTGCATCTCATGAAACAACCGTCTAGCCTTGCTAAGCTGTCTCGCCTCTATTCTATTTTCCATTTACCATTTTGTGTCATAATTAGCACCCGCATTGAGTGGTTTTGCAAAGGCTGTTAAGCTGCACTGCTCAGACAGAGCTTGGTATTTCTCAAAAGGGATTTTGTGATGATTGTAGGAACTAATGAATAGTCAAAGAACTATTTATTGCTTTTTTAGAAATTAGAAAAAATGCTTTAATTAGATAATAAATATAGTCATTAAATGTAGAACATCATTTGCTTATACCAAAATCTAGCTGCTTGGAAGAGAGTGATTTGACTCACCACCAGTAATTTCTCTCATTGCCAAGAAAGGGATTCTGCTTAGTCAAAGCATGTGTGGCCGTGAAAGAGGATTTAATCCTTGTTACTTTCACAAAAAAGATTCGTTATTCCTTGCTGTCCAACAGACCTCTAATCACTAGAAAGAAAAAGTGTTTGGCACAGGGATTCCAGTGTTGTTGGCAGTTGTGTTGTCCTGAGATCTACCCCCCAACCCTGCACGTGTGTTCTGCTCTCTGCTCGGGTTTTTATTTCTTGTTTTCTTCTTGATAATCTCAGGTAATGGAGGGGCAGCCTTTCCTCTCCTCTGCCCAGTGACAGAAGTTGCTTCCCTTCCGTGCAATGAGCAGCACTGTTCCTCCAGAGACAAAAGAAACGTGAAAGGGATTTATGTGACTGAAAACCACAACTTCTGTGCTCTGGTTTAACTGGAATGGCTTTTCCTAGAATACTTGAAAGGAGGCATGGAAGCCTGCAAGCAGAGCTGTTGACAGTAAGCATGCTGGGATATGCTTTCTTCTTTCCATTTCTTTTTCCCTCTGAGGTTTAATGATGCTGCTCCCTCCCAATAGCACTTTCCTAAGAGCTCTGTTCCTCTGGACTATGTTGCCCCTCCTGGGAGGAGTTTCTCCATAGGTAACCACACAGGTAAATGCTGGGAGTTAATGGTGAGAAAGGTTGTTCAGGGCTGATTCTGAGCTGGTTTCTGCAGCCATCAGGGAGAGGCTCTGAGGATTTTGATTTGGTAATGAAGGCTGCAAGGGAAGACTGGTGGTGCCAGTTCCCTGCCCAGAGGGTAGAAAGTACAGAATTGCTGGGGGGTGACATAATTTCTTCTTACCTTCTGGTGGCACCAAGCTGAGTAACCTTGTGTCTTTAACTCACTGAGAATCAGACTTATTCCAGAACATATTCCTCTGAGCCTTGTGCTGCTGGGTGCCCAGAAGGAACTGAGAGGCTTTTTGAAGAGCAAGAGTTTACATTTCGAAGTGACGAGGTTACTACTGCAATAATATCTAGGAGGAAAGACTGAAATGCTGCGCTGTTACGGAAGCAGGTTTTGGTAAATAGCTTTTACAATGGACTGGACTGAAGCAAAACTATTTAAACTCATGAGCAAAGTGCTCACTCCATGGTACACACTGCACGTCCAGCTGGTGATGGTCAGACAGGGACGTGAGCTCATCAGGTGATGGTGGCTGTGCTGTGAGAACTGTGGGCTTCTCTGTTGTGGCTGCTCTCCTTGGAGTATTTCTAACCATGCTGGCAACTGGCTTGCCCATGCAGAGCTTTGTTTGGAGGCAGTTTGCATACCACAGCTCGCACCTCTCCCTGCTCCTGCAGGATAAACTGGCTTGGCAGCATCTTAGCATCTCCCCCAGGGGAGCCTTTGCTGCTGAAGCCGTGTGTCCCGTGTGTCCCGTGTGTCCCGTTTGGGGAGCGCCACCAGCTCCACCTGGGCTTCTGCAGCGCTCTGGGAGCTGTCAGGGCCTGCTCCCAGCATCTCCAGCTGCAGAGCCCACTCACCTGCTTTCTTAGGGAGCTGGGGCCAGGTGGAACTGGGAAGTAACCCCAGGGGACAGGGGGGCAGCAGCACCACCCTGATGGGGAAGAAGGGCTGGAAAAGGAAAAAGGACATAGCAGAGGCTGTGTGCATTGCTCAGTACCCAGCAGGACAGTGCTGAGCTGCTGTGCTGATAAACACAGCATCGAAACCCACACACGTTACCTGTCTGCACCTCTCCGGTGGGCCTGAGTGCCGGCGGCCCTGGCACGAGTACTGACAGCTACAGCAGAGCTCTCAGGGGGTCCTTAGCCTAATCATCCTTCATTTAGGAATTATTTGAAATGTCTTATCTGCTAATATTCAAAAAATCTTGTAAAACCCCCACACTTTCTCTTAAGCTTGAAAGTATGTAGTTATAAAAGTTCATTCCTTGTCTTTGTTCCTAATGATATTTTTCCAAAGCTTATATCAGACGCGTTCTCCAGAGGTTTTGGACTGAAAATGCTAAATGCTGCTACCTCATCCAAAACTGTTCATATAGATTTTTAAAAGAGAAAAATAATTGAAATTGAACCTGTTATGGGTATCTTTGGAATGTTTCTCTAAATCAAACATTTTTGAATCATATATTGTTTAGATTAGGTCAGATTGTAATTTTAGCAAAATAAAGATTCACTTTTCCAGAGTCAAAAAGGAAATAACTGCTGGTGCGAGGAGGAAGTTTAGAGAGAAAAAGGTATAGTGGATTTTGAACAAGCATTCTTTTGCCAATATATTTTTCAACTGTCAGAAAGAAATCTTTTCTATCTACAGTGGTATCACACATGATATCTCAGTCCTGCATTGAAAGCAAGCTGTTCGGACTGAATTATATAAATTAATTGTATTCTTGCATCATACTGCTGTGCACTGGCCCCTGAGTGTTTCTAGATCTTGTTCTCTTGATCTGCTGGTCTCCTTGTCAAGTGCTCTGCCAAGGGTTTCACATGTGTAGGTGGGCAGCAAAGAGATCTAAGAGCCAACAGCCAAACATGACTTAGAATCTCAGAGTACACTGGACTGGGTGTTCCCCATCATGCCATAGCCTTTCACTGCAATTCAACTACTTGCTTTATGTTTTTTGGCTTTTTCCACTGGTACACTTTCAAATTTCCAAGTGTTTCTAGAAATACATTCCTGATCCAAGTGTTTTGGGAAGTTTATTGCTGTCTTTCTGCACCGTTCACACTCTCCTGAAATAAACAGGAGAGCAGTGAGCCCCATGCTTTGTGTCTGATGGCCAAGATGCTGCAGAAATCCCCAGTGCAGCTCTGCCGGGCAGCTCAGGGTCACCGGGGCCCTGCGTGGCGGTCAGAGGTGGTTTGGTGCTGTTTCCCGGTACACGAGCTGCTGTCCAGGCTTCTCTGCACTGCAGCAGGACAGGAAAGGGCCCTGCCTTTCTCAAAACCAGCCCAGGATCTCAGCCTGCCCTTCTGCTGCCTGGAGCTGGGAATGTGCCAGCAGCTGAACAGGCGGCTGAGCAAGCCCATTCTGAGCTGAGCACACACATGGGGGAAGGTCCCGTGCCCAGAGCAGAACAGGGTTGCACTGGAATCCTCTGACCAAAACACTCTCCCCTGACCAGTGCTGGCTGCGATGTGAGTCCTTTTCCATACGTGTTCATGTCACAATGAACTGCTTAATGGCTTTAAAAGCGTTTTCCCATGCTGTATTGTGTAAGAGGTCCTCTCTCCTACTGCCTGAAACCAGCTGGAATGAATGGGAATGTGGTGGCTACTTGTGCTTTCCAAGACTCAACTGACTACAGAATTTATACAAGCTTAAAAGATACATATCTTTTTAAAAGTACTGATCTTTTTTCTCACATAAGCAGAAAAAGCAAGGAAGACTAGGTGGGTTGAAGCTGACTGTATAACATTTCTGTCATTTATTGTAAATTCATTCTTTGTGTATCAGAAACATAAATGTTTCTCAGGATGTAGGTAGGGGCATTTTGGTAATAATTCCAGGAGCTGACTTGGGCATTTTCCACAGGAGGCTTAGTTTGGAATTTCTCTGCAGGCTATTACCTAAATCTGACATGCAGGACTTTTCATAGGGGGAAAATCGTATTTATTGCAAGGCAATAGTATAGAGGTGAACCCTGAATGGGACCTTCAAAAATCAGAAGGAAAAAAACACTGCCTCTGTAGCATCACAATTGCTGGGCTGCTAGACTGCCTCTCCCACTGCCCCTGTAGCAAGGAAGGCTAGAGAGCTCCAAATGAAAGCAGAGATTCTCATCAGATTTCAAACCTGCAGCAGCTAGGATACTCAGAAATAAAGCTGAAATTGAGATTCACAAACTATACAATAGAACTGCAAATGACATTGAGCAAAGCAGTAGCTCCCCAGTGGTTTTTTGCTCTTGACCCTGTGGGTTTTCTCTGAGAAGGAAATGGCTGATTTAGAGTTCTGCTGACAGAGGAATTTTTCTCCTCAGCTTCCTGAGCCCTTGCCCTCCTCACTGGCATCCTGGACTGCTCATGTGTTAGGTATTAGGCATTCTTATAGTCACAGCATATTGTTCGGGTCTCTTCATGTTTTAATCACCCCCTGATTCGCACAGCTACATAGTGATGGCTGCAAAAAAGCCTCCCTCACTTTTGCAGGTGGCTTGCTGGCTGGCAGACTAATGGCACACAGGGAACAGCCTTGAAAAGTCCCAATTCCAGTCTAATAAAAGGACTCTGCTTGTGCTTATTGCCTCCACTTTAGCTTCCCTTCTTATAATTTGATTGAACATTAGAAATTCTAAGTCCAGTTCAGACCCCCGATGCTCCTGTGCTAGCAGAAGGAGAAAAGAGCCAGCAGACACTGGATGTAACTCAACAAAAAGAGTGACAAAAAAAACAGGAATTCATTCTGGGAATCCATACAGAACAAACCTCTGGAACCTCTGTGACGGGGATGGTAAGAAATGGGACAGGAGGAAGCAGAATCCCTCACCAGTTTTAAATGGGAACCTGATGTGGCTACACGACACAGGTTTGAGGTGGCAGCATCCCTTTGTATTTCCTCCATGTGGTGACTTCAGACAACACCTAAATCCATAAATTAAAGTGGCTAATCCTAGGGAGCCAACAGAGAGGCCAGAAGTGAGGGTTTGCACCTGTCTTTCAGCACTGTGTTCCTTCTGGAACACAACAGATGAACGTGTCAGTGGTGAAATCAGACGCTCCTTCAGTCTCCTACTGAGTACCATTAGCTACACAAGAGAAACTACAAGTAAAAGAAGGAGAAATAGAATCTTACAAGTAGGGGGATACTTCTGTTTTACACGAAATAATGGTCAGAGATTACTTTTGTTTCTATTCCTCTTTAGTCCATCCGCTTCCAGGTTCCTTCTCTGTTACAAGAGAGCTCCCCTCCATCGACAAGCACCGTGGGCTCAGTCCCAGCCCACAGTGGGTGAGACAACCTGACACAGCCGTGACTTGCCCGAGCACAGAGGCAACCGTCCACCAGGTCTTAGAGAGCCACTGGAAGCAGGCCTGCTTAGTTAGTATATTAATCTATTTTAAAACTATGTGTCTTTCTCCTCCTTGTCTTGAAATGCTTAGTATTGTTTGCTGTCAGTCCCGAAAAAGGCATTAAATGAAACGCGCTGCTGACCCCATGCTCTCTGCTTCTCCTGGGAGCCAAGCATTTTGTTAGTGGTCTGTCCTGGCACAGGGAAGAGTAAAACCAGGAAATATTCCCAGAGTCTTGCTGTACAAGAGGAATGAATTAAAGGTTTACTTCACTTCTTAGTGAGGATTATTTCAATAACTACATGTTACCACTTCCTTTTCACAAGAGATCTTTGCCACCTAAATAATAACTTTCAACATATCCTATTACTCAATACAATGCAACATTCTTACACTCCATCAGTATCTGATTGAGACACCCCCTGCCACAGCTGCCACACCATCCCCCATCTGCTGCCTGTACAGGGAAGAGGAATTTCGTTCGAACCTCTTTCTCCGCTGCTTTTATTTGGGGGTGGAACTCGTGGCAGGAGGGAAGGCACGCCTGGGCTCCAGGCTGCAGGCAGTGGCTGTGGGCAGTGAATGCTCCAGTTCCTGTTCCAGTCTGTGCCTTCCTCCTGCAGAGCTCCCACAACCACAGAGGGGTTTTAGGAGTCTCGTATCCTCCTCTTTGGTTAGAAAACACATCTTAATCTCCATCTCCAGAGAAGGTGTGAACTTTTTCATCAAAGCCCAGCTTTATCTTCCAAAACAGCATCCCTACTTCCAGTAAAACTGTGTTTTCCCACAAAAAAGACTGTCAGAAATAGAAGTCCTAACCAAATGTGCATCCAGGGTCTTTCAATGGCAGGAGCCTCCTTTCCTTCTCCCAGTGTTCCTGAGGATTTCCATCCTGCTGAGCAGCAGCCCCAGGGCTGTCAGTCAGTCCTGACTCATTAATAACCCTTCAGTAATTACAGCACCTACTACAAATAGCATGGAGTGATGAGACTCAGACCTCAGGGCTGCTGACCACGTGTTTTCCTTTTTGTCTTTTCCTCCCCCCCCCCTTTATTTTTTACTTTTCTTTCCTATTAGGAAAAGATTATGCCTGTACAAATTGAGAGCAGCACAAAATAGCTTCTTGATTTGAAAAGTTCTTACTTTAAAGAAAAAAAAACCATGTCTTTGTTTATTTATTTGCCCTGAATGGAGCAACAGGAGCTGGTATCTCTAAGCTAGCCCAAGCTGGTACATTTTCACATAATTCCCAAGGCTGTTCCCTTTCATTTCAAGCAAAGATAAAGCTGCACCAAGAGCTATAGAACTTTTCAATTCCTCAGTCTTGTTCAGTGGCATTTTTCCACCACTTTGAAGAAGTGCTAAACTCCATTTACAGTAAGGGAGCAATTCTTTGGGGAACCAAAAAGCTGTTGGGATCCAGATGCATATTTTCAGTGTGGTGGTTTTTTTGTTCACCTTGACACCCTGAGCAAGGCTGAGTGATTCCCATGCAGAGCTGTGCCCCCAGCCCTCACCTCATCCCAGCCTCAAATCCCCAAACTCTTCCTGAACAACATAGCAGACTTTGTATATTATTGAACTGTGGCTGCTGAGAAAAGTTTTATTACAAGAACTAGATTAAACTGGACATGAAACCAGTGTTTTCTGTGCCACCTACCAGCTGGAACCTGCCTTACTGTTGTATGGCATGAAAACAAAATCAGAAAAAGGTCTTTCTGAGCTAAAGGAGCTGAAATATAACCAAGGAGCCCAACTTGCCTTCCATACAAGCATCCCATGAGTGTTACTGCATTAAAATTCCAGGCCTTCCCCTGTGCCTACAAAGCAGCACAATTCAGTGTCCCCAGCCAGTGACTGAAGAAAGAGAGACAGCTCTGTGCTGCCCTGCAGGAGCGTGAGCCTTGAGGGAGGACAGGGACGGGCCGTGAAGCACCCACTCCTGCCAGGAAAAAATATGTTGAAATGAGATTCATTCACAGGGCACGCTGAGATTCACCCTGGAGAAGCCGTGGTGGGAGGAGAGGCTGAAGGCTGGCACTGCTCAGCCTGCGGAAGATGCGCTCAGTGTGGATGAATTCCCGGGGGACGGAGCAGGGGACACGAGCCAGGGCTTCAGAGGGGGAGCCAGTGAAGGGCAAGAGGCAACGGGCACCCGTGGAACTCAGCAAGTGCTGTTTAACACAGGAAGGGTTTTTGCTCTGAGGGTTTGCCCAGACAGGCTGTGGTCTCCGTCCTTGGAGCCGCTCCGAGCTGGGCGCTGTGACTGGCCCTGTGCTGGGCACGGACCGGCTGGAGATGTCCAGAAGCCCCTGCCAGCCTCGGCTGTTCTGCAGCTCTGCTTCAGAAACGCACCTCAGCAGGCCAGAGGACACGCTCTTTGATCTCTGGGCGAGGCTCCATTTCAAGCTGTGTGTGACAAACACTCTTTAGGTGGTGTTGGTTCGATGACTCACCTATTCCATATTTAAAATACATACTCATGGCACACTTAAAATTGGCATAAATAAGAATCCTCCACTTCTCTGAGCCCAGGCAAAGCCAACCAACTTTTGCAGAGCAGGATGGATCACAACAAACCAGATACAACTGCGTAAAAATATTAACAAGGCTGTCACACTGACTTCATTAAATAGGCAAAACTTCTCAGCTGCAGCATGGTCATCAGAAAATTGTAATAAAATGCATTTAACTTCTAATAATTTCAGGCACTGACCCAAAATGAACTTTCTGTAAATCCATTCCTCTAGTGTTAGCTCATTTAAGCTTCATTTTAGCTGTTGTGCTCTGCTCAGAAGTGACTAGTGAAGCACCAGTGTTTCCATAGCCACAAGGACTAATCAGGTTTTCTGCTTGTGATTTCCTCCGGTTTCAATGACTGTTGTGGTTGCCCCCCTCCACCCTCCACGGGTGTGTCTCATTGCCCTCAGTGAGCCAAGTGTCCTTCCCAGAGCAGCTGGGGGAATGCAGGAGGAAATTACACGTCAAAAAAGAGTAGAGCAGCCTCTTCCATGGAGATGAAGTTGACCTCACAACAAACACAGACATCAGCTGGGCAACGAGTTCAACTTTTCCGAGCTGGCTCCCCCTTTTTTCCCCATTTCCCCAGAGGTCCCGCAGTGGTGTGAGCAGGGCTGTGGCTGCACGTCTGAATCTGGAGCTCGGGGTGATGCGGGATGTGCTGGAGCAGAGCCCGCGAGCTGCTGTGCAGGGACACGGTT
>VZTX01007031.1:12125-40052 GCA_013400915.1 Pardalotus punctatus | reverse complement strand
GGGCGGGGGGACCTCGCTCGGCGCGCAGCCCCTGCACCCCGCCCGCCGCGCCCGGGGATGCCGCCCGCGGGCGCTAACGCCGCTCTCCGCTCTGCAGACGGACGGTCCGGAGCGCCGGGGATAAGTCACTTGGCCAAGGTGACTTCGCAGCCGAGCCCCAGCTCCGAAGTCCCGGCTCCAGCCCCTGCCCTGCCCGCACCGGCGCTCCCGTCGCCAGCGCTTCTCCTGCGAGCACTGCGGCTGCACCCCGCTTTGCCCCGCTCCTGCGCTGCCCGGCGAGCGGGGACCGCGCTGCCTGCCTGCCCGGGACCGGGGGATGGCCGCGGGGAGGCCGTGCACTGCTTCAGCGCCAGCACGCCCGCCGACAGGTCATTGTCTTCCAGTTCATTCGGTACAACAACCGTTCGCATGTGCTTGTCCCCGGCGCGGGGACCGACCCGCTCTGCAGGGCCGCTGCTTGGAGCATGACGCCCAGCCCTGTGTCCCGGGGTGCCCGAGATCCCCGCCGCAGGGGGCAGGGAGGGCTTGGCATCCGGTCCCTCCCCACCGCACACCTGGGGCGGGCTCCAGCCACCTGCACCAGCCTCACGCACCCGCCGCACTCCTGCTCCCGCGGGTCATCCTCGCGTCAGCCCGGAGCTGTGCAGCACTTGCTGCTGGGGAACTCCCGAGGGAGGCGTTTTAGAGGGCATAGCTCTTAAGTTTAAGGGTGCTGGAGACACAAAAAAGGCGTGTAAGTACCTGACCCCCTGCAAGATTTGGGTGCCAGCCCCTGGGCTGAGAGCGGGGCGGTAGGAGAGACTCGGAGATGCTCGAGGTCACTCGGGGGTCTGGAGGCCAGGGCGTGGAGGTTGGACCCTGGTCCCACAGGTCTCTCGGGTGGGCTGGGAGCCGGACAGGGCGGTGGGCAGGGGAGTGCAGGGCGGGTCTCTCTGCCTCCGCAGCTTTTGGGACGCCGTGCTCCGCAGGGAGTGGCAGCGGGCTCCTGGCTGCACCACGGAGCCACGGCACAGCCCCTGCCACGGGAGGGAGGGAGGGGTGAGGGCCGCGTGTCCTGTCCCGAGCACCCCGCGCCTGGCTCTGGGCTGGCCGAGGAGCACCTCCCTTTGAACCCTGCTGGAGAGGAGCCCGGCCAGCCTGCCAGGCGCGGCTTGCTGCCTGTGCCAGGATGTCGCGCTGACTTTGATGGGCAGAGAAAGTTTTCCTAGAGCAGCTTTCCCACAGCCGGCGGTCCTGGCCGAGCACAGCGCTCAGCGAGCCCCCTCATTGTGGGGGGCTCAGCCCCTGCGAGAGCAAAGTGCTGACAGCCGAGGCTCTGGCAGCAGCAGGAGTGGCTGCTCCCTGCTTCCCTGGGCTGTCACTTGGAAAACGCTGGTGCCTGCAGGCATGGGGGGGAGCCTGGAGCCCCCAGGGAGTGGCCCCGAAGGTTGGGGGTCTGGTGCTGCACAGTGCAGCAGCTTTGGGCGTGCACGGGGAAGCAGCGCTGAGAGCTGGTGCGTGGCAGGTTCAGTCAGTGCTCCCCCAGCGTGTTTTCCTCGCCGCTTTATTTAGTGGTAACATATCAATTCTGTCTTCCTGAGAGCACAGGATGACAGGAACAAGGTCAGCCTCCATTTACCCCACACATTCAATTCCGATTACGTTCAAAGGGTGGCAGACAGGATTTAAAGTGTTACAAGCTGCAAGGAATCATCTTTCCTGTGAGTGAGTGTCCGCTCGCAGCACCCCGCAGGCTCAGACATACCTGCAGAGCCAGGCATCCCTCGGCCAGCTCCTGCTCCAGGGGGACAGCTCCTGTCCCCTGGGACACTCCTGCCTGAGGAGTCCCCTCTGTAGCATCCCCAGGGCTGCTCTTGCAGCCTGACAGCTGCAGGAGATTCCATCTGCTGGGAACCACTCCCTGACGTTGGCTCCAGCCTCTCGAGCAAAGCGAGGAGTGCTTCTGTGTAAAGTTAAATAACTCCTCGCCTGCAGTGCTTGCAATGCAGCACTGCAGCAGGGCCCGGAGCCCAGGATGCAGGGCTCTCGGGCTTGGCTCCGGCTGCGACGTGCCTGGGGAGTTGTTAGTACCGGCTTGTGTGGGAGAATAAATCAGCAGCTGAGGCGGCTGCAGAGAGGCGAATCCCAGGCTGAGGGCAGCCTGTCCGAGCTGAGGCATCGGGGGAGCTGGGGATCGGCTTGTAGCCATGGAGAAAGCTGTGTCCCCTGGCTTTTGTGCCCAGGGAAAGCTCTGCAAGGGTGGCTGAGGTCTGGGAAAGGAGAGGACAGTGCTTTGCTGGGCCATGTCACATCTTAGCCATGCCACATCACATCACACAGATCCGACGGGGATGGGGATGGGGATGGGGACAGGAATGGGGAGCGGGGTTGCTCCTGTGGCCAGGACCAAAGCATCCCTGTGCCCCCAGACAGGATCTGTGCGGGCAGTGGTGGCCCAGCCCAGTGCAATGCCAGTCCCTGCACCCCAGGAGCATTCAGCTGCAGCTGGGCTCCTACCTGCTCCTCTCTCCCCGCTCGCAGGAGAGCTGCATCCTGCAGCTTGAAGGTCATCTGGCAGCTCCAGAGAGAGCCGGGGCTCTCGGCTCCCGGCCATGAGGGGGCTGCTCCGGAGGGCTGCAGGAGGGCCGGCGGGTGGCAGGCGGCCAGGACAGCCACGCTAATTACTGCTCCCGCTGCCGCCTGAAGAACAGAGTTCTGCTTTGCCTTGGCTTTTTTCTCCCCCTTTAAGGTCTAGCTGGAGGCCTGTGGATAACATGCAAATCAGGGCTCTCATTTGCACGCTTTATTCGTGGGGATATTCTGGTTCCCTTTGAACCCGCTCTGTCTCTGTGGGTGACCCAGCCCCAGTCCCTGCAGGTCCCCTCTGTCACCGAGCCTTTCTGGGGCTGGGGACAGGCACCTTTGCTCCTGCCATCCAAAGGGGATGAGGGGTGACACACCCGTGGCCTCACTCTCTTCTCCCCTCTCCCTGCCAGGTTTGCACGTCTTCGCCATCGCCTTCGCCTTGGAGGTGTCGGTGGGGAAGACCAACACGGTGATGGCTCTGAATAACTCCAATGTCCTTCTGCCCTGCGTCTTCAGCACCTGCATAGGCTTCCAGGACCTGGTCTTCACGTGGTATTTCAACTCGACGGAGATGGTGAGTGGCTCTCGGGGCTCTGCCCCTGCTTTCCTGGTGGGTCCTTCTGTGCTTCCCCACTGCTCACAGCTCCTGCTCTCCTGGTGCAGGGTGCCCTTCTCTCCGAGGGTCACCAGCTCTGAGGGGGTTGAGGCTGGGCTAATGGGGTGACTGAATACCCTGGTGCTTTTGGCACAAAGCTGTTCTACATTTGCTGCTGCCCACGGGCTCCTTTGTTTTCATAAGTTCCCTGTCCAGGTGCAAATCTGCACTTAGGGCGAAATAGGGCTCATTTTCACATCCTTCGCTCTCTCAGAAATATGAAAGGTTCTGCATAGATTGGCTTCCTGCTGGGAATATTTGGCTCCTCAATTCCTCAGCAGGAGGGCTGGTTTGGAGCTGTTCTGGGCAGCAAAGGAGCTCTCTCTCCCTCTCTCTCTGGGGATCTCCCATTTTTTGCATAGTCTATTCCATCCCTTCAGGGCGGTGGGATCTGCTGCTTCCCAGCAGGATGTGCATCAGGCTCCTCTCTAGGGCCGCTCCCATTTTAATGGGATGTAATGGGACATTTGGCATGGCTGTCTGTGTGTGCAGGGATGAGTCTGGGCACCATCAGGAGAGCATGAGCCTTTCCCTCACCAGGGAGTGTGCAGCTGACCCCACCCCGTGCCCCCCTGCCTCTGCAGATTTTCCAAGGCAAGATAAAGAGCAAAGCCTCGGAGCCCACCACCATCTCACGGAACCCGAGGGTGGATTTCGTTGGCTCCACCACCAAGAAGGAAAACAACATCTCCATCGTCCTGAACAGCGTGGAGTTCAGTGATGCTGGCAAGTACATGTGCCACGTCAGGAACCCCAAGGAGAAGAACGCCCAGCACAACGCCACCATCTTCCTCACCGTGGTCCATAAGAGTGAGTGCGGGCCGGGGCGCTGGGGTGGGGAAATGCCATCACACGGTGACAGCCTGCTTGGCTGTGGTGCTGCACGGAGGTGGCTGGCATCCCTGAGGCCTCGTGGGCCAGCTGGTGGAGGGGGCACGGCTTTCTGGGGTTGGGATGCACAGCTGGGATCTCCCCGCTCCCCTCCTGAGCCCCCTCAGCTCCTTCTGTCCCGCAGTGGTGGAGACGGACAACACTGTGACGCTCATCATCGTGGGCGTGGTGGGGGGGCTCATCGGCCTCCTCATCCTCTTCATGCTCGTCAAGAGGCTGGTGCTGTTCATCATCAAGAAGACGCAGGACGGGAAGTGAGTGCGGGGATGCGGCTGCGGGGCGCGGGGCGCGGGGCCGGGGGCTGTGAGCTGGCCGTGTGCTCTCCGTGCGCAGGAAGGAGTGTCTGGTGAGCTCGTCAGGGAACGACAACACCGAGAACGGCCTGGCCGGCTCCAAGGCGGAACAGAAGGCACCACCCAAGGCATGAAGGAAGCGGCGGCGCCCCGCGCCCACCCCGCCGCGCCGCGGGAGCCCGGCCGGGGGACCAGCCTTCCCCTTTTGTTTTCTTTCCGAACTGCCAACGCTTGAGACATGTTTCTATTACACACGTGCCTGCAACCTGCACTGCTTCTCGGAGAAGGCTGCGGCTGCCGGGGGGACTGGGAGCTTCTCGCGGACTCGGACTGGGAGGCTGCTGGGGCAGGGGGAGCTGCCGGCTCCGCTCTGAGCACAGGCAAGAGGGTGCCCTGGGGGGTGCCGTGCCTGGGGGCCGGTGCTGGGCCACCGGGGGTCCCGGCGTGCCCGGAGGGTGCAGTGTCCGGTGGCACGGTGGGAGCTGAGCTGAGCTGAGGCAGCTGGGAGCTGCCTGCTTCGTGCAGGAGGTTTCTGGAGCAGGGCGAGGATGCTCGGAGCTGGCCATGCAGATGGAGTGGCACGGGAGGACGGGAGGGAGCAGGGCCGTGTAAAGCACACGGGAGAACCAAATCAGCGAGAGGCCCCCGGCTGTGCCTCGGTGCCCCCCACGGCAGGGCTGGGGAGCCTGGCCGTGTCCCAGGGTCGCGGGTGAGGTGCCAGATTTTGCGCTGGCCTTGTCCCCGTGCAGGGCCGTCCCTGGGAACAGGGGGGCTTTTCCCCAGGCAGCCATCGTGGGAGCGCTCCCTGTGCTGCCGCCCTCCCCTCTCGCTGGAGCTCGGCACTCAGAGCAGCGATGCTTTTGATGCTGGTGCCAAGGCTGAACTCGTTACGTGGATATTTTCATATGAGATTCCAGGGGAAAGCAGCCAACTGCATTTCCCTTTCACCGTGGTGGCCGTGGCCATGCAGGGAGGGAGCACAGCCGAGCCATGGCAAGGGGAGGCGGGCAGGGCTGTGCCACCCGTCCGCTGGGCGACCTTGGGCAAGTTGCTCTGCCTCTCCGTGCCTCAGTTTCCCCGTCTGTAAAATGGGGACAGTAACTCTGCTCTACCTCACGGGGTGGGTGTGAGCTTTCCTTGGCCGATGGTGGTGAAGAGCTTTGGGGTGACGGGTGCCACAGAAAGCCAGCGGGTGTTTGTGAGCGGCTTCACGAGGATGTGAGGCGTGAAGTGAGTGAGCCACAACCGAGGTTGTCAATGTCAAATGTGATTTGTTCCCTATTTCTCCGGTCTGTGGGTGTCTGACAGTGAAGCTGTGGGACAGGCAGCTCCCCTGCTCCCACAGTAAATTGGGATCCACAGCTGAGCCATGATGTGCTGTGGGGTCTCGTGCCCTGGCAGAGGTGCTGGAGCGAGAGGTAGGCGAGGATTTGGTGGCCGAGGTGAGCAAGGAAAGGCTGGATGCTGCCTTCTCTGGAGATGGTGGTGCACAGAGGGCCAGCCAGCCCAGGGTGGGCTCAGGGACACCCACCAGAGCAGGGGGACATGCTCGGGACAAGGGACAAGGGACAGGTACAGGCACCAGGCCCCGGGCAGGTTCCCTTGGCTGCTGGTAAAGACAGACAAGTGGGAGTTGGGATCCTGGTCCCTTCTCTGGGGGTCTGTGGGACCCTCAAGCAGGTCCCTTGAGCTCTCTGTGCCTCGGTGTCCCTGTCTGTAAGCTGGGGACAGTGAGTCTGAGGTACCTCCCCGGAGGTGCGAGATCCCTGCACGGCTCTGCCGCAATCCCGGGGCGGAAGGCGCTCTGGTCCAGGTGTTGTGACACGCCACCGCCACCTGTGAGAGCCCGGGAGGAGGTGTGAGACCTCCCAGTCACCCCGAGAGACCCCCCGGCCCGTCCTTGAGGAGCCCCCCGTGGGGGGGACAGCGAGGGGAGGAAGGGAGTTTTTTTAAAGAACTATTTTTAGCTGTCCTAACCTGTTGGCCTTTTTTAGCCGGCGTGTGGACACGGCTCCACTTCCTGCCGGATATGCAATGCTGCACTATGCATGGATTACTCCTCTGGCTTGATGGGAAAAGTCCACATCAGCAGTTTTTGGAATGTGACTCGATGTGCACACGGCTGCTCCAGGGGAGCCGGCTGCCCCTTGTGCCAGCACCGGCAGGGTCCCCGCTGCCACCGGGGCTTTGGGGGGCTGCAGGGGCTTTCCGGGGCATTTCGAGGACAGGGCCCTGCAGGAGCGTGTGCTGCCACAGACACGTGGGGGTCCAAGCAAAGGGAGAGCTGTGTGGGAGGATCCTGCGTGCAAGCACAGGATGTGTGTGCGCCGGGCTGCGTGGTGACTTCCAGCACATCTTTGCACTGTAGAGGTTTAGTTAGCTTTGCCTTGAATGAAATAAAGTTTACGTTTACTAGAGAAACTCACTGCGGTTTGGGGTTGCTGTGAGCGTCTGTTTAGGTCTGGGTGGGGAACTGGGTAAAAATAACCCCGTGAGGAAGAGGGACAGGGGCTCAGGAGGCTGTGTGAAAAAACAAATCCTTTCCTTTAATGGAAATGGGACACTCTACAGCACAAACATCGTTTCTCTCTGTACAACAGGAGTGGAGCTGACAGCAGCTTGGCCCCCCAGGAGCCATCCTGCCACAGCGGGGTCAGCACAGGGCAATAAATTAATCTTTCTCCGGAAAGGAGCTTGAGCCGGTGAGATTCCTTCTCAGGATCTGTGGCCGTCACTCCAAGTCACCCTTTGCCTCCTTGGCTGGGCTCGTGCACCCTAAATCACAGCTGCCAGCGAGGCTTTGGAAGCCTCTGCTCATCTTCCGTGGCTGCAGATCCGTGTCCCTGTTGCTGCCAGAGCAAGGGCAGAGGGATGGGAAGGGAGGCTCAGGGAGAGGAGCGACCTGTTCCGGCAGGTCTCAGAGCTCCGACTGTGAGCACAGAGAGACAGAGAAGGAATTGAAATCTTTCCAAGGGCAGCCAAAACCACGAGGAAAAGAGCTGTGTCCCTCAGGAGCCAGCTCGGCCGAAGGGAGCTGCCCTCGGGCAGGACGGCACTGACCCTGCGGACGGCGTAGATCCAGTCGAGGTAGGCGCGGACGCTGGTGTAGACACCGGGCGTGCTGGGGGTCCCGCAGCCCTGGCCCCAGCTGACGATGCCCACGACCTGCCAGTGCCCTCCCGAGTACAGGAGGGGCCCGCCGCTGTCCCCCTGCCAGGGACAGACCCTCAGGGTGGCCCGGAAGAGCGGGTGATCGCTCCCAGCAGCCCTTCCCAAGCCGGCTCTTCCCTCCGAGGAGCCGCGCCCTGGATGGGTACAAACCCCCCAGCCCGGACCCCACCTGGCAGGTGTCCACCCCGCCCTGGGGCAGGCCGGCGCACAGCATCCTGTCCGTGACATCGCCGTGGTACGCGGCCAGGTTGCAGCTCCGCTTGTCGATGAGCTCCACCTCGGCCTGCTGCAGGCGCTCCGACAGCTTCCCTGCGCGGCACACGGCCTCTCAGAGGGACCCCGGGCGAGGAGGGAGCCCCTCTGCTCCTGCCAGCAGGGCTGGGGGCTCTGCCCTCGTCCCCTCACCCACGCTGCGCCCTCACCGTGCTCCTCCGTGTAGCCCCAGCCGATCACCCACAGCGGCGTGCCCGGCACCAGCTCCTCGTCGAAGTAGGGCAGGCAGATGGGCTTGGTACTGTCTGGAGCAGAGAGGGCTGGGGGCGCTCCCAGGCAGGGGCCGGCAGTGGCCGGGGACAGCCACGGGCCGGGCACCCCGCTGCCGCTCCAGCATCGCCCCCAGCCCATCGGGAGACACTCGGGACCCCCGCCCCCAGGAGGGCCCTGCCGGGCTCACCTGAGTCACGCACGGGGGAGCGCAGCTTCACCAGGGCGATGTCGTTGTCCTTGGGGGACGCGGGGGTCACCTCGGCCAGGAACACCTTCTCCACGGCCAAGGTGGCGGCTCCCGACAGGAGATCGGAGCCGGCCTTGACGCGCCAGCTCTGGATGATGGGGTTGTTCCTGCGCACGGACAGCGCTGTCACCGCCTGTCCCCCCGCGGGGACAGGCACGGAGCCCTGCAGGAGCGCTAACTGCGGGACGTTTAGCCGAGGGAGATGCCCACTCACTTGAAGCAGTGCGCGGCCGTCAGCACCCAGCCGGGGCCGATGATGCTCCCCCCGCAGATGTGCTCCTTCCTGTACTGCAAACTGACCTGCCAGGGCCACGCCTCGATGGCAGCGGGGGTCCCGCCCAGCACCCGCGGGGTCCTCACGCTGTGCCCGCAGTCTGTCAGGGGACAGAGGGGACAGGGGCTCCCAGGGACAGGAGCACGGCCAGGGTCCCTCGCCCTCACCCGTCATCCCCAGGCCTGCTGGAAGGGGTCCAGCCATCCCCTGCCCGCTCCAGCCCCCCAGGATAATTAGTTTAATCAGGGTAATTCGCCAGTAAAATAAACCCGTTGCAGCTTAAAGCAAACCCATGCAGGCAGCTGGGTAAGTCTCCCTTAGGTGTTTCATTTCTGGGAGGTTTGTGCTGGCTTAATGAGGTTAGCAGTAATTAAATCCGGCTTTCCTCGTGCAAACACTGCGGGATGGGCTTGGGATGGAGCCACACTCCCACGGGGCCGGCCGGGAGCGAGGCCTGGAGCCCACGAGGTGTAGCCACCCGTCCGGTACTTACTGGAACAAAAGAGTGACACAACCAGCCCCGAGAGGCATTTCCTGGAAGAGGAAGGAAAAGGGGTGGGTTTGGCTCCCCGGGTGGGCCCCGCAGGCTCCTGCTCGGGGCTCCCACGTTCCCCACTCACCTGCCTGCCTCAAGCACCTGGAGGCTCCCGTTGCTCAGCACGACCTCGCGGGGAGGCAGTGGCTGCCCCGCGCCCACCTCCACGCCCTGGAAAGTCGGGGTGCTGCAAGACACGGGGGGACAGGGCTTCAGCTGTGGGTCAGGACAGGCACTGGTGCCTCAGCACCGCGGGAGCCTGGATCCATGGAAAAAGGGGATATCCTTGGGATAGGGAGGCCAAAGGGGGGATGTCACAGCCCTGGAAGGCCGGGACACTGAGCCCAGGAGCAGGGACAGGAGCAGCTGGAGGAGGGGAGTGTTTCCTGCTGTGCAGAGGGGTGAGTAGAGGGCTCTGGGAGAACTCGGGGGTGTCCCTGCTGTTGTGACACTTGGGACTTGTGTTCAAAGCCTGTCAATGACTTTTTGGACCTGGGAAATGCCATCCTGGTCTCAGTCTGGGCTCCCACAGGCTCTCAGACACCAAAACCCATCTTCTTCCTGGTG
The DNA here is from genome assembly GCA_013400915.1 of Pardalotus punctatus. Lineage (NCBI taxonomy): Eukaryota > Metazoa > Chordata > Aves > Passeriformes > Pardalotidae > Pardalotus > Pardalotus punctatus. The sequence continues at coordinate 30,368 of VZTX01007031.1, read as the reverse complement.
TACCCCTAATTTAACTCAAATTCTCCCTTAGTCCCGGCCTGATACAGAGCAGTTTCCCCAAATCTCAGCTTTATCCAGCTGTTTTTGATTACAGCACCCCAAACTTGCTGCTAGCTCAGGGCAGGGCAGGGCACAGGGGGGACACAGGGAGGGGACATGGAACTTCATGGCAAGGCCCCAACTCAACTGTGCTGCATCCACTCCCAGCCAAGGGCTGCAGCTGGGGGCTATAAAAGGGAATTGCAGGGGCCTGTGCCCCATCCCCAGGTGAGCTGGGCAGAGCTGCCCTGGGGAGGGCAGGGCTGTGGGTGGGGGCATGGAGGGGAGCAGGGCAGGGGGCTGGGGGCTGTGACAGAGCAGGACACAGCACTCTGCTTCCATGGGAGACTGCCAGGGCTCCGAGCCAGCTCCTGGGGACTCAGCGTGCTCTGCGTGCTGGGGATGGACGGGAACTGCTGGGGCAGAGCTGGGAGCGCTCTACGGGGAAGCAGAGCCCCCCTGCAGCAGAGCTTTCTTGGGAGGGGGCTGGAGGAGGCAGCGGGGCAGCAGCGGGTACCTCGTGTAGCCCATCTGCCCGCAGGCCGCTCTGGCCAGCTCTGCCGTGAAGTGGTCATGGCACACGCAGGACCAGGCTCCGCTGTTGTGGCTGAGCACCTGCAGGATGGATCTGTCTTTGGAGACGCGGGCTGCAGGCAGACACAGAGTCAGCTCTGGCGCGGGGTGGCTGTGGCAGCCCGGCCCCGCAGAGCCCTCTGGGGGTGTCGTCCTGCACTCACCCCCGGCCGGTGGCCCCTCGGGGACCCACTGGGGACAGTTGGCCTCGTCCTCGCCCTGCAGACAGTCCAGCTGCCCGTCACACACCTGCTTCAGCGGCACCAGCTTCAGGGGCTGCTGGCAGAACAGGTAGTGGTGGTCCAGGTAGATCTTCACTAGAGGGAAAGGGGGCTCAGAGCGGAGCCCCAGCTGCTGGGCGGGCTCAGAGCAGCACCGGGCTCAGCGGGGAGCTGGGTCTGTGTTTGCTGAGCTGGGGCCAGGGGAAGGGGGGGAGAGGAGAGGAGATGAGTGGCTGTACCCAGGAACCCGATGGCGACCAGGCAGGCCAGGGTGAGCACCACGGCCAGAACGAGGATCCCGATGCACTTGAGGTGCCCCGGCGCCCTGGAGGATTTGAGTCTCGTGCAGGGACCTGTAACACAGAGGAGGTGGCCCTGTGTGGCCAGGCTCGGTGTGGCACCACTCATCTCTCCCGGCTCCCACAGCGGTTACCTCTGCCGTTGAGCCGCTCCGAGGCCGAGTCCTGCAAACCAGAGGGAAAAACCAGTTGTGAGTTGAAACCGTGGCCAAAAGGCAGCTGGAAGGTGGGAGGGTCTGCTGCGGTGTGGGTAGCTGGCCCCGTGGTGAGCTCCCAGCCCAGGGAAACTGCCCCAGCCTCCATCAGAGGTGGCTTTAGAGCTGCTGGGAACAGGGGTGGCAGGTCCTGCAGTGACAACTCCTGGCTCTGCGGTCACCCGGGGTCCCCTGCTGCACTGTTCCCACAGACACCACCTGTGCAGTTCCAGTAACCGGCTCTCAAGGGTGTAGAGTTACTGCCATTAACACACCCGAGGCTTAACAAGTCACACACGTTACGAAAGAGGCGCTTTCTGATGCGCAGAGAAACCCTGAGTCAAAACCCAGGCGCCCGCGGGGCTGGGGCACACAGGCGTGCCACGGCGGGGGCTGTGTCTTCAGCAGGGTCAGAACCGGGCTGGCACAGCCCGAGCGTGCCCCGCCGGGCTGCAGGAGCACCGGAGGAACCAGCCCGAGCCAGGGGAGCCAGCACTCCCAGGGCGGGGAGGGAGGGAGCTGTGCTGCTGCTAGGACACGGGATAAACACAGCCGGGGCTGGAGTGGGCGTGAGTCAGGGATTGATCCGCTTGAGCTCCTCAGAATTATCCTCCTGGAACAATTCCTTGTACAAGAAATCCCCGGTGATGGGAGGGCCGGTGCCGTGGCCCGTGCTCAGTGGAGGGGCTGAAGCCCAGAGCCCCTTTGGGAGGGTCAGGGTGGGCACAGCAGGTGTCTGTTCATGTTTTCCAGCCGTGCTGGTGCCGTGACCCGTGCTCAGTGGAGGGTCTGAAGCCCAGAGCCCCTTTGGGAGGGTCAGGGTGGGCACAGCAGGTGTCTGTTCATGTTTTCCAGCCGTGCTGGTGCCTCTGAGCAGCAGTTTGGAAAGGAGTTCCTGCTCCACTGAGCCCGGGCCCATCCGTGCCTCACCAGCCCCAGTGAGCTCTTTGCTTTTCCTGTTGCCTCTGGACTCTGCCAGCACAGGTAAGACCAAGTTTTTTTGCATGCAAAGAGGTAAGGAATGTTAAACCCCTTGTGATAAAGCCGCAAACCCAGGTGCACGATGCTGAAGGGTTTGGGATTTGGAAGCCTTGGCTCCAGCTGCTGGAGCAGCACAGTCTGGAGATGATGGTGTTTGTCACCCCAGAGGAGAGCAGAGGTCCCGGTGCCACCCCAGGCAGAGCGCTGTGGGGGCACCGGGGCTGTGGGACGAGGCCAGAGGGGAGGTGAGCCCTCCCTGCCCGGGTCACGGTGCCAGGGCGTGTTTGGCCGTGCACACACGCTCTTCCAGCAGCGCTTTCAGCAGGTGCCAAGCCGTTCTGCCCAGGTTAGCTCACAGAGCCGGGTTGGCTTCGTGTGCCAGGAGACGCTGCCCCCCCGGCACGTCCCTGCTGCGTGCCTTGGGCTGTGGCTTTTGGGAACAAGAAGTGACCTGTGCCGGGGAGGATCAGATCCTGCCCCTGCTGTGAGGCTGTGCCCCAGCTCGTTCTCGTCTGGCTCTCTGAGGAAATGCCAGCAGCCTTTCTCCCAAAGACAGGCTCAGCTGGCACCCGTGCCGAGTGTGGGCAGCTTGTGCCAAATTCCCCAGCCCTGGGTGGGCTCTGCTCAGCTCCTGGGTGCAGAGCCTGTTTCCTGGGAGCTGCTGGGAGCAGGAGGGCAGGATGGGAAGGGGAACCTGGGTCCTGCATCTCCCACCTCGGCTGCCCTTCCCAAGCCGCTTCTGTGCGGAGAAGGGAAAATCTCCCGGAGGCCTGGGAGTTTTGTAACGCTGCCCCAGCATCTCCCAGCACAGCCAGCCCGGGCACGTGGGGCCGGTCCTGCCTCATGCTGACCTCCTGTGTCACCGTGGGCCTGGGCCGGGCACCACCTGCATAATGGGATGCTAACGGTTCCCTGCAGAATGGAACGGTCCCAGGTCAGGATGGATCCTCCAGGCCAGGGGGCTGAGGGGCACTGCGGTGTCACAGCTGCCCCTGCCTGTCCCCACGCTGCTGCCCGTACTTGTCCCCATAGCGTCATCCGGCTCCTTTCCAAGGCACCAGGTCTGATGTTGATGCAGATGAGATAGGTGATTACCGGTTTTTTGGTTTTTTTGTTTTCATTTTCTTTAGTCCACGAACCTCTTCTGTTTCAAAGGTATTCAGAGCTTGGAGCTGCCTCCCCGTGATTCTTCTCAAACCCACACTAGGAGCAAGAACTGCATTGGTTAAATCCGAAGCTGGGTGAGAGCCGTGCCCACTCCTGCGTGGAGCGGAGGAACACGATTTCCTGGAGAAATCAACGCTGCCGTAACTAATTGAGCTCCGTGCTGCATTCTCTCAGAGCACTTCGAGTCACCGTGGCTGTTCCAGGCTCCATCCTTGCAGGTGCCAGCCCAGGAGCCGTGCAGTTCCAACAAAGCTCCTCAGCCCTCGCCAGCGGTGACTCCGTGCTGGGGGGCTGCAGGGTGTGCTGAGCCGGGCCTCATCCCTCCCTCGGGGGCAGGTGGGATGTTCCTTCACCAAAGCAGGCTTCCCACGGTGATCGGGTTCCAAGGGAGACTCCCTGGCTGCGGGATTTAACCCGTGGGTGCGTGTAGGCGTTGCAGGGAGCGCGTCCTGCGCCCGGGGAGGGGTGAGGTCCCGGTGGTGGAGGGTTTGACAGTGACAGCTGCTGCTGGAGGGTTTGACAGCGCCCGGCCAGCTCGGTCATACTTGTCTGCCCTCTTGGCAAGGGTCTCCCTGCCAGGGAGGGGCTGCATGCCAGGCTGGGGTTCGGTGGCCGTGGCTCGGCTTGCACAGGGCACTGCAGGGGTGTCCCCGGTGTGTCCCCTGGGCTGAGCAGAGGGACCGGCGGTGGGAGCCGCGCCGGGGGTGCGAGGGCCTGGCTGTCTCCCAGGCGGTGCCCGGGAAGCAGCCCCCTCTCGAGGGGTGGCTTAAGACGATTCAGAAGGGCCCGTTCCCCTTGGCAGGGGGACACCGCCTGGCTTGTCTGCTCCCCAGGCCGGGAGAGGGAAAGGCAGCCCCCAGAAATGTGAGAGCGAGAGCTCGTGGGGTCTCCCTGTACCGTATCCAGCGGCAGAGGGGGCAAGAAACAGGAGGAAAACCCTTCCCTGGCTGCTGCCAGGGCCGGCCAGCAGCAGCTCCCTGCTCCTGGGCGGCCCCATCCCCTCCGAGCCGCTCCGGGCTGGGGGCGCGGGGGGCTGGAGCCCATCCCGGGGCCAGGGCTGGGGGCAGCGCTGCCAGGGACTCACCATGTTCATCCAGCTCCGGCGTGGTCCTCGGGCCTGCGGAAACCCAGAAGTGTCCCCGGTGGGGACAAGGGGAGGCCGCGGCTGCCCCGATGCCCCGGAGCCGGGCGGGCGATGCTCCCGCAGCCCCGTGCCTGCGCTCCGTGCTCGCACTGGGGCAGGGCTGCCCCGGCCCTCCTTAAAACCCACGAGGAGAGTTGTGAAACAGGAATTCTGGTTTGTATTGTAACCCAACACCGGTCTATCAGCAGCACCATCACCTGCGGTAATCTCCCGAGCATCTGCCCCGGAGGGTGACTCACCTGCGGGGCTGCTGTCACCCAGCAGCTTATCACAAGTGAACGGACTGATTTTTCCTGCTCCTCCTGATGATAAGATGAGCCACGGCCGTCCCGCTCTTTGTCCCGCTCTTCCGCGTTGGCTGGGCTGTTTTCAAACGCAGCTTTGAGTAGGTGGAGGAGGAAAGGAGGAGAGTTTGTGCTCTCGGGTCATTCGGTCTGTGTGTCCCCACCAGCCCCAGGTCACGGCTGCCAGTGCTGGGGGAAGTTAAAGGGAAGGCAAGTGGATGTCCATGGAATGTTAGCCCAGACTGCAAGGGGGGGGACCGTGGGGTGCTCTGGGGGATGGCTGAGGGTCATGGGTCTGTGATTATCCGGGAATAATCAATCCCTCCGGGATGGAGCAGCTTGCCTTGGCCTGGCAGGGTGGGATGGAGGCTGAGGGGCGTTGAGGGGGCACTGCCCCAGGTGGGGGCCGGGCTCGGGAGGTGGCGTGCTGCCCTCTGCACACTCACGCTGGAAGCGCTGGGTGTGCAGGATGTGTGGAGCAGCTGATTACCCCTTCTCCTGTGGCAATCCAGCTTTCCCAACGGTCCTGCCGCTGCCAGGTGCGTGGCCGTGCCAACGGGAAACTGCAGAGCATCCCAGACCTGCAGCTCCTCACGGAGCTGTGCCATCTCTGTGCCAGCTCATTCCTGCCAGCAGGGATCCTGCCCGCTCCCACAGCCCGGCCGGGGACCCTCCTGTGGCTCTGCAGGTAAAGCACCCCCTCCCCACACTCACCGAGGGTCCAGCCCCTCGGCAGGTTGTGGGGAGCTCATCCTCGGCCATCACGGTCAATGTGATGCCCAGAGAATGTGGGATGGAGGGTCCAGCCAGAGGTGCCTGTGCCGCTGTGGCAGATTGCAGCCTGAAAAATGGTTTGGGGCTGCAGCAGTGGGGAGCTGGGCAGAGCTCGGGGCCCTGGTGCACCTGCTGGGTCCTGGCAGCGATGCCAGCGGCAGGGAGAGCAGCCCGGGAGCATCCGCGGCAGGGAGGAGGCACGGCAGGAGCAGCTCTTCCTCCTTTGAGGTTCCGAAGGCGCTGAGGAAGCAGCTGAGGTTCGCAGATGTTGTGTCACAGCCCCTCCGGGCCTTCGCTTCCTGGAGTGCGGCTGCACGCCGTGCCGGTCACCCTGCCGGTCACCCTGCCCTGCTCCCGGAGCCTGGCAGCGCACAAGTTTCCGGGCAGCTGCCTCTGCCGGGGTCACGCAGGGGCAGGCGGGGCTGACTCAGGGCTCCGTGCGGCCACCACCGTCCCCGAGCCGCACGGACACATCGCTGTCCTCTCCCCTGTCCGGCAAGGAATGATCCCAGCCGGTCTGAGCTGGGCACTGCCGGGACCTGGGGGGCTGCAACTCCCCTTGTCCCCTCTGCGTTCTGCTGGCTCTGCATCCCCGCAGGCCCCCGTGTCCGGGGTGTTCCTGCCCCTTGGGCTCCCAGTGCTCCCAGTTCGGCCCCTTCCAGCAGCGGGAGGGCAGGGCTGCCCGCGCACCGGGAGGGAAGGCTGGGCAGGGCAGGGCGATGTGCCGTCTGTCGTGTCTGCTGCAGCTCCTCCGCTTTCTCCACGCCAACCAGTTGGACCAGTGGGCCCGGACGGGTGCCCAGCCGGGCTGCAGTGCAGTGTCACCGGGAGAGGAGGGGACGGCAGGACGCGCCAGGCTCCGGCACACGCAGGGCTCTGCAGCAGCAGCCTCCAGCCCGGGATAGCCGGGAGCAGCTCCTGCCGTGCAGCGACGGGATATGGACGCCCGGACAGGTGAGTGGGTGGGCTTTTCCCCCCTCCCAGGGCACAGCTGGGATGGTCACGGCACGGGCAGTGCTTTGGTGACCTCCCTGCCCTCTTCCCTGCGAGCCGGGGCTCGCTGCGGCGGCTCTGCCCGAGCAGCGCTGCCCGGGGCCATGCCCTGGGATGTGGGGATCTCCGCTCCGAGGGAGCCAGGGCAGGGATGCCTCCCACGCACGGCAGGGGCAGGGCCTGGGCATGGCGCCGTCATCCTCCCACGGGCAGCGGGCGTGGGGACGGGGCGGTTTCGGCAGCCGTTGATTCAGGGAGGCTGTTGCACCACGTTCCTCCCGGCCCGCAGCTCCTGCCCTGAGTCACGGCTGCTGCAGCTCCCTGGCCTCGCCCACGCCGGGGGTCCCGGGGCTCCAGCAGAAGCTGGGATTGGGGGCATTGGCCACCCCCGTGTCCGGAGCCCTGCCAGGCTCAGCGGAAGGGAAGGGCAGGCGGGTCCCGCTCCGGTGCCGTGGGGCCCGGCCCCGGCGCTCTGCGGCTCCCGGCTGCTCGAGGATTCCCTCGGGTCGGGCGAGTGCTGCAGGACGCCCCGGGACCCTGCTCGGTGTGTAAACACCGTGACCACAGGGGAAATGTTCTCACAGCGCTGCAGGACGCCCCGGGACCCTGCTCGGTGTGTAAACACCGTGACCACAGGGGAAATGCTCTCACTGCGCTGGCATCTGGCTAAATTTAGCCGCTCTTAGCTCATCCCTTTCCGCTATCTCCTCGCTCCCGGTGCCGCACGGAGCCCCGTCCCCGTGCCCTCCACTGCCCGGGCTGTGCCCAAAGCCCCGTCCCCTCCCGGCACAGCCCCGCCGGGGCCGTCAGCGCAGGAACGGGTGCTCGGAGGCTGTGCTGGACACCTTGGTATCCCCCGGACAGTTCCAGGACCACCGGTTGGTGCTGGATTTTGCCAGACCCTGCGGCAGGGTTGGGAGGGACGGGGGCGCAGAGCCCGCGGAGGTCCCGCAGCGCCCCGGCCGTGCCCCGTCCCCGCCGGGCGCCGGCGGCAGGAGGCTGCTCGTCCTGGCACGAGCATCCTCTAGAGGGAACCGCCAGCCCAGGAATGGGGCTGGCTGCGGGCAGCGCTGCCTCCCAGCGCCGCCGGGAAACGAGCATCGCCCCACGAGTGGGCGGGACGGGGAGGGGGTCACACCATCGTCAGCGACCCCCGGAGCTCCACGTTCCCCGTGACCGTCCCACCTGCCCGCTCACCTGGGGACAGCAGTGGTCTCCATCGGGGCTTTGGGGGTAGCAAAAATCCCTAGGTGCAGCGCTGAGCAGCCCTGTGGGGTGAAGTCCCTCCCCGCTGTGGGGACGGTGCAGGGCTGTACCCCAGCTCCCAGGTGCCCTGTCCCCTGCAGGGAACAATCGAACCCCCAACCTCCCGCAGGTGTCTGCCTGCAGAGCCGCTCCTCCCTCTGTCTTCCAGGACAAGAGCCCATCGAGGTGATCGGGCTTGTCTTGGGCATTGGGGTGGCCCTGCTGATCCTGGCGAGTTTTGGCTACACCTTCATCCGGTGGTACCGGAGGGGCCACTGCCGGCACCGTGAGTGGGGACAGGGCAGGGGGGCTCGGAGCAGGGGGCTGCGGGGCTGGGATGTGGGGAGCACAGGAAACCCTCATGCAGGGAGCTCTGGCCAAGCTGGGGACACGCTGGGGTGAAGGGGGGAAGCACGGTGACGTCCTGGTGCTGTCCTGCCTGTCCTGCCTGTCCCCGCGGGGCCGCACAGAGCAAAAGGCTCACGGCACCACGTGGCTCTGACACCTCTCCCTCCTCTTCCTCCGGCTTCCCCAGGGCCTGACTTCGTCTTCAACCTCTACCGCTCGCGGTGAGTGACAGCACAGGGGGTATGGGGTGGGCTGGCATCTCCTTTGCACTGTGCCCAGCTGTCACACCCCCTCCCCAGCCCCCAGCCCCCCAGTTCTGCTGTTGGCAGGGCGCTGCCAGGGCCTGGAGGGGGACAGGCAGCTTGGTGACCTCTGTGCTTTCCCTGCAGCGGGCTGGGGCCGCTGGCACTGGAGCTGGTGCCACCATTCAGCATCAGTGGCTCACTGGGCACCGCAGGCAGAGGCTACGAGCCCTTCCACACCCAGGGGCCATGAGGTGGGAGCTGGCTGGCGAGCAGGTAGGACATCCCCCTGTCCCCCAGCAAAACCCACGGCGTCTCTGCGTGGAGCCCCAAAGCTTCCCCAGGGTAGGCCCACGGTTTTCCCAGCAAAAGTCCTCCCTGTGCCTCTGGGGTTTCTGGGGCTTTTCCTGAGCTCTGGTTTTGGTTTCCCCTGCACAGACTTTGGTTTGTGTTTCCTTCCCCACTGTCCTGGCCTGGGATGGGACATGTGCCAGGGACAAAGGGATGGGGCTGGGGCCTGGGTGCTCTTGCAGTGCTTCCTCTCGGTGCCTCTCACCCACCACCCAGCACCGGCCAGAAAAGCAACCAAAACCGGCCGGGGGGAATTCCTCCATTTTCGCTTCTGCAAAAACAGCCCCGAATATGTTGGATTTCGGCTGAACTGCAATGTTGCAGTTCCTGATGCGGAAAAAGCTTCACAGAACCACCAAGAGCTGGGCTTGGAAGGGACCTGTGGAGACCACCTGGCCCAACCCCCCTGCCCAAGGGTACCTGGAGCAGGTGACACAGGGATCCAGGCAGGTTTGGGGTGTCTCCAGAGACGGAGACTGGACTCCATGAATTCCAGACAGCTGCTTTCCTAAGGAACAAAGGAGGAAGGCCAGGAGCCCCTGCTTGTGACGGGATTTGTGTGTCTGTGGAAAACACCGTGAGAAAATGGGAAATCTGGCTCAGACCTCCAACCCCTCCATCCAATATCTGCACCTACATGGAAGTGGGTTCTCCACCCTGACAGTGCAAGGAAACGCCTCAGAAAGCCCCTGTGGAGTTTCTCCTGGGTTTTTTTATCGGCTGCATTCAGTCCCAGCAGAGCAAGCGGCCGTGGAAGCGCCTGGAGCAGGAGAGCAGCCGTGGGAAGTGTCTGTGGCCACGGAGAGGGGCCCTGCTCGGCCAGCGGGGGCTGGCGAGGCACGGGGGGCCTTGGGACCATTTCTGTGTGAATTTCTCACAGGAGAAAAAACAAGAAAAACTCGTGAGACCCACGTGGCTGTGTGTAGAAAATCGGGGGAGGACGGAGTGGGATTTCCAGAGAATCAGAGGAACCACCTGTGCTCTCGGCTATCGAAGCTAAACTCTGTGGTCTGCGGCTTTCTCGTGACTGAAGGGAGATCTCTGACTGGTCATGGAGAGGGGAAATGCCACCTCCTGGGCCCTGGGAGCCCTCTGTGCTGAGCTGGAGCCAGCAGAGCCCTGCACGGGGCAGGATCCGGCCACGGGGCCTGACGTCAGCAGCGTTTAAAAGAAAAACGACAAAAAAAGCCATGCTTTTGACAACTGCGTTTTCCAGAGGAAGTTGAAAAAAATAAAGAAGAAAGCAAAAATCTCCAACCCCCAAAATACGCAGAGGCAGAAGAGGTGGGGCTGGTGGAGGGACAGGAGGAGGCTCCCAGCGCCCTCTGCATCCCTGTGGGATGCAAGGATGGATCTCACATGTGAGCAGGGCCACGTTAGACGTGAGAGAAGGAAACACAGCAAGGAACAGCCCCCTTCCTCCTGCCTGCGCCGAAAACCTGAAAACAAAACCAAGAAATCCTTCAGCTGAAAAACCCACTCCCCGTGGAGGGTTTCCACCAGCAGTTTTACTGGGACTATCCCACCATGAAAGTTCCTGAAAATGGAGTGACTTTCGGAAGAACTTCCCTGTGGCCTGGCAGCAGTCAGATGTGGCCCAGGGTGAGCTGTTCCATCTCATCCTGTTTCCACTCTGACGACAGCTGCTCACGGCATCACAGAATCCATTAGGCTGGAAAAGAACTGAGGTCATCGGGCCCAACCTATGCCTGGACACCTGAGCAGAGCACTGATTGCTGTCTCTCAGGATTCACTCTGCCCCCGGGCTGGACTTGTTCTTGTTCTGCTCCTGTCCTTCCCTGGGGATGGCCCCAGGTGCTGTCCCACGGGATGTGCATCCCTGCGGAATCACTGGGAGCAGCCCAGCAGCTTTTCCCGGCTGCTGCTCTGGTGAGTGCTCCCACAAACTCCCCCAGGACAGCCAAACAGGAGCTCAGGTGCGTGAGAAGCTCTCGGAGAGCTGGCTTGGTTCTCCTTTATCCCAGTTGTGATGTGGAAACGCTTCCCCACATAAGGCAAAGGCATGCTGCCCTTTGCCGATGGGGAATGTCCAGGTCTGGAAACAGAAAGCTCAGCTTGACCTCAGGAGAGGATGAACAGACAAATGGACCAAATAAATAACACCACGTCCTTGCTGTATTTACAAAAGCAATGCAATAAATAATGTCTGGATCTATCAGCAGAACACAGACCCTAGTGTGGGTAGGACTGCCTTGGCTCATGCTGGGCTTGTAGGTGCATCCCACACCCTGTCCTGGGGTTCTCCCAGAGGGGCTGCCTGCTGAAGGGTCTCTGCAGGGTCAGGAATGTCCCTCACTCCCTCCACGTGAGGTCAGGCAGGGTGAGAGCCCCATGCTGCCAGCAGCAGGGTGCTGGTGTCAGCCTGCCACCCGCTTTTGGTGTCCGTGCTGTGGAAGGTCAGGATGGCACCAGGACTGTGGCCATGGGCAGGAGGAGCCCGGTGCTGGCCCAGGGAAGGGGGAAGAGGCCGGGCCCAGGCCCCGAGGGTGGCCCTGTGCCCCATGCCGGGCTGCTGGGGAGGGCAGGGTCACCCAAGGGAGACAGCCGGGTGTGTGTCCTTGGTGCTCCCAGGAGAGGAGGATGAGCCCCCGGCACAGCCCAGCCCATCCCTGGCTCCCGTTGGCTGAACTGGCTCGGGGGGCATCCCGGGAGCTGCCCACAGCAGGACTGGGGCCACAGCAGCCCCAGCAGGGCTGAGCCGGTGCTCCTGGGCCACGCCTGGGCCCAGCACCGTGAACATTCCGGGGTCGGTGGTAGCTTATCCAGCGGCTGCTCCCCGGGGGCAGCAGGTGGCTGAGGTAGTCAGGTCAGTGTGCAGGGCTGGTGGCCCTGGGGACAGGTCACCGGCGGCTGTCCTTGCTGTCCCCGCTGAGCTGGCTCGGGGGCCTGGTGGGCAGCGTGATCCAGTCGGAGCCGAGGCTGGAGATGAGCGGCAGAGCCCCCAGGCAGTCAGCGCTGCTGAAGATGCTCAGGTCGAAGGGAGGTTTCGGGAGCTCGGGGCTGCCTTTGGAGGTCAGCGGAGCACCCGGAGCCCCCCAGCTCAGCAGAGCGGGGCCTTGGGGGCTGGAAAAGTCCCAGGCAGGGGCTCGCCATGGCGCAAGGCCCGGTGTGAGGGGACGCTGAGGAGAGGACTGCCTCAAATACCCTTTGGACACGGCCAGCTCGGAGCTCGCCGTGTCCGGCACGGTGTCAGTGCTGCCCAGGCCCTGCACAGCCCCTGCACAGCCCAGGACGGGCGCTCCCTGGTGCGGGCCCCGCTCGGGCTCCACGGTGCCCTTGGACTGCTGCAGGTACCCCCGGAACCCCACGTCCTCCTGGCCGGCGGCGGGGCAGAGCCCTGGCTGCCCCGGGCTGGCGCTCCTGCTGCCAGAGGAGCCACCAGGAGCGGGATGGGGGCTCTCCAAGCCCACCCCGCTGTCCTCAGCGGGGGGCAGCTGCTGCCGGTAGCCCTGGGGCTCGGAGCCCACGGAGCGGCTCAGGGAGGAGGAGGAGGAGGGGATGCGCAGGCAGATGCCGCTGTCGGTGCTGGTGCCACTGCTGTCCCTGCTCCCTGTGAGCCCCAGCAGGCACAGCTGCTCCTTGGGCCACGCTGGGAGCCTCCAGCCCTGCTCCAGGGGCAGCTGGGTGCTGCTGCCGGGGCTGGTGGCCAGCTGGGGCTCCTTCTGGCACAGGAAGAGCTGCTGGATGGGGTCTGCATCCAGACTGCCGGAGGATGGGGGCTCGTGCTCCACCCAGAGCGAGCTCTGCTTCATGAAGGACTTCTGGGAGGGAGAGAAAGAGGGGAGTGAGCCGTGCTCCATCCCTGGTTGGTGCCCACCTCCCCCGGCGCTCCCCGAGCCTGCAGCCCTGCTCTGGCTGCGAGGGGTGCCTGGTGCCAGCCCAGCCTTACCAGGACTGACGGCGTCCTCACAGGTTTCCTCACGTAGGTGTGCACCAGCAGAGCCCCCAGCAGCCCCAGGAGCACCAGGATGATGAAGGACGAGCTGAGGATGGCCGGGAGAAGCTCTGCGCTCCCTGCAGGAGAGGACGTGACCAGGTGAGGGGGCAGGGGGGTCCCTCGGCGCACACACCACACAGAGAAGCTGCCCCAGCATGGACCCCCACGTCCCCAGGGCCAGCAGGCTCAGGGGGGTCTGCACCCCACGAGTCCCCCCCGGCCCGGGTGCCACTCACCGTCCCTGCGGCCGGTGGTGACGCAGCGCTCGTGGGTGCGCGCGGCGGGGCCGGGCCGGTGGGCCAAGGCGGGCTGCACGCTCAGGCAGTACTCCGTGAGCCAGAACAGGTCGCTGATGCTGAACTCCGTGCTGTTCTCCACCACTCTGAACTGCAACAAACAGAGCCCGGGCTGCTGCCTGAGAGGCCCAGCCCTGCTTTCCTCCCTCCTTCCTCCTCCGCTGTCCCCGGGGAGTCCCCAGGGTGTGTTGCGATGATGATGACAGCAGCTAGACCCAAATTCCCCACAAGAGCTGGAAAACTGCAGTAAACACACAGAGAAACCTCTCTGGTGCTGTGGCTGTGAGGAAGCGCAGCATTTACTCCTGGAGAAGTCCACGCCTTAACAATCTGCTACTGTACTTGTGCAGCGCCGTGCGGGATGGACGGGGACAGCACGGGAGCAGCACTTCATCTCATCTCACCGTGTGGTTGTCCTGCGTCCTCCTGACATACACGTGGTACTGGGTCATTTTCTTCTGGAAGTCCCTGTACTCCTCTGTGAGGTTCCCGGGGCGGAGCAGCAGCTGCAGCCGCACCGTGATGGAGTTGCCCATCACGGAGAGGCTCTGGCCCGCCAGGCGCAGGCTGGCTGGAAGCAAATCAGTCACAAGAGCGGGTCAGGGCTGTTTCCTGTTCACAGCTCTCAGCCTTCGCAGCACAGACTGAGCTGTGACTGTCCCACCCCCCGCACAGCCTGCCTGCCCTCCAGACGGTACGGACAGAACATCCCTGCTCTCATTATCCCCCAGCTCCCTCCAGGCACTTTGGCCCCCTGCCCTCCCCAAGCCCAGCGCAGGGCGGATGGGAGCAGACCCCAACCCACCTTCCTGCGGGGAGAAGGCGCTGCTCCTTTTCCAGGGGGACGTGTGGTTCCCGGCCACAGCCCTGACCCGTGCGTAGTAGCGCCGCTCGGGATCCGGGGTGTAGTAGGTGAGGTCGCAAGAGTGGCCCGAGGTCCTCCCGCACTCGGGGATGGCTGTCCAGGGCACGCTTGAGCCGTAGCTGCGGGAGAAGCAGCAGGGTGAGCAGAGAGCCGGGATGGGAGCCCGGGCAGGGCAGCAATCCCGCATTCCCCTGGCACTGATACTCACACTTTGTACTCCACGTCGTAGCGGGCGCCGCTGGGGCAGCCGTGCCCTGGCTCCCACCTGAGCAGGTGCCGCGCCACCTCCGCAGCGAAGCGCACGCGCCGGGGGCTGACCAGCCCCTCACCTGGGGACACAGCGTGAGCTCGGGGCAGGCTGCACAGCCCTGGCCCACGGGAGCCTCGGGGTGGCCTCCTGGAGCATCGCCCCGTGACAGCTGACGTCACAGCACTGGCCACCCGAAACCTGCAGGCCTTTCCCCGGTTTTCGTTTTCCAGCTTCCAGCATTTGCTCATCCCCTTCTCCTTCCTCTTTCTTTGGGGACAGCCCAGCGTGGCCCAGCTGGGGCGTCTCGGTTCTTTTCTGCCCCGAGAAAGGAGCTGTGTTCACATCCCCCGGCCCCACCGTTGTCACCAGCTCTGTTTGAACCGGCTTTCCTGTTTTGCTCATCTGCTGCCTGGATGAAACCAGACTTTTTCACACCTCCTGCCTGGTTTTGGTGTTGTCACCTGGCAGAAAAGCCCTGCTGATAACATCTGCCACCTTTCCCTCGCAGGTCTGCTCGGCAGCTGCTGTCTGCTGGCAAACTCCCAGCCCAGCTCTGAGTCCCCAGTGACCACGGCCTCTCATGGCCACCCCAGAGGGGACAGCCGAGGCTGGTGCCCTCGCAGAGCCCTTGGGCTTCCAAACAGCAGTGGCAGGTAAGCGGTGAGCTGGGAGCCCTGGCTGTGTCCTGCCCCAAAGCACTGATCCGAGGGCTGAGAGCCCAGCCAAGATGTCCCAGCTCCCTAGAACTCCCTCCCTGCCCGCTCCCCCATCCCCAGGATCCCACCCCGAGCCGTGGGGCTCAGCCCCAGCCGGCAGGGAGACGCAAAGCAGCCGAAGAGACTCACCGTGCGTGGGGCAGGCAAGGAGCAGTGCCAGGCACAGCGGCAGGGCGGTGGCCGAGGGGACCGTGGCCGAGGGGACCATGGCCTCTCAGCATCCTCCGAGGCAGCACGGGGAGCGCAGGGCCGGGCTCTGCCTCGCAGGGAGCCGAGCGCTCGTTTTTCCCCCGGGGGCTGGCTCAGTGACGTCTCGGAGGCGTTAAAGCAGAGTCACTTTGCAGCCGCTTCCCCTTCTCTTCGCTGTCCACCCACTCAGCCCCGCAGAGCCTCAGCTCCGGCTGGGCATTTCCGAGAGGAAGAATTGTGGGGCTTTTCTGAGCAGAGCGGGGCAGTGCTGAGAAAGGCAAGGACAAGTCAATGATGTCTCTGCCTTCGCCGCTTTGCTCTGAACCGAGCTGTTAAAAGCGGGCGCAGCTGAATGTCAGCACCGAGGGTGCCCTGAGCACAGCACAGTATCCTGTCCTGCCCTGTCAGCACGTCAGTCCAGCCGGCCTCTAGCCAGCCCTGGAGGCCCAGGAGGGGGTCCCGGCTTCCCCTTCCTTTGGGCTCAGCCTGCAATTCCCCTTTCTCCATTGCTGGGGCTGAGTGACAGCCTCGGGGCTGTCCTGTGCCCTGCAAACACCCTCACACAGGGGTGGCATCTGGAATCCGCTGTGGCAGGGGCTCTGACGATGTCCCCAGGGCTCCGGCAGCCCCCCAGCTATGTCTGTGGTGCCGTGGCTGTGGGTCTGGCCCCATGGCAGTGTCCTGCCCGACTGGTGATGCTGGGACTGGAATCACCACCCAGCAGGCTGTGAGTGCTCTGCTCTGCCCCAGAGATTGCTTGAGGGGTTTCCTGGGGCCCCCATGAGATGGAGGGTGATTTTCCTCAAAAAGAGGAGTTTCCTGCCGGGGAATTAGTGGAAAGGACACAGATAAAAAGAGCAAGAGAAACCAAAAGGGCTCTGGACAGACTCAGAGCGCGTCATGGTGGGCACAGATGTGCAGAGCCTCAGGTTCCTCTCTGAAAAACCATCTTAAATGCCTGAAGTGAGAGATTTCTGCTGTTTTCCTGACTTATCCTTCCTCCTGAAGACCAAGGGCCTCCACAAACTCGCAGCCTGGCCAGAGCACCAGCAGCAAATCCCCTCCCTGCCTTGGGTTTACCCCGGTCCTGGCAGCCCAGCTGATGTCCTGCCGCTCTGCTCTCAGCCCTGTGTCAGCCGCTGAACCGAGGAGTCCCGAGATGAAGCACAGCCCGTCCCACACAAAGCCACAGCCTGTGTGTCGTGTAAGGTAATGACAATAAAAAGCAACGGGACCAAAATCCAGGAAACGGGAGCTTTGTGGAAAAGCCACGGTGGGGCTGGCCCCGTGGGCGAGGCTTGGGAGAAGTGGTTAGCGATTCAGGGGAAAGTGAAAGAGGCTGAGGGGGAGCGAGAGTTCTGCGGAACGCGTGGAGGGCGGGTGGGACTGGGGCTGGCACCTGAGCTCTGCAGGGATGGCACTGCCAGGAGCCACGGCAGTGGCCGGTGAGGGGACGGCATGACCTGGGGTGGTGTGGCCTGGGGAGGTGTGGCCTGGGGTGGTGTGGCTGACCCTGGAGTGCCTCCCTGCCCACACACTGCAGAGAAACCCCGGCCAGGAGCACCCGGGTCCGTGCATTTCCCCGCCTGGAATCCCTCAGGAAGTTTTCCCAGGGTGGCAGAGGGGTCAGCCAGGTGCTGCTGCACCGAGCAGGGCAGGGATGGGGCCGGAGGGCTGATTCTGCGCAGGACAGAGCGGAGCAGAGCAATCCTCTCCCAATTTCCCCATGCCTGGGGGTTGGGGCAGCTCTGTGGGCTGGCAGAGCCGGCTCTGGCTCTGTGTTTCAGCTCCTCTTTGCTGGCTGGGAGGGCAGGAGGGCACAGGGAGGGCTCCCAGCAGCAGTTCCCAGCAGGAAAGGTGAGGCTGTCACCCCGGAGCTGCTGTGCAGGCTGACATTTACCATCAGGCCGCTGGGGTCAAGCCACACACCCTGTTCTCTGGAACTTGCTCGCCGTAGGTGGCTTTGCAGAAACACCAGCAAACGATGAATGATTCCTGGAGTTGTCACCTGGAGCGGTTTTCTGAGAATCCCTTTTTGAAGTGGAGGCAGCAGGTCAGGAGGTCATGGCTGACCCGGGGATGCAGCTCAGTGCTTGGCCAGCCCTGGCACTCAGCCGGCACAGCCTGCAGAGGCACAAAAAGCAAACAAAAAAACCCAAAAACCGCTCCTGCCTGTGAAAATTACAGAGAAGTGAGGGTTGGCTCAGAACTGCCCCAGGGAGGGGGGATCCTGGGAGCAGGAGGGGTCAGAGGGGTCTGGCCCAGGTTCTCCAGCCTGGAAAGGAAGAGGCTTTGCAGCAGAGTCCCTCTGAGCTTGGACATCCCTGCTTGCCTGCTGCCCTTCTGCTGAGCAGGTGTGGGTGGGGAGCTGGGTGAACAAGGGACTGGCACTCGGAATAATGCCAGCAGAAATGTGTGCCGCTGAGGGCCACGGCCGTCAGAAAGCACAGAATGGAGCTAGGCCTTTTTCCTTTAACCTGGGTATTTTTACCTGTTCATTCCCGAGTTCCTGGTCACGCAGAACATCCCCCAGGTTGTGCCTGCAGGAGAGGCAGGAGGCTGCTGCTGGCTCCTGGAGAAAGCATTGCCCAGGTAACGAAGGAGCAAAAAGGCCTCGAGAGAATCTGGAGGGAAACGTCATTTCATTTCCCTCGGAACAGGGAATTCTTGACTTCTGGGTCACACCAGAGAGGTTTTCCTGGGCTTGGGCAAGGCTGTGCATCCCTTCCCCTGTGCTTGGCCAGGCAGGAGAGCTGTGGGGTGAGCGTGTGGTGGGCACAGAGGGGAGGAAGGGGGCCGTGGGTGGGCTGGCAGCCTGGAGAGCTGTGGGTGAGCATGTGGTGGGCACAGAGAGGAGGAAGGTGGCCGTGGGTGGGCTGGCAGGCAGGAGAGCAGCGAGGAGCCCGGGATGCTGCTGCTGCCTGGGGCCAGGTCTCACCAGCCCCCCAAGGCCCCCCTGCCCCACATCCCCGGGCCGGCCGGCTCTGGGCAGGTGTTTTGCAGGCTGTGCCCGGAGCGGTTGGGAAACCGGCGGTGCCGGGGCCGGGCGGCAGGTCCGACAGGTTTGCTGCTGGCACTGACGTACGAGCCCGCTCGCCAAACACCTCCCGGCCC
>VZTX01007031.1:0-12101 GCA_013400915.1 Pardalotus punctatus | reverse complement strand
CCCGCCGAGCCGGCTCTGCTCGGCACCGCGCTGCTGGCATGGCCGTGCCGCAGCTCTGAGCCCAGCCCAGCGCTCGCCCCGGCCCATGGACGGCAAAACCTCCCCGGTAAGTGCGGGCGGCTCCCGGCACGGACCCCGCTGCGGGCACGGGGCGCTCCGGGGCTGCGTGGGGAGCGCCCTCGGGGCTTGGCGCGGGGTCCGGCCTGTCCCTCCGGCTCTCCTGGGGGTTCCTCCACGGCAGCCGGAGGGGAGAGGGAGCTGGGGGAGCAGCCTGGGGAGCTGCTGCCGCTGCCCCCCCCCGGCACGGGGAGGGAGGGACATCAGCATCCCCGGCGCCAGCCCCGCGCCGGCAGCCGTGTCGAGGCGCTCGGGTACTTTGTCCCCCTGGAGCTGTGAACTGAGGGGACCGGTCGGTGCTGCCAGAGGGATCTGGTGCTGCCTGCCGTGTCCCCGAGCCCTCCGGCACTATCCAGCGGCACTGCGCCGGGGGGCACAGCCGCGCTGGGGGGCACAGCCTCGTTGGGGGGCACAGCCCCGCTGGGGAGCACAGCCGTGCTGTGGGGGCACAGCCGCACTGGGGGGCACAGCCCCGCTGGGGGGGCACAGCCGCACTGGGGGACACAGCCCCGCTCGGGGGGCACAGCCGTGCTATGGGGGCACAGCCGCACTGGGGGGCACAGCCCCGCTGGGGGGGCACAGCCGCACTGGGGGACACAGCCCCGCTACTCCCGTCGCCGGCTCTCTGGGCAGTTTTCCCTGTGCCCTTTTTGGGCCGGGCTGACTGGCACCTGCTCAGCCCTGGATGTGGGGCTTTGTTGAGCATCCTGTCATGAGGAAAACATCCATCCCGGCTGGGCAGCGGGCGAGGCAGCGAGTAATTACCGTGCTGAGCAGTGCCGGCCGTGCCAGCGACATCCGGCACACGGTGACGGGGTGGGCGGATGGGGCTCCAGGGGAGGCAGGGCCAGCTCCAGCACTGTCCTCTTCCTGCCCCTTGGCGTGGCGGTGCCAGCCGGCAGCAGGGGCACGGCGGGCTTGTGCTGGTCACAGGCTGGGCCTGAGAAGTGGCACAGTGGTCCCAGCTCCGGGTGGCCCCAAAGCAGGGTGGCATCACTGCGTGGTGACAGCGGGGCAGGAACCAGGATGCCCACATACTGAGACAATTGCCCAATAGTGGACAATCCCACTAGGCCACCTTGGCATTGTTACTTGGATAAATGGGCCACCGAGGGTGCCAGGAGCCAGCCTGGCTCTGCAGCTGCAGCAGAGTCCTTTTGTCTCTCCAGGCCCCGTTTGCTCCTCTGTGGAATGAGGTGAGCAGCAGCTCCTCACCCCGTGGAACACTGGTGGGATCTGTGCCCCAAGGGTGCTCACAGGGTGACCTGTCCCTGGCCACATCAGGCTGGCTCAATCGACTGTTGGTCACCTGCACTTGCAAAGTGACCCTGGGGTGCTTTGGGCTTTCACCTCACTGTGTGTATTGGGGTCTTGGCAGTGTCCTCGCACCCCGTTCTGTGGCTGGGGTCTGTCCCCTCCCAGGCAGGCCCCTCCGAGCTGCGGCACTGGAGCAGGACGGTGTCACCCAGAGCGGTTGGGGGCTCTCACGGGCCGGGGATGTCTTTGTCCCCGGCGAGGACAATGTCTCTGTTGTGTGCTGGCTGAGCTGCTGTGCACAGACAATCAGGGCTTCAGAACCGGCTGAAGGAGTTCCCAGCCTGGACACGGGGCTGTGAGCAGCTGGAGCCAGGGCGAGGGCAGGCAGGGAGGACGGTCACCCACTGAGGCAGCTCCTTCCAGGTTCTTTCAGCCAGGCTGCCTCCCTCTCTCCCCTTTGATGCTCTGGATTTTGGGGAGTCCCTGTGTCCTTTTGCTCCTCTGACACTCGGCTGGGCCCTGGGTCTGGTTGCAACACTCGGGTGTTCCTGGCTTCCGCTTTCCCTCCCACTCCGAAACTGTGGGTGACTGCTGGATGGTTTCCCTGGATCCCGAGCCCACAGCCCAGCCGGGATTGCCTTTCCTTGCCCTGGGTTTGGGGGCCTTCCCTCGGTGTCGGGGCGCAGGGCTGCGGGTCACAGTGCGAAGGGGATGGGCACCTCGGGGCCCCTCTGTGGTTTGGGGGCCTTGCCCAGCTCCACTCCCAGCCTTGGAGCAGGGAGAGGGACCGAGGTGGGGTTTGCACTCCTGACAGGATCAGCAAAGGGCTCGTGCTGCAGACGGGCAGCGTCCACTGCTCTGCACGGTGAGCAGAGCTGGCCGGGAGACCCTGAGCGTCCCCAGCATCCCTGCTGGCCATGCTGTGACAGCCACCTGTGTCCCAGACAGGGCTGGCCGTGCTGTGACAGTCACAAAGCCACCTGTGCCCCGGACAGGGCTGGCCGTGCTGTGACAGTCACCCGTGCCCCGGACAGGGCTGGCCATGCTGCCCTCCCCACAGCTGCCCCTGGCACAGGTCGCTCTCGGGGCTGGGGGAGCGTTTGCAGAGGCGTCGGGGAAAGGGCTCAAACCGCAGCCACGTGTGCAAGCGGGCTCGGCTCTGCCTTTGACTTTTACTCAAAAGCCAGCGAAGGATGAGTAAAGGTTTTGTGGGCAGGAGCTGGCGCTCGCTCACAGGGTCACGCTCTCTCCTCAACAGAAACATCTCTGTGACACCGAGGCTGTTCTCTCTGCTGCAGTGGCCGTGGAGCCCGTGGCAGGAGCTCTGTTACCTTCTTTGACAGGCCCACCAAATTATTTAGACTTTAGACTTTTAAGGAAATAAGTAGCTGAAAGTTCACCTGAGTGTAAGAAAGGGCATGTGCTTCCTGCTGAGGAGCGCTCGGAGCTGTTTGACCTACGGCAAGTTTCGGTGTGAATTTGATATATTTGCACTGGAGGAGGGAGTGCTGCAGCATCCGGCATTGCTGGCTCCCTGGGGAAGCTGGGCTCTGTTTTCTAGGTGTGATGGAGAGGTTTGTGCTTTGCAGGATTGTAGTTCTGCTGCTCTGATAAGCGAAGGGTTACAGCTGCTGCAGGGTGAGATTTGAAATATCAGATGTGTGGAGATAGCACAAAAATGCCAGGGTAAAAGGCTATTTACAAAAATCTCATTTATTCATGGACAGGACAAATTCCTTTCCCAGGAAGGGTTCCTGGCATCCTCACCTTGCTTTGCTCAAGAACAGCCCCAGCTCTGGCTGTCACTGACAGCGAGCACTGCGGGTGCCCAGGGATCCCCCTCAACGTGGGTGTGTGAGAACTTAAATCCCACCAGTGCTGTGGCTGCTCAGGCTCACGAGGGGAGGGCACTGCAGGGCACCCTCCGGCCCTCCCAGCCTCGAGGGGAGAACGGGGGGGCTCTCTTGGGCCCCGTGGCACCTTTGGGAGGAGGCAAGGCTGCAGCACTGCCGGGAAATCAGGGTGCGGGGAGCCCTGGAGCGAATCCAGGCTTGCTCGGACGGGGAGCGGGCGAGAGCGGGGCTGATGCTGTGAAACAGAAAGTGCCGAGCCGGGCGCCTCTGTCCGCTCCTCCCCGTGCACAGGAGCCCGGACAGCCCGGGCACCCGGCACGGGTGGGAGGCGGCTCCCACGGCCGGGGGACATCAGCGGCGCTGGGGCCCAGGGCCCGCGGGGCGGGAGGAGGTTTGTGCCGGGGTGGCCCCGCACGGCCGTTGCTGGCCAGGGCGGGACGAGCTCCGGGCACGGCCCGGGCAGCGCGCCCGGTCCCCGTGTGCGGCTCGGACCCTGCGCGGACGCGCGGCCACGCCGGGGCCGTGACTCACGGAAAATGCCCAGGAAATTACAGCACCGCATTGCCAGGGAGGGAACAGCCGCGTTCACAACGCACGAGCCGGAGCAGCCTCACCGCCTGCTCATCAGGGCTCCTGCTTCCCGGCAGGAAACGCGAGGGGGCAGAAAAGGAGCTGGAAGGGCGAGGGGGGCTCCCAGCAGTGCCCCCGCCGTGCCCATGTCCCCATCCTCCGCCCGGTCCAAGCTGTGCTCCTGCCCGCGTGCTGCTCGCTGGCTTGGCAGGGAAACGGCTGATTTCTGGTCAGAGGAAAGGTGATGTCTGGCAGTGCAGGGCCAAAAACCGGAGACAGTTTTCCCGAGGGATGTGTTAGAGCCCATCTCTGTCTGTGAGTGATCCCCGTGGGGGGGTGGCTCCGCTTCTCCCTGGGTTCCCCTTCAGACGTGCTGTGGCAGAATCCCAGAACGGCTCGGATCGGACGGGATTTTAACCTCCCCCAGTCCCAGCGCCCTGCCCACCGTGGGCACGGACACCTTCCACCGGCCCGGGTTACTCCGAGCCCCGCCCATCCTGCAAAACGTAGAGGAAGCAGCATTTATTCTGGGGTTTGTTCGCAGGTCCTCTCTGAAGGATAATGAGAGGCTCTAGCTTCTGTCACTGAAGGAGCATTTGGAAGAGTGTATTTTGAAGAAAGGAAACAGATGCATATTCTTTTGTGAATTCACGGATCGGGAGTGACACAACTGCAGAGCAGCATTCCAGGGTGCAGGATGTTTCAGGGCTTGGAAAACACCGATTATTAAGTATTACTAAATGACAGCTGGAAATTGCACTGTATTTTTCAAATGGTTAATTAAGGATAGATGCATAAATTGGGGCACTGGCCCGGTGGAACTGGGCCACAGCGTGACTGTCACGATGCCAAATACCCGGCTGATTGCTCGCTCACCGTGATGGCTCTGGGAAGTTCAGCCGCCTGGAGGGGAAAAGCCCAGTGACAGCGAGGTTTGGGCCACCCTGGCCGGGCCAGGGCTCGGGCTCTGGTACAGAGAGGGGCACTGGGGTGGTGACTCTCCACCAGGCTCCTGGCGCCGTGAGGAGCAGGCTCGTGGGGGTGCCGGGGGCTCAGCTCTGCGTTCCTTCACAGCTGGGGGTGGCAGCTGGGGCTCTCCAACAGGCATCAGTCACTGCTGGTGACAGTCCCCTCTGTCCCCAGACCACTGCCTCGCCCAGCAGCGTCGCCCCCAGCCTGCTCCATGTCTCCATGGTCAGCAGCATCTTCGGTGCCCGAGCGCCGCAGCCTCGAGAGAACGTCCTGGGCATCAGCTTCAAACCCCACAGCCCTGAGTGCGGCCCGGCCCCGAGCCCCTGCTCGGCCTGTGAGAGCACACGTAAGGACGGGCCCAGGGTGGTCCCTGGCCCTGGTCCCACCCGGGATGGAGGGGGCAGGGGTGGCACAGACAGCCCGGGCTGGTGTTTCCCTGGGGGCGCAAGGGGTGCAGCAGGGAGGGAGAGGACAGCGAGCACGGGGCAGTGTGGGATGGGCATGGCCCTGCTGTCCCACAGCCCAGGGGTGGGCACCAGGGTCTGGGTGCCCTGGGGAGGCAGCTGCCCCCCTGACCCTGCCTGTGCCCTGCTGCCAGGATCCTCCATGTTCAGAGCTCCTTGCATGAGCCAGCGCCGGCTCGCCCTCATCTTCTGCGTCTCCGTCCTCATCGTGCTGCTCATCGCCCTCATCCTGCTGTGTGAGTGGGGTCCCAGCCCGGGGGGCTCCTGGAGGGGACCTCAGAGGGGCTGGGGGTCCGCAGAGTCTGGGGATGCCCGAGGGAAGCCCCTGGCCCAGAGGCAGCGATGGGCTCTCCCGTTCCCTGGGTGCTCCTGACATCGGGAGGAGGGGCGGGAGAGGGGCAGGGGAGAAGAGGAGATCTGCGGCCTGGGCTGACGGCGGTGCTGGGGGACTCGAGGATGCAGTGTGCTCTGTCCTGCTGGGCTCACTGTGGTGGGCAGCAGGGCACCCAGCAGCACCCACAGCCCCCCACCCCGAGGTGGGGTCTGCCCAACAAATGGTAATCCACAGGCAGGACAGGCACAGACCCCAGGGAATCCCCTTAATCCTGGTAAGATCCAGCTGTGGGTCTGAAGCACTCGCAGGCTGAGTGTGGGTGGAGGGAGAGGGGCTGGCAGCAGCTGGGCAGCGCAGAGGGTGCTCGGGGTGGCCGGTTCTCCTCCAGCCCCATGCCCAGCAGCTCCTCACTCTTGGCTCAACACGCCTCACGCTCACTGCCGGTGCTCGGGAATGCCCCTGGGCCTGGCACACCTCCAGATGCCCACCCAGGTGGGTCATAGCCCCTCACCCCTGGCCAGCCTCGGCCCCAGCACGGTCTTCTCCTGCCTCCAGTCATGTTCTGGCGGTCCCAGACGGGCATCGTGTACAAGGAGCCCGCGGAGAGCTGCAAGGACAGCGCCGTGCGCTGCGACGGCGTTGTCGACTGCTCCCAGAGGAGCGACGAGCTGGGCTGTGGTGAGGCCCCCCGAGCTGGGAGGGTGGGAACGGGGGGAGCCCGGGGTGCTGGGCAGCCCTGACCCCCTGCTCCATCCTGCAGTGCGCTTCTCCTCCGAGGAGTCCTTGCTCCACGTCTACTCCAGCACCGAGAGCCAGTGGCTGCCGGTGTGCAGCAGTGACTGGGACGAGTCCTTCTCCAGGAAAACCTGCCGGCAGCTGGGATTTCAGAAGTAATTCCTGGAGGATGGGTTGTTCTGCTCGGGGGCCGGGGTCCTGCCAGGCCCCTGCCCTGCCTGAGCACAGGCTCTGCTGTGCCGTTCCCCCAGTGGGAAAACGGCGTGTCCAGCACCGCTCTGGGCGTGAGGCAGGGCCCAAGGGGTCAGTGCCTGCACGGGGGGACCCTCAGCGCCTGTCCTCTCCCTTCCCAGTGCGTCACAGACTGAGTACATCCCCCTGCGCATCCCTGGCAAGAGCCTCACAGTGACGGAGGAGAGAGACACCATCCAGCAGAGCCTCAACAGGTACCCGGCTGCCCCGCTGCCCTGCACCGGCCCCGCTGCCGCAGCGCTGGGGCTGAGGCCAGCTCTCCCTGCCCTCTCCCACAGCTCCCAGTGTCTCACGGGAAAGTACGTCTCCCTCCGGTGCACAAGTAAGGAGCTGGCTGCTGCATGGCCAAGAGTGGGCCCTGTTTTCACAGCCTTGGGAGCGCTTCTTCTCTTCTCTTCTCTTCTCTTCTCTTCTCTTCTCTTCTCTTCTCTTCTCTTCTCTTCTCTTCTCTTCTCTTCTCTTCTCTCTCCTCTCTTCTCTCTCCTCTCTTCTCTCTTCTCTCTTCTCTCTTCTCTCTTTTCTCTCTTCTCTTCCCTGCACAGGCTTGGGCAAATGGGGTGTTTCCCAGCAAATTTTCTGGGTGATAGAAAACTAATATCGCGTTCCCTGGTCCGCACTGCCCCTGGGAATGCGGTGCCCACGGGCGGTGGGGATGCTGTGAGTGTCCCCTCCGTGCTCCCTGTCCCTCCGAGCCTTTCTCCCAGCCCCGCTCTCCCCTCCAGCCTGCGGGCAGAGGATTTCTGGCCGGATCATCGGGGGAAAGGAGACGTCAGTGAACAAATGGCCCTGGCAGGTCAGCGTGCAGTACGGGCCCATCCACATCTGTGGCGGCACCATCATCGACGCTCAGTGGGTGCTCACCGCTGCCCACTGCTTCTTCATGTGAGTGCTGCTGCCAGCACGGGCACCCAGCCCAGCCCCACGGCCCAGCCTCACTCCCTCGTGCCCCCTGTCCCCCTGCCAGGAACAGCATGAAGATCCTGGACGACTGGAAGGTGTACGGAGGGGTGTCGGACCTGAAGCAGCCCATGGAGGGCATCCCCGTGTCCCAGGTCATCATCAACTCCAACTACAGCGACGACCACGACGACTACGACATTGCCCTCATGAAGCTCTCCAGGCCGCTGACGCTCTCAGGTGAGGCCTTGCAGCCCACCTGGGCTCGGGCAGGGGTCATGTTTGGGGGACAAGGAGAACCTGGGGGTGGGCAGGAGCAGGAGGCTGCTCGGGTTGCGTGAGGGGCTGCTGCCAGGCGGAGCACCCAGCTCTGCTGTGGCCACCTCGCCCATCCCGCGGCCAGGAGGGGCCTGGCACACAGAGCTGTGGGCTCAGCTGTGCCACCCACTCCTCGTGGGGCCAGGGAGACCCCACTGGGCGGGGCAGAGAGCGGAGCCCGTCCTGCGCCCCACGCTCCTGCCCGGCTGCGGGGCTGTGCCCGTCTCGCTGCCCATGACTCACCCCTCCCCGGTCCCTCCAGCCCAGGTTCGCCCCGCCTGCCTGCCCATGCACGGCCAGCGGTTCCAGACCGGCCGGTCCTGCTTCATCACCGGCTTCGGCAAGACCAGGGAGAACGAAGGTGAGCGAGGGCTCCGGCTCCCCGCAGGCAGCTCCTGCCGCGCCCCTCGCGGGCTTTCCCGCAGGGATTCCTCGGGATCGCCCTCCCAGCGGCAGAAACAGCGCCTGTGAGAAGCACCCGCCGCTGCCGAGGGCCTGGGGGCAGTGGGCGGGGAGGGGGGTGAGGTCCCCCCGCCCCACAGCTCCTCCTGCTCGCAGATAACACATCCCCGAAGCTGCGGGAGGCCGAGGTGAAGCTGATCGACTACAAGATCTGCAACAGCGACAAGGTGTACGAGGGCTACCTGACCCCCCGCATGATGTGCGCCGGCTACCTGCAGGGAGGGAAGGACGCCTGCCAGGTGAGCCGCGGGCACGCCAGGGGACAGCTGCCCCACCTTGGGTGCCCACAGAGGGGCATCTCCTCTGTCCCCTCCTCACTGCTCTGCCCTTCTGAGCCAGGGTGACAGCGGAGGGCCCCTGGTCTGCGAGGACAGCGGCCGCTGGTATGTGGCCGGGGTGACGAGCTGGGGGACAGGATGTGGCCAGAAGAACAAGCCCGGAGTGTACACACGCGTGACAAAGCTCCTCAGCTGGATCTACAGCAAAATGGAGGTGCGGGGGCGGGGCTGTGCCGGGGCGGGGTGGCCCTGGAGAGGGGCTGCGCCCCCAGCCCGGCCCCCGACCCCTCACCCCGCTGTCCTCTGTGTCCCTCGCAGAGCGAGAACGACTAAGAGCGGGGCGGCCGCTTGGGCTGCGCCGCTCGGGCTGGCACTGCCCCGGGCTGCTGCCAGGGCACGGTGGCTCCCGCCAGCCGCCCACCTCGCTCTGGACTGTCCGTGCAGCCAGGGACCGGCGGCTGTCCCCGAACTCTGCAAACAGCGCCTGCACAGCGACCCTGCCCTCGGCCGGTGCCAGGGGTGATGGCTGGGCACAGCCCCCGGCCCGGCCCGCGGACACACCGCCCGTGCCAGCGGCTGGCCGTGCTGGCTGGGGGACCCCTCCTCGTCCCGTGTTTGTGGCTCTGCTGTCCATAGACCTGTCAGGACGGGGTGTGCGAGCGCTTCCCGGCAGCACGGTGCACGCTCGGCGATGAGGGGCTGCCCGCAGCGCCCGAGGAGGGGAGCGCTCTCCTCTTGCCAGGTCCCAGCCGTGCCACCTGGGCGTGCGGGACGTGGCGGGGTGCCCACGCTGCCCACGCCTCCAGGGCCACGCTGGCGGCTTTGTCACGACACGGAGCCCCGAGGTGCAGATATTCCACCCTCTGGGAGGGGCGGCCTCTGCTCTCGTGTGTGCCGGTGGATTTGGGAAGAGCCTTTTCCTTGATGTCCCTCCCTGCGAAAGAAAAGCCTTTTTGTTTATTTTTCCATGCCGTGGATCTGGCCCGAGCCCGCGCTCCCTCCCGGGCCTGCAGCCGCTCTCAGTCTGCTCCGGGCGGGGCTGGGCAGCTCTGCACCCGGGGGTGCCCGTGGGACGTGGGACAGAAGCCAGCAGCAGCCGAAGCTCGCCCTCCCGGCCCGTGCCGGGGCCAGCCTGTGCCCACCCCGCAGCCGGGACGCGTTTCCCTGGAGGGAACGGGGGCGTGCGTCTCCGCGTGGGGGGAGACCCCAGGGTGCACCTCCGGCTGCTCCTGTGCCCAGCCCCCGGTCAGCTGCAGCGGGCTCTGTGCAGCCTGGCCACCCCAATAAATGTTTCGGAAGGGCCCCACGTGGAGATGGCTCTTTGGGATGGGCTGGAAGGGAAGCAGCGTGTGCCAAGGGTCCCTGGGGAGGGGGCACGCGATAGAGCGGCCCTTCCTGCCCTTCGCCCTCCACGGGCTGGGAGAAAAGGGATGTTTCGGGTTCCTCGGGTCCTGGGAACACCCCCTGGGTTCCCAGCACTGACCGCTCCCCATGGAAGAGGGTGTGGGCAGGCTGTGGTGTGTGTCGGGATTGTGGGACGGCAGCTCTGCTCTGGTTCTGGGCGTGCAGGACGCACCCGCCTCCCCCTGGGACTGGGGCTGCTGCTGCCTGCTGATGGGAAGGGGTGCGGGAATTCCTTGTTCTGCCCCGCTTCTCATGGATTTGGAGCGGTGCTGGGTGCCTGCCCCGGACCTGAGCCGGAACGAAGGGAGCCGGTGCCCCTGAGCCAGCCTGCCATCACCTCCCTTTTCAGAACAGCAACCCCGAAAGCTCCCACGGCTTCAGGAGCCGCCTGTGAAGAGCAGAGCGTGCAGAGCCCGGGGCACCGCTCTCACTTTGTACCCTGTGAACGGGGCCTGGGCAGCCCGGCTGAATTCCAGGAGGAATGGGGGCTGAGCATGGACACGTGGCAGCGGCCGCCCGGCGGTGACGGCAGCAGAACTGTCCATAAACGGGAGCGTCTGACCTCCAGGAACGGAAGGGGCCCGGCCTGGCTTCTCTGTTTTGTTTTGGTCTGGTTAAGGTGGGAATTCAGTGGGCTTTAAGGCACAGATCCAGCTGAGGTTTGGACAGAGGCTCTCTGGGATCTGAGGGGTCAGCGTGATAACTGGGAGCTTGCCCCATGCTGCAGCAGCTCACGGTGATTTATTGCTGGAGCAATTCATCTTTTGGGAAGGAATAACCCAAAACCAGAACCCCGTAGGGGCTGACCCCGCTGAAGCTGTGCTCCTGGGAGCTGCTCAGGTGGGACCTGCTCCTCTGCCGTGAATTTCTCCTCCTCAGGGCCGACTGCTCTTCTGAAAGTCTCTCACAGCACAGAAACGCTTTCAGCCCCTAACACAAATCTGATTTATTTCTTTAAACCTGCCACGCACCAGGGTCTCCCCCCAGGCCCAGGGGCAGGAATGCTGCGTTTTCCCGAGGGATGAAGCGTTCTAAGCAGATTACAAGTGATTATTTTCCCGTGGAGCCGCCTGCCCACGGCTGTCGTGCTGCTCCCCATCGCTGTGCAGATGAAGCAGACACCCTGGACACCACTTTGCCTCTACTGCCGGAGCGCTGTCCATGCCCGGGGGCAGCAGAGCTGGCGTGGGTGCCAGCCCAGGCCCGAGGAGCCCCTGGCACAGCCCAGGCCCTCACCTGCGGCTCTCGTAAAGCCCTTTGCATCTTCCGAGACAAGGGGTGCTGAGCGTGGCCCCCCAGCCGGCCGGGCTGTTCCCACGTTCCTCTGCGCTCTGGAAATCGCAGTCCCAAAGGAATAAAAATCACCGAAATACAGCCTGGCGGGCACCACGTGAATCACCACCCATTAGTGGTGGTTTTCCCGATCTCTCCTTTTATAGCTCTTTGTTCTGCTGTGTCAGAACAGATTTGTTTATAGGGTTTCAGCAATGATGTTTCTCTGCAAAAATGCTTTTCCTGTGGCTGAGGATTGGTTCCCGTCCATGGTCAGTCACATCATCGCTTGGCACGGAGGCGCCGGCCTTCGGCTTGGGCTGTGCTCGCCAGGGGAGCGCAGGAGCTGCAGCGCAGGCACGGCTCGATCCCTGCTCCTGCAGGGCTTCGGGGCACAGGGAATGACCTGGAGCTGACGGGAATGGCGTTACTGGGGTAAACACAGCCTGCTGGCCGCACCCAGCCTTTGTCACCGCTCGCTC
This sequence comes from Pardalotus punctatus, assembly GCA_013400915.1. NCBI lineage: Eukaryota > Metazoa > Chordata > Aves > Passeriformes > Pardalotidae > Pardalotus > Pardalotus punctatus. The sequence goes on along the minus strand of VZTX01007031.1, from coordinate 434 downwards.
CTGCTGTGTCCCTGACGGGGCCGGGGGCTGCGCTGCCACTGCACAAGGAATTTCTGAGAACAAACCCTAAAAGCGGGAAGTTCTGGAGAGCGAGCGGCCCCGTCCGTGCCCCAGGCCCGCGGGGAGCAGGGGCTGCCCCGGGGGGAGCGCAGGCTCCGGTGCAGTCCGGTCCTGCCGGGGCTGCCGGCAGTGCTCCGGGGCCGGTGTCTGCGGACCTGCACCGGTGCTGCTGCTGCTTCACCCCCAGAACAGCCCAGGGACCCCTCCGGACCCCTCCGGACCCCTCCCCTGCCCTCCCCTCCCGGGATCACTCTGGGGTCTCTGTTTTACCCGGGTTTGTACAGGAAGGAAAAAAAATCTACACTCTCCTGGTCATCTGGTCATCTGGAGTCTGCTGGACATCCCTGGACCCCCCTCGAGTCCCCTGGGCTTCC
>VZTX01007030.1:143462-153945 GCA_013400915.1 Pardalotus punctatus | reverse complement strand
TATTATTATTATTATTACAGTCTACCAATTCTGGTAGTACCTCCTGAAAGATGACCCTGAAAATGCAAACCCTATGAGCACACAGATCTACCTCAACAATTTGAGTCATGCAAATAAAATTTATTTTCATACCAATATATTGATTGGTTTATGTCTCAAAGCATGACATAGGTACCATTGGAGATGCGAAATGGGGAAAAAAAACGAATTTATAGTGCAGATCTGCTAATTTAATGTGATATGTTAACTGAAGCTAGGACAGATTGAAAGGCAAGATACTGTGATTCTGTTTCCAATTTTGGGGAGGAAAATCATGTGTGCTGTTTATAAACACGTAGTCATGTACAGAAATTGGCTGTGTTCTCTCTGGAAGCTGTGCAGTTAAGTGACTGGGACTGGATTCTGTTATGGTGCATGTTTTCTGCTGTGTCTTGAGTAATCTTGCAGCTGTTTTACTTAGAAAATCGGTGACACTTGACACTTGTTTTTGTCCTAAAGCAGGAACTTGATGACTTGGCTAATAAGATGAAACAACACTGTCCCCAAAACCTGTGAAGTATTAAGTACTATTCCATATTCCAGCCACTTCATACACTGCACCTCCACTGTCCTTTCCCTGTGCTACTTTTTAAGCTGTTTTGTGGAGACAGTATTTTGTGTAGTTTTTCTGAGGACAGGACTGAGGCTTTTGACCTATTTAGTTTAATCTCTAATAATTACCTGATGTGTTGCATTAGGACAGTGCTTTTTTGGGGAAAAAAAAAAAAAGGTAAGTGAAAATACTAATGCACAGGGGAAAATAGGAAATTGTTGTGCTGTAAAAATATCTTTGAAAGAGTCTCACATTGTGTAGAGAGGGAAGGGAGCCTTCCAAGAAGTGATCACATTCTCAAACTCAGCTTTAAACACATTCTTTATCTTTAAAAGGAAACAGAAGATAATCAGACAGTAAATCAAGTGTAGTTGTGGGCTTGTCTGCAAAGCTGTAGCATTCTGAAATAAGGCACTAGGAGTGGGCATTTGAAACAAGAATTGTCAGTGCCAAGGTCTCTTGTGCTTCGAGAAAAATGGGTGTGTCTTTCATTAAACAATACCTTTTCTCCATACCCTGATTTTTTTTCTTGATCATTGTCTAAAGATAGCAGCTATGATGGCTATTCGGGGTAAATCTTTAGGTACACATTAAAAACCAGACTATTTTTGTTCTGTAATGAATAAGCTTTTGCAAGCATTGTAAATTTTTTTATTTCTATTTGTTTGAAGAGGAAATTGGATTTCTTATGAAAAATCTCCACCTTTTCTTAGTCGCTGTTGCAGAAACAAAAGCATGTTTGCAGACCACATGTTTTAGCTGCCACCATTTTTTGTGATCAGGCTTTCAATACCAGTAATCTGAGTTTCCCCTCTCTTGCTCCAGCCAAGATTGCTAGCCAGTTCCCTAATTTCTTCTTTTTCTTACTGGCACAGAATTGCTTTTTTTTTTTAATGTAATTCAGAAATTACTTCTTTTAAACAAAAGAAATCAACAGCATCCATGTTTTTCAAGCTTATCCTGAGTAGCTTTAATCTTTTATCACAATTTGAAAGTATTAGCATTTTTTAAGTTAAATAGTACTGCTTAGAAGTAAATTTCACTCACTCAGGTAAAGAAAATACAGCAGTAGTTGCCAAAGGGATAAAGTGCATTACCTGGAAACATATGCTTTATTTCTTATGTTCTGACAGAAAAGGAGATGGATGAGCATGTTATAGGCACAACATTTCAGTAAATACTGTATTCTTGTTTGCATGATATATATCTATGTCCCTAAGAAACCCAAAACTTTTAAAGCTTATTTTAATTTAATAATTTATAAAATGATAACACTGCTACTTCTAGGGTTTAGAAATTCCAAATTATTTGGTATGAACTGTATCATTAGAGTAGAATTCCTAATTTCCTCCTTTGGTTCCTTTGTAATGTTTCTTACCATATATTGCAACTATACTGTGGAATGAAAAAGGGCTGCTGAGACCACTGCATCCCACTGCCTTCCAATGCTGTCCCTAAGCAGTGTGGGAATGCTGTGTTGGGTGGCTCTTGCTATTATGGTCTTAAACTGTCCTCCAGCACACTGACCCAGGTGATGAGCAGCCTGGTGTTCAGGTTTGTTCCCTTGGACCATTTTCCTAAATGGTATAGGCGGAGCAGCAGTGTCTCAAATCAGGTTTTAAAAATGTGCCAATTTGCCAAATTCAGAACAAGACCTTTAGGGTTATTCAGTTCCATTGATTGATTTATTTTCTACGTTCTTCAAATAGAACGACAGAATGGTTTGGCTTGGAAGGGACCTCAAATATCATCTAGTTCCAAACCCTTTGCCAAGGGCAGGGACATCTTCCGCTAGACCAGCTTGCTCAAAGCCCCATCCAGCCTGGCCTTGAAATGCATTAATTACTTTTCAAAACATCCAAATAAATGAGTAGTAAGGACCCCTGCTTAAAGGTCTTTTGTCCCTACACTCAGCACTACGCATGTAAGCTATATAATTATTGTTTAATGAAGTAAATATAAACAGGCCTAGGAAATTAAAGCTTCCTTATTCTTTTGTCCTCTAAATCTTCCATTCATCAGCAATGATTGGCAAAATCCCAAACTGGAGATAAGAGATGCTTTACATGCAACTACCTGGTGATTGAAGCATTCTCCTCAAAATGTGCCAGGACTGTGAGAGAGAAGAGGCTGGCTTGGTGTTCTTCAAATGGGAATCCTAGAAACCAGTCTACTGTTGCCTCTTCAGCTGCTGTTGAATAAGGCACTATCCTAATCACTCTGCTCCTACATAAAAGTATGCAAGAAAGGTATATGTCCCAAAGGAGGGCAAGATAATCTCTGCCAAAACTTAATTCTAGGAAAGCTTAGGCAGCAGATGCAAAGTTGTGCCTGATGACTGACCTGAATTTTGCCAAGGAGAGAGGCAGACTGAACAGCAGTAAATATCCTGTAACCTGTTGTCTGGGCTACCATAAATGTGTCTCTGCTTCAGGCTTTTAAGAGGGCAGGAGTTGTGGTGCATTGATGTCGCCAGGTAATGCTGTTGGAGGACAGCTCTCTAAGTTCCATACATTCACCCATCTCGTCGGGCAGGCACCATTCTGATTGGGAATAGCCGTGTTCTGCACACCGTTCGGGTCGGGCATAAATGGCTACACAAAAGACAAAGTTCTAAAGAATTAGGTCAGTAGGTTTTCTGTCTAATTAGGCCTCTAGTCCTACAAACCATTTATGGTTTTGAGTGATTGTATGCTCATTGTGGCTTAAATGGAACTACTCATTGAGTGGAGTTATGGGTGTAGTTGTGCACAGGAGCGGATCTGGGCAATCACGTTTTGGCTTATTATTTGTACCATAGCACTGCTTCAAATCGGTTATCTGTGATGTTACCCCTTGCCCAGACAGGGTGAAGGGGTATCCAAAACTGAGTATTTCTGTGAAATGGCTTAGACTCCATTACTGTACCTGTCCAAACCAAGCACTTACACAAAAACACATCATAGAGAGCATTTCAACTGTTCAGAGAGTCATAAGGCATCGATTTTCAATGCAAAAGGTCATGAGTCTGCAGTTTCACTGGGTAATGTGCTGCATTTGCATAGACACATATTCAGACAGTTAATGGTAGTGCAGAATGCTTTAATGATTTTCATTTGCATCAAGCTGTTCTCACCTCTTAGGAACATAATGGATAAATAGAAGAGGCCTTTTGTTTGCTCTTCATGAAAGTTACCAGTGATTAAGTGGTGCTGAGGGAACAGACTCATGCTCTCATTTGAAAAAAAACCCAAAACCAACAACAAAACTGCCCATCAAAGCTGACTTCAAAGTGACCTACTTCATTTTGATTTAAAATGGCACTTGAGTAATTTATTTTAATGTTATGCAGATTTTCTAATTCAAAACACAGAAGTGGTCACTCTTAACTGAAAATACAGAAATAGTTATTACATCAGTTACAAAATACTCATAATTTGTTAGGATACTCTTTATAGTGTTGAATTACAAACAAAGCTGTATACACTTAGAGCAGGTTTTCTTCCAAATGGATTCAGCAGTCACATTATTAAAAAATATGTCCAGAATAGTTGTGAGTAATTTGGTACTTTTTGCACTCTGCTGTGGTGTTTCATAAGAAAATCCATGCCAGAGGCTTGCTAGAGAAAATCTTGTCATGATTCCATCCAGGGTCTCCAAGTGAAAAACATCTCCACACCTTCCTGGAATATAAAGGTATACAGACTTCTAAACTATGTCTTGGCCCTTGCAATTCAGTATCAGCTTCTTGGGCTCATCTGTCATGCATCAGCTCAAATGCCCCTTCTTGAAAAGGGCTTAAAGGAAGTTATCCTAGTCTCTGACTGTGTTATGTTTTTAGACATTTTAGGCATTTTCATGTGCAGTTCAGTCTCTTTCAGTGTAATCATGTAAAAAATCTGAGTGGCTTTTTGAGAATAAAACTCTGTTCTTAAATACCTTTCTCTCAGAGTAGTTATGCTTAAATTTTTGCTCCTAATTTGTAGGCACACAAGTCATGACTTCATTGCCCTGATTTGCACACTGGTGCCTCGGTACCATTATTTTTTTATTATATTTTTCCAAATGTGCTAGAGCTTCACATAGAGCTTTATGTGTCACACTGAGAAGCTCAGCCAAGACACTCCACATCCCAAATACCCAAATTTCAGTAGTCTCCACTCAGGGTACATGGGTGCAATATTCCTGAGAGCTCAGTCTTTCAAGTACTTGGGTTTTTTCAGTTTATGACTTCCAGTTCTTTCAGTTTCTAACTCACTGCCTTCAAGACGGTGATCTTGAGTACTTCTAGTGGCATTCCGAGCCTGTCATTTAAATCAAGATATGGAACTTGATTTCGTGTATTTGGAATATTCTTCATTTTCACAGAATCAGTAAGATGTTTGGGGAACACAGAATATGCAAATGCAGACCTGCTGAATACATAATTTTTATGGCCCTTCTGTTTTGTATTGGCTTTGTAATTTGTCCAGTGTTTGACTGAAGGGTAATTAAATTTACAATGAGAATATATCAGTCCATCCTTCTCTTCACTGATTTTAATTCTTTACTCCTCCAGTTAATTTTCTTTTAAATCTGCCTTTGTGTTCTCAGTGTGCCATGAAAGGACTAGTCAACAGCCTGAATACAGGGGCAGTTGAGGGAAATTTCTGTCTGCAATCAGTCTCCCCACCACAGGAGAAGTGCTGGATGTCCTTACATGTACAATAAAACCAGCCGAATTCAGTGACCGCTGCCTGACCGGCATAACAATTTCTTAGCAATTTATGGCAGGTGGAGAGAGCAAGGATTTAGGATTACATCTAAGAGGTATGTGCATGCAGAAATATAACTGCCTTGGGTTAGGAATAAAAGACCTGTTTGGAGTTGTGTGTAATTGCAGTGTGGTAAGATGCAGTGTCTTCATGCGTGGAAATAAGATCCATTATTAACATTGTATTCCAGTACATGTAGATAAAAATGTATTTTACATGTATTATCCATCTGGATTTTTTGCATTTTGTGTGTTTATAGCCTCACAGTGGTCTTGATCATCTTAGTCTTGGTTTTTAGTTATGCATTTACGTGCAACACATGAAAATATAACTTACTAAGTATATATGACTGAGGAAATATTCCAGAAGTAAATCCTAGAAGTGAAGGTGAAGCATTTTAGCTGATGCTGAAAGAATTACAGAAACTCCTTGCTGTAGTGGGAAAACTTTGTTCAAAACCAAAAATGTTCTTATGGTTTTAATTGAGTGGCAGAAAATTACTTTTGTGTGGTCATCCCTGCTAAGAGATTCTTTAAAACCAGCATTTTCCATTTTCCCTTATTTATTTCTTTTTTGGCTAGTAGTTGCCTCCCTGAATAGGATTTATAAACTATGAATCTAAGGAGGTTAAAATGTTTTCTGAAGAATTCAATCCAGATGTATATTACTGTTTCAATAAATATATTTTAAGTATTCAGGGTGAAGAAGGTTTTGGGGGGATTTGGGGGTTTGTTTGGTTTTGATTGTTTGGATTTGTTGGGATATTTTGTTGTTTTGTTGTTTGTTTTTTTAAATATCCCGGTTAACTTAGAAGCAGCCAAATTCTTGCTGTGTAAAACTCCAAGAAAGTCTATAGTATTTCAGCCGGGATTCATGTGGCTCTTGGGTTTTTGGACTGTATCGTGTTGCAAGCTCCTAAAATAAAACTGTTTGGAAAGCTACAGGCTTCCCATCTTTTTGTCTGGAAAAGTTATAAAATGGAAGAGGCAGGCTTTTCACTGAGCTGCTGAGAATGCAGTTCTGGCTATGCAATCAGGACTAAATAAGGAGTAAGATCTGCACTAAAAATAGAAGCAGAGGCTGATCCAACTGCAGCCTGAGTTATAATCCTCACACAGCAAAGGGCTGGTAGGTTCAGCTGAGGACACTCAGTTACAGAGAATCAAATAAACTTTATCCTGTCCCTAAAAAAACATCGTACTCTGGCTGCTCTAACCAGATTTTTACCAGTCAGCAGAACTATTAATCATGCCTGCAAATTATTGAACACGTTTTTCAAATGTAGATCTTTTACTATTATTATTTTATTAGAGAGAGGATTATATTTGCAACACAGTAAGAGAAAAATGTGGGTTGGGTTTATGTAACTGTTTGAGGAACATGGTGTAAAATGACAGAGAGAGATTTACTGCACTTTTCCTCTCAGCTGGGTAAATACATTCTTATCACTGCTTTGTACCTTAAGCTAATGTGCCCACTGACATGATGTCACTCCAGCTGGGCACAATGAGCTGATTTGGATATCTGGCCAGGCCTGGGCTCTTGTCACAGCCTGTGCAGTTCGTAGGGTGTGCTTTGAGGGAAGTTATTCTGCTCGTTTCAAGAACAAAGTACAGAACTGTGTCGTTCATTCCTGCACCCTCCCCTCCTCTTTGTTGGTAAAATAGTTCAGAACATATTCATATTTCATTTGTGTAGTTCCTTTTCACTAGCACATACCTCATAAGCTTAAGCCAAACTTGCTCAGGGAGTTCAAATATATCTTTTGATACAGAGTAGATTGCTGTTTCTTATTTACTGCTAAGAACATTTAGTTATTAAATATTTGGATTAAAAGAGCACAGCCAGCTACAGCTATGTTCTGCTTGCCTTCTTTGCCTGTTCCTGCATCTCTCCAGGCAGTGATACAGCAAGCATGAACAAATTTTCTGTTACTTTAGTCTTAAAAGGGAGAGATTCTGTAACAGACTCTGGTAATTCATCATAGAATTTCAATTTTTCTAAATACTATTCCATATGAGAATTTTAAAAAATAGAAGATCCCAAATCACTGATCCACTAACTAAATGTTTAAAATATTTTAATTAATTTTTAGTTTTCAATTAGATGCAGATTTTTTTACTGAAAATGCACCCTGTTCGTATATTTATTGCATGTTAATCACAGGAGTTGCTCAGTTATACTGGAAGACAGTGAGTGGAGGAGAAACATCTGGGTCATTTGACACGTGTGAAAGCCCACATAGCAGTGGGAGTAAGTGGAAGAAGACCCAAGACAGAGATCATCAAACTTGCACAGGCCAAGTACAAGGCAAATAAAATACATGGTGTCAGTACGTCACAAATCAATGGCTTGGTTGCATTTTCCTTCTTCAGATCCCTCCACACCATAACATGAACTACAATATTTCCTGTTTCCAGACTCCTATCCCAGAACCCTTCTCTCCTCTCTCCCACATCCCATACTGAGTACTTAGCAGAAGCTGTGAGCAGCTGCCTCACAGAAAGCCAAGCTGATCAACACCACCTTGTAGCTGGAGAGGTGGCAGCCTCATTCACCAACCAACTTCAGAGGCCTTTTTTCTTTTTTGCTTATTGTATTCTCATTATTTGTGCTTGTATTTGAAGATCTGTATTTTCTGGGGATAAAAGGTGTGTGTGCCATCTGGGAGGCATGCAGAACGGATATTGGGCAATAATTGCGGTGAGGGCTTTACAGTGAAATACGTGTATCGTTGTGTTTTAGTCACATTCAAAACTTATACTGATTAATTGTCTCATTTTCTGACATAAACTAAATCTTTGTAAGACTACATAAGGTTTTGCATTAATTTAACAATGGGTTACACATATCTAGTTTTTTGTACTGTTAGCTATTTGAAAGAAATCATTTGGTGTAATAAAAGCAGTATAAGCCTGCAGTGCAGACACAGTGATTTTAGTGAATTTATTAAAAATAGTTAAATACTAGTGTCAGCTTAGTAATTACATTTAAACAGTCACACCCAATCCAACAAATAATGTTTAAAATTATATATGGAAAGAGGAAAATCCTTTTAATAATGTATTTTAGGTAACTAAAAGTTGCACAAAGAGGAAATGGCATTGCTTGAACTCAGTTTCAGCCCACATAGAGGCTTATGTGAATGTCATCAGTTTACAATGAGTTCTAGATTAGAAAACAGTGGTGGTGAACAGTGCAATATAACTGAAATGTTAAGAGATAACTCCAAAACTACATATGAACAGGTGTGATATTCTACCTTACCCGCCTCTTCACTATTACTTCTGAATGTAATTAAAACATGGAGTAATTTCATAAGTCCTTACACACGCAGAATGAATGAATCCAAATTAAGATTTTTTTTCTTAAAGAGGATTTGTTTGTTTTTTATCAGAGTCCTTTCAAAGTGCAAGGGGAGGTTGCAGCTGTTCTCTTCATTCGCATGTAGTGTCATAAAACAAACAACATATGTATAGGTCACAAGAGTTTAGCACTCAGAACATAGGGATTTGTGTATGATTTTGAAAACTGTAAATAACAAATTACACTTAACCTTTATCATTCTGCCCATCAACCTGATTTGTGAGTAAAGATTTGTGTTGGAATTAAGGTTTTCATACATTACAATGTTCAGAAAAATAAAAATTCTCCCATGAAATGCAAGATAGCAAGGTCCACATTTACATCCTCAGTCTTAATTCCAATTGTCATAAGTCTTGTAGATTTACGTAATTACTGCATTTGCATAATCACTCAAGACCTAGATCTATGCCCCAATGAAAGCAGACCTGAAACCTTTTCGGAAATAACGCTTAACCACATTTTGTATGGCGAGGATACAGGACTGACCTCAGAAATGGGCATGTTGCCCTTTCCTTAGAGCATGTTGGCATCTGGGTACCTGAGTGAGTTTGGTGGGTTGCTGCAGGAGCATCCTAATGGCCACAAGCAGTCTGCTGGTGGTCCCTGTGTCATAATATATCTGGAGTGGATAGGGCTTGGGGAGGAGGAGCTATGGATTTTCCCATGTTTGTTCATGGTCTAAAGGACTTGTGGTTCAATTATAGCGTGGACCCAGCTGTGGTGGTCTCATTTACCCTCAGAGGGGGGCTTTCAAATAGTGAGGATTAAAATAACAAACCCCAAATGCATCACTCAGTCACTCAGATTAGCTGGAAAATTCACACATACAAATCAATGTGTCCTTCCTTTTTTTTTTTTTCTTTTTTTAAATTTTATTTTTCTTGTTGAAGACAGTGAGCTGCAGAAACCCATCAATTTGCACATGGTCACATGGATATTTGCTTTTGAACCACGCAGTGAAATTTGCCTTTGACTTCCCAAAACCACAGAACCCTTACCTCTTTTTACTCTAAAATTTTGTCAGTTCAGGGAAATTGTGCTTGCTAGACTGAAACACTAAAAAACAGATGAGTATTTAAGTGCAGAATAGGTGGTTGCTATCCTGTTATATGATAGTACAAATTAATTCCTTGTACTAAATGGGTGATTTACAGGATATAGGTTAGGTCTTGAAACCACACAAGTCATGACTGAAAGTTATTGTCATCTGATAGTTGTTGGATGACCTTTGGAAGTTAAGTCAGACCCTTAAACCAGTTTCTAGTGGACAAATGTCTGAACCAGAAAGGTAATAATAATTGTTAGCAATCTTATGTGGCTTCATGTCAATAGTGTAAGAATGTGTCATTACTCTCTGTGCCAGTGTCGTGGTTTGACCCTGGCCAAATGCCAGGGACCTACAACATCTGCTTTCTATGCTCTCTCCTGCTGCATTTATGCAGAGGAGAGGAATCAAACTAACACAAACACACTGGACTCATGAGTTGAGATGAGGCACTGATGGGGAGGGGACGCACGAAAAACCATGAGCAAACAGGTGAGAAACTTAAGTTGCAAAGTGATTTATTAACCTAACAGAGTCAGAGGATAAATGAGAGGTAAAAATAAGCTTTTAAGACACCATTTCTTTACTCACCCCCCTTCCCTATTAAGACACCGTTCCTCAGCTCACCCCCTCCCTCCTTCACACAGCCAACAGCTCTGGGTGGGGGGCAGGGTATGGGGCTTTTCCTTAATCCATCAGCACAATTTTCTGCTGCAAACACTGTTTCTCTGCTCACCCCTCTCCCTC
>VZTX01007030.1:103163-143420 GCA_013400915.1 Pardalotus punctatus | reverse complement strand
TGGATCTCTGCACCCCCCTGGACTCCATGGGCTGCAGGGGGACCACCTGCTCCCCCCATGGTCTTCACCACAGCCAGCAGAGTGTTTTCAGCTCCAGTGCCTGGAGCACCTCCTCCCCCACCTTCTCCACTGACCTTGGTGTCTCCATGTTGTTTTCCCTCACATATTTTTACCTCCTCCTCCTCCTCTGGCTACAAAGAAGTGCGTGCACCCATTGTTTTGATTTCTTCTTAAATATGTTTTCACAGAGGCGTAACTGACATCTCTACTTGGCCCAGGTTTGGCCAGCAGCATGTCCATCATTTTCAGAGCCATCAGAGAGTGGCTCTGCTGGACAGGGTGAAAAACTTCCAGAACCTTCACACAGGACACACAGGAGCCATCTTTGTGCCCCTCCCTACCCACTAGCAAAAACTGGGCCAAGTAAAACCACCACAGCCAGGAACAAATTAAATTAAGGTATTTGCATAAAATCTTCTTTTTTTGTGTAGTGCTTAGTCTGCAGAATATCTGCTTAAAAGATTTCAGCAGATACTCCTCTTCCAAAGAGACAGAAAATCAAAAACAGTTAAAGGCATCTTCTCAGAATGGAGTTGCCCTGAATGGACATCTTCACAGCACAAGCCAACAAGGCAATGATTTCTTTGTTCCAGGGATAGCTGTTTCCTTTTATTCTTTCCTGTCAGTCCTTCTAATTGGCAGATTACTTGGCAAAATCAAATAGAACTCAGTAAAATTAACCTTTTTAATCACTACTTGCCAAAAGAGTCCAGCTTTCCAAATATCCTGAATAGAATAACTGTAGAACTAATGGACTTCCAGCATTTGGAGCTACCAAACAAAGGAATGGTTTGGTATCTATACTTAAAGTTGTTCCCTCTCTTAGCCTGCATGCTGGTAGCTGTTAAGAATAGAAAATGCTGCTTTTCACTCGTTCTTGCAGAATGGTAAGAAGATCTCATTGAGGCAAATCTAATTGGCAAAGAAAATGAGATTTTCCTCTTAGACATCTACTATGAAGTATCTTGAGTACATTTCAGGAATTGCTACATGACAATTTAAAGCATCTTCTGTCTTTGGAGCAGTGGCCAGTCCTGAAAGGCTGAAAGAAGTTGAACTTGCAGTCTGTATAGAGTGTCTTTGCCCTCCTCACTGAATTCTTGAAGGCTCTTGAAGTGTACACCTAAGGTAAATATGATAGTTCTCCTGCCTCAGATTAGGAGCTGTGTCTGGAACCATCAGCTCACAGAAGTCCCTATCCTTGACAAAAATTTTATGCCCTTAATGACTTTTGGCCGCCACTTCAAGGACAAGAGAGATGAAGAAATACAGCTTATCCCTCTTCTCCAAATGGATAGAGAACACTTCATGGAATCCTCCAATTTCTGTTGATGATGGTTACGGAGCTCCACCTGAACTAGAGAATTCATCTTTCTGTATTCTTCTGTCAAACCACATGTTATTGGAGTCAGTCATCTCTTTACACATGGGATGTAACAAGTGCCCTGTTAACTACAAAAAGTGGAGTATTTTAAGATATTCACTTGACTTTTCCTGCCTAGTTATATTGCAGACTGCGCGTCTGTTTTAAGATTGTTATAGCAATTCCAGGTAAAGCGTTAGATCATACTCTGTCAGAGCAGCATCTGTGCTGACAATTTCAGCAAGAAAATTATTTATCTTAGACATCTACAGAGCATCATCCTGAAGTTCTGTCTTTGCAATTCAACAGATGTTACATATATTAACAACTCTTGATGGCTTGCAACATAAAGTGTTGCTCCTACTGCAACCTCTCAAGAAGCTGAGTCTGCCAGGGAAGGAATTAATGATTGTTATTGAGTACACTGCGGTGGAAATACAGCTATATGCTGCATGCGGATAACTGCTAGAAGGAAAACAGAGAATGAGTTACCTATCAGTAACAATGAGTGCTAGATGTGCACGGATCCCACACAGCCCCCATTCTCTTTTTGTTCTATTCCTGCACACTTGGAATTCTCACACATAAAGGTACACTGAGTGTCCTATTGTTGAAATTAAAATCTCGAGGTGCCTCAGGGCTTACATGTGCTATATCAGCTATGTCAGCCCTTGCAGTCCCATAAACAAATGTGCAACTCCAGCAGATATGCATATATTCCTCTCATTGAGCTCCTTGTGCTATATCTTATCAATCATTCAATCAGGGGAATGAAAAGCTTTCCTACAGGTTCTTTGTGCAATGCAGGTAGCAATACCAGATAGCAGAAGCATGTTCAGTCACACAAAGGGTAAAGTAATTTTAAAATGTGCACACAAAGCAACAGTAAGAGTACATGAACAAACAATATTTGAAATAGGGTGACTTACAACTTTTAATATATCTTCCTTAAAACTCCAAATTTTGAAATTTATTAATGGGATATTGCATCAATAAAAAGCTTGTTTTAAATCTTTGTCTGCACAGTGAGTATGCAGTTCTACTGTCATGCATAATATTTAAGAACATAAGCAAAATTGCCAACAAACATCACCAGGAAAACAGTTATAAGGCAACAGTAAGTTCTCATCCCTAAAAGCAAAAATATGGACCAATCCACAATGAAATAAAAATTGTCAAGAGCACATCACATTTGCTCTCGAAGAATTCTGTACATTTCCAAATCACAGCCAAGCAAAACACAGGTAGACATCTGTCTGCAATCTGCATAGTTGCAGGATGTGTCTTCTGCCAATTCATCCCTTAAATAATGAGTATTTCTGTGCAATCCTGTTGTTGTCATACATTATATGCAGTGGCTTAAACTTTTCAATATCTCATAAATAACAACAGTAAACTAACCTGGGAATTAGACAATGCAAAGCCTGATAGGAAAATAAGGATTCAGGAGACTAGACAAAAACAAAAAAAAAAGGCAGAAAAGACTCAAAATGAGAGAAGAGCAGAAGGGGAGCAAAATAATAAACTCTGAGGAAAGAGTCAATGCCAGTAAATGTAAAATCCTACTCAAGAGAAAAAGATTGAAGCACTGATAGAAACAGGAGGGCGTGTTCATCCAAACCCAGGAAAGTAGGACAATTGTTCCTCTTTTGTTCTTTACCATGCTTTAATACTACTGGATGAAGTCACGTGTTGTAACTGTTGAGGTAAAGGTATACCTAGAATTAAAAAGCAAGCAAATGCCATAAGAAGAGTCACGAACCACAGAGATAGGAAATAATGGTTATGGTAATTCCTAGAGAATTAATGGGCCTTCTGAAAGCCAGGGATCAGATTCAGACTTGATTCCCCCAATTTAGTTAAATAAGCCACAACTGTTGCCATCAGGTTTGTTTTCTTGTGAGTCAAACTCCAGTCTTACCTTTGCCCTTTTGTCTTAGTGGAAGATCAGCATGTACATATGAACACAGAATTATTTTCCGTTCCATAATGATCGAACCCAAATGTTAATTTACCTTTGCCAGCTTTGTGTAGGGTGATGTGCCATCTTGCATATTTTTTTTTCCTGGAGTGATTCCCAGAAGTATGCTATGCTTTTTCTTGCTCATGTCTCACTAGCTTTATTTATGAGTTGTGTACACCAGGTTTTCAGTCCCTGGGGACAGGCCGAAACAGGAAATCTGCAGACAGTATTTAATACCTACAAGTATGAGACCAGTAAAGAAAAGCAGCTGCTGAATGGCACTCCAAATTGATTCAGAATTTCAGACTAGATCGTGGATAAGTTAAGCATCCATGGTTTAAAGCACAAACACCTTTTCCTGTTTTGTCATGTAGTCTCCTTTATGAAGTAGAAACAACTGAATGTGCAAATTTTTGCTTGGTTTATAGTTTTAAAATTCCATTGTTCTCTGATGACCGAGTCTAATAGCAGTATTGTTATTGTTATTGATTCTTACTGATTGCATAGAGCCATGTTTTACAGATACCTTTTTTCTTGCTATTTAGATACATGAATTCCCTTTGGCTACAAAATAAATCAAGATAAGGCCCTCTTTCTCACATGCCATCGCAACTGATGAGATCTAAGAGGTGTATTATCCCTTCAATTACAGCTTGCAATCCCATTAATTGAATAATAGCATGACCTGGGGAAACAACTTAATGACTAGTAAGGGTACATAGGAAAGCTGACATACAAAGTTTGATGTACATTTTAAACTGCTGTTGTGTTTACAGGTTGGCTGAAAAAAAAACACAAACCGTTTTTACCATCCTCTAGGACTTCTGTGAGATGCCATAATTGCTGGACTATTCCTCAAAACAGAACTGATGGATATGCATTCTGATGGTCAAGCCAAGGAGCAAGGCATCTTCCCCCTGCAATGCTGTAATTTATCTGACAAGTGTGTTTGATAATCATGCCTGTGTTCTTCATCTGGCAAATGTTTCCTCCCTCAGTCTCTTCATTGCAGCTGCACTAGGTGTGATTAGGCTGTCAGCTCATGTAGCATGTTAACATGTTGCTGTTGTACTTAAGCATGCTCCTAGACTTGCCTCTGGGCCAGCTCTGGAGTTGGTGCAAATTGCAAGCATGGGATGTCGCTTGCAAGGCTGTCTGCATGTCTGTGCATATCTGAGGCTTTGGTTGCTGGTAGGCAGTGAGGTTTAACAGGCTGCTCAGAGCGATGGACAGGAGATGTGGCACTGCTCCTGTGCATGGGAAGCAGATGGAGCGGGGAGCACAGCTCAATGCCAGCTGTAACCCAGATCATTCTCCCAAGTGCTGTGCCAGAGCAGGCTTTCTAGTGATGGTGCGCAAATGCTTGCGCACAGCTTCTTCTGTGCCGGGCTGGGCACTCTTGCCTTGTGCTGGGCATGAGGGAAATGCAAGGGCTGTAAGTGTGATGGAGGAATTAGCACTGCCAGTTTGGTTCCACTCTGTGTCGTTGGCAGCTATCAGACATACTGGTGACAAGCAGGACAGAGCTGCTGGGTAACCTGCCATTTACCTACCACCCTTTTCCTTCTTGTTTCTACTGACACCTGAACTCACAAAGCAATTCCCTTTAAGGCGATTCACCCAGTGACCCTAAAGAGCTGATTACTCAGTGGGAGTGAGGTACCCTGAGGACAGGCATTACTGTGGGCTGGCTTTGCAGCTTCTGCTGTCTCTGCTACTGCTCTGTAAAGTCTGGGATCTGGATGAGGGAAAACCAGTCAGTAAGTAGCTTAAAGGGGATGCCCTCACTAACCCTTTACTGAATTAAGGATCCCAAGCAATACCAATTACCTCACTTGAGAGTCCAGCACTTGTCTATCTCTCCACATGCTCCCTGACATCTTTACCATGCCCAGTTGAAACAGTTGCCTTCTCCACCCTGACACATCAAAGTGCCAGCAAAGTGCCAAGTCCTTTTCTGTGCAGCAGAGCCCTGAAAAATATTTTAATCAGGTATTGAATGAGACCAGTGGGTATGTCCTGGTGCAGCATTTGTCCATGGCAGAAGGAACACGTGGGTATTGCTAGTCAAGAAGAACAGGCTGTTGGGTGTTGCTATGGTGCAGCCCATGTTCGGGGTAAACAGCTCTGGATGGGTTGATTTCCCCTCACAAGATTCTCTCCCTGAGGGCGAAGAGTCTGCAGCATAGCTACATCTGCAAAGAAGGGTCTGCAGCATAGCTACATCTACTCCTTGCCTGTCCATCACACAACCTCAGACCCTGTGGCAGGCCAGTGTGGTTGGAAATTCCCTCCAGCTGTACTGTTATTAGCCAGTTTGATTTTGTACCTCACCTGAGATGTTCCTATTGGTTTCATGTCATGTGTCATCAATTCCTGATTGGATAATTATACTGTACCATCCCCTAAGTTGTAACCCCTTAAAAGCAACAACCAGAGAGCAGCAAAGGGTCTCTCTGTTCAGCTTCCCTTCAAGATAAAATCTCCCTTCTCCTCCGGGGCAGAGTAATAAATCTTGGAATGCAGCTGGCAGGAGTCCACTCTTTCCTCCTTATCTTCGTCTCTGTCTAAAAACTGCCTGAAGCTAACGGCCCTCGGATCAGACAGGGAAACTGAGGCACGGAACCTCAGTTCCCTAAAACACCGTCGCTGGTTCGTGTGGGCATCGAACCCCACGACAGCAGATCGGGACAAAGCCAGGCAGGGCAGGACGGCAGCAGTAAGAGAGCGCTACGCTTTCACTGAGCCACAAGCAGCAGCCCGGCCTAAAACAGTTGGGGTCTTTCCTTCATCTCAATCACAGGACCTGAAGAAGACTTTCTTAAAGGCACTCCATCCATCACACAGCTGCAGCTGACACCTGAGCCAGGGATATAGCACTGGCCTTGAAGAAGCAGTGCTGTAATTTATGCTGGCTAACAGGGCAGGAACAAGTGCATACATCCTGTGCTTCATGCCAGAGCCAGGATGCCTTTTGCAGAGGTACTGAGGCTTGTTAGGCAGACACAACTTGGGAGAGTAGAGAGGCTGTGCTGCTGAGGGTGAGGAGAGAGCACTGGGGGTGAGGAGAGAGCAGAGCAGATGCCGACATATTACCCTGGCTCATTGGTCCTACAGGTATTGATTGGCCTGGCCAAAACTGCAAGGGATGCTCTCGACCATGGTCTGCTGTTTAAAAAACAAACCAAACTAGTATATGTTACTTGTGAGTTTATGTTTAGTTTTTGTTTAGTTTGGGGTTTTTTTCATATAGAATCATGGAATGGTTTGGGTTGGAAGGACCCTTAAAGATAACCTAGTTCCAACCATTGCCAATTTTTGTTTGTATTATTTTGTTTTCTTTAATATGAAAGAAATCAGAAACATGACTGGACTTGCTTGCAAGTAGTTACATTTAGCTTTAATCTGCCTGGTGAGTTGTAAGAGAAAAATTGCACTTGCTTGAACTGGACTGAGTAGCAAGGATACTTTAGTTTGGGGCAGCAAAGAGAAAATTGTATAACATTGTTGTGCTGTCCTGAGTGGGAGAAGAAGCCAGTGAATTGCATGATTTTTCCATCTTTGTAATCAGTTTGTTATGCAGAGAGCAGTGCCATGGGATTCAGCATTTTATCTGCTGGGTTTTCCCTGGCAGCATCTGAAGAAGTTCATTATAAGTGTTTATCACATGATCCACTTAATCAAACCACTGGAACTCGGAGAATAAGTCATTCTAACAAGACCCTTCAGAGATGCCTTATAAGCTACTTACTGATATACTCTTCCTTGGTGAGTGTACAATGAGTTTCCTTGTATCCCAGTCTATGATACAGGAAGTTCATTATCCCCAGTCCGAATTCAGACGTAAAGAAAGGAAGCAGGGCTTACAAAGAAGTGACAGATAATTTGCAAAGGATTTTAGTTAGCCACTCGAATCCCAGATAGAGTCAGACTGTAAGCTCTTCGTAGGAACAGCCTTCTGGTATTAGGTGTTAGGCACAAGGCAGCTATATCTACATAGCTGCTTCTAATATTGTAAAATGTAGGCAACACATGAAAAATGATGAAAAATGCTTCTTTTGATTAGACGTTTCTTAATGGAAGAATGCGAGAGAAACGAGAAATCAGAACTGAAAGCATGCTTATTAGCTGCATGATAGCACATCTACAGCATGATAGAGCCAATAGCTGGGCTGATGCAAAATGCCTCAAAAGCCTGCTAAATCCCTGTGTGCACTAAGGGTTTGAGACACTGACACTTGTCTGACAAGCTCAACGCTCGCAGACACGCTGTTTGCAACATGTGCTTGTACACCATACGTCTGGTAGGATAAATTCATTTCCTTGTGATGTACATAAGGAATGTTCATTTTAGGGAGCAGGTGGGTCAAGGACTCCACTGCCTCCTTGAAGGAGCTCTGCCACAAGCAATGTGGAACCAGATTTTCTGGCACTCACTGGATTTCCTCACCAATGCTGTTTCACAGACAGTGTCTCATAAAGGCTTGTCTTCTTGCTGTCTGTAGAAGACCAGTTTGGTATCACCACAGATGTAGGCTTAGACCATCCTTAATATAGAAATGCCCTGGATAATTTTCCCAAGCACCACCCTGTGTCCGTATGATAGCAGTGCTCAACTACACCTCTTATTTTACCTCCCACCTCTTATATCACATCATGTAAAGGCAGTACAGGGTCACACCAGATCCAATGTTGATTTTGTGTAGGGATGCATGGGCTGAGCCTGATATGGGTCTCTGGATGAACATGTTTTTGTACTGAAAGAAACTGCTGTTGGGGCCAGGAACATTGGGACATTCAAGACAAACTACTCTGTAAGGCATCAAAACCAGGGAAGCGTGCACAACTGAGATATATGGGCAACAGAAAAACCATAACCTGGTTTGATGGGGATGATGCTTTTTCCCTAGTATAGCTCCGGTAAAGCAAGTCACAAAATTCACACCATTGTCTGGGCACTGCTTTGAGGGAATGGTGAAACCTGTCTCTCCAATGCCAAAGTCCATCCAGCCCAGAGCTTTAAAATTCGACTTGTAAATTACTCCAGGGAATAATTAACTCCAGCCTGGAGTGAGCAAGGAGTCCTGACTACATCAATCAGTGTGACGGTCTGAGATGTGCGGTTTTCATTCCTTGTGTTTTCCATGTACTGTGTACCTGTCTGGCTTCTCTTGATGCAGCTGTCAGTCTCTTGACTGCTGATATACCGATATATCAAATTGTCATCGGTATGGCTGTGTCCTCAGGAGGGACTGTGCTACTTTAGTAGGCTGCTTTCCAACTAGTAAGTTAAAGTGGGACACAAAGGCCTGGAGGAAAATACTGTTTTTCTCTCTTTTTCCTCTTTTTAAAAATAGTAAATGCCAAGTTATTTTACCTCTTTTAGGGGAAAAAAAAAAAAAAAAAAGAAAAAAAAAATAGAGAGACCAGAAGAGATGAATTTATGCTAGCTGATTAGTTTTGCTGCTGCATTCAATTTTATTACAGTGCAGTTCCTTTCCTCTTTCTCACTTCTTTATTGTGCTCTGTCTGTCTTCTCAGTTGCTATTGTGCCTATTTAAAGAGCTCCCCTTCGTCTCTCTTTTGGGACAGTCTTACTGCTGGTTTTCTGCTGTTTCAGCTTCTACACAGCTGGTGCTTCAAGGAAAAAAATGTCTCTTGTAAGGCTGTGAGGAGAATGGACCCATAAAAAGAAATATTTTTTGTATGTACGTAGTTCTTTAATCAGTAAGTCTTCAACAACCTTACCTAAATGCCCACTTTGCTATTCTCTCAGCTTCTTAGCTAAGGAGGCTGGAGCAGAGTGAGTGGGTAACTTTTTGCTGTCTGCAGCAGTACAGCAATAAATAAGTGAAGAATAAAACTTCTGTTTTCCAAATGATTCAGTGTCCTGTATGTGGGAAAAGCCAGTATCAAGCATCTGGAACCATTGCTGGTAGGGATATTTTTAGTCTGCTGTACAGAGAAATGGTCAGTTGTCTGTTGCATGCTGTTGGTTTGGCATTTGGGAACCACTAGTGCCTGTATCAGTGCTGAGGCTGGATTTCAGTGTCTCTGTACTGTCTGTTTGGAGGGAAGTTCTGGGAGGAAGACTCTGGCAGGCTCATCTGGCTGCATGTATTTGCACATGTGTCAGACTCACACAATGCCCACTGAGAACTGATGCTACCAGATACTGACTGGACTGGGTTTGGGCAGTGGCAGTGGGCTCAATTCTCTCTCCCAGCCTAGGGATGAAAGATTCTTTAATGCACTCGCTGTTTCTGGGCTGTTCAGCTCAATCCCCAGTGGTGTTATCTGTTTAGAAGTCTTTCTCACTGCATTTCTTCCTTTGACAACTGCAGGGTTTTTAACAGTGGACTGCAGCACCTGCTGCTTGCTGGAAATCCTGAGGCGGGCACATGAGAGCATTGCAGCTCTGAGTGTGGCAGTCACAAAGCATCTAATTTACCAGACTTTCACTGGGCGTAGCGGATGAAAAACAGACATTCTGTAAGGACTATCAGCCCAAGTAAAGGAAGGTAGCTTTGAAGAAGCCTCCAAGATAGTATTTTCAGAATATACTTCTTTAAGAAAAAAGTGGAAAGTCCAAAGAATGAAATTCAGCCAGAATGAGCTCACTACAAGTGGTGCTCATCATGATTTTTAAAAAATCATTTTTAGTTATTAACTATTTTAATCATTTGAGTTTTTTTCCTCCAATGTCTACCATTACAGTACTTTCTTCTGCAGTCCCAGGAAACCCATGCTTTTGAGGTTCTCTGGAGCTTTCCGACAGTGTGCATTTCCCCATTCTTAGAAGAGAGGTATGAGTCAGACAGAGGGGGCTTCATCTGCCCAACCATAAAAGTGGGTCCTGGGAAGTTTCCTACTCCTTGGCAGATTCCCCTTCCATGACAGCCAATCCTGCAGGGATTTATATCCACTGGGTTCATCCGTGAGATTCCCTGGATCTGTCCACTAGCCCCATGGACTCAGTGTCTGCAGAGGTTGCTGTGAAACTCCCCTGATCTGAGGGTTAGGTGGGCAAGCAGGCGCTTGCCCCTCACCCTCTGGAAACTGGAGAAGACCCTGATACCTTTCAATGAAGAACAAATGTTTATGAAACCCCGCCTTTGCTTTTGGTGACATTTCTTCCAGTTTGCATGGATCTGTACAGTGGCATGCAGTGCTCAGAGCCACGATGGGGGGAGTATGTGTGTTTATGTTTGTTTAAAAAAAAAAAAATCAGTGAGCCCTTGAAATGCAGCCTAGCTGGCAGATCTGGTCAGGCTGGGGAAACTCAGCTTTAGATGGCTTTTTGTTTGTTTACAAGGGATCTTGGCCACAGACAGGGACACACAGCTGGTGGTCTGTGGTCTGTTCTGTGATCAGGCTGAGGCTGGGCTCTGAGCCGATGAAGGCTGGAGTGGGGCTAAGCAAGTCCGTCTTATTCTTGGCTTAATTTGGAGGTGGATTGGACGGGCTGCTACTCTGCTGCCT
The DNA here is from genome assembly GCA_013400915.1 of Pardalotus punctatus. NCBI lineage: Eukaryota > Metazoa > Chordata > Aves > Passeriformes > Pardalotidae > Pardalotus > Pardalotus punctatus. The sequence goes on along the minus strand of VZTX01007030.1, from coordinate 132,552 downwards.
TCTTCTATGGTCTGGCATCTCAGGGCCTGGTTTGGCTTTGCCTGTGTGGGCAGCAGCATCCAGCACCTCTCTGCCACAGCCATGGAACCTCTGCTTGCTCAGATGTCCTTCTCCCACAGCCCAGAGAACACCTCTTGCTCTGAGCAATAACTTGTAACACAAATAATGCACAAATGTAGGCATTCTTCTTCCCGTGCAGGTTGTAATAGGCAGGGTGGGAGAGGTGTCTGAAGGCCTGATGTCTCAGAGAGGGTTTTGCAAGTGGCTTTTGTGAGATGTTCATGTGCCAGTGTGGTTCATACTGGCTGAGAGGACTGTGTGAGCATCTATTGGTACAGCTCAAGGGAAAGTGATACACCAGAGATTTGTAATGACACCGGTGTGCTGGGTGCCAGCCTGGAACTTTGGAAGACCCATGGTGGGGACTGGGGAGAAGGAGCAGTGCCAGCCCATCAGTACTGTGGACTGGGTACTGTGGCAGTGCGTCCCTGCAGCAACATCATGATAAAGGATGGTGGAGGAGGAGGCTGATGAAAGCTGTGACCTTACAGGCAGGATCTGTTTCCTGAACATGGGTTAAACAATAGCAGATTGCTACAGGTGTGGGCATGGAGGAACCTGTTAAATGAAAGCCAAAGTGTAACAAGAGTGATGTTTGCTTTGGAAGATAACGTGTACCTGTTCTGCGCATAGAGGGTGAGGGAACTCTCTGACACATGTTTTACTTCATTACCACAGTAGACCTTTTGCACTGCAAGGCCACAGAGCTCCCAATTCTCCCCTCCCACACCCCCTTCCCTTTTAAGACCAGGTGTCTCTTTCAGCTTTACCAGTGCCTCCAGTCTGACAACCCAGCAGCATCCTAAAAGGTGGGAGTCGCTTCTTTTCTTACCTCATTGGGGAGCTTCCTGACCACATTGCCCAAGTTTGCTGCCCGGACTGACGCTGTTATGAAGAAAAGTCTCCGGTACTCACAGCCTGGTCAGTGGCTGGAGATGAGGGAAAGGCTCTCAGCAAAGCACCCTTTGGAGGGGCTGCTGTAATGAGTCAGCTTTGTTATCTGCCTTGCTGGTGGTCCCAGAGGGGCTGCAGGGAAGTCTGCTGCTTTATTTTCTTAAATTGCATCAAATAATGGCAGTTAAAATCTTACCAGGAGAAAATGAGCTCTTAGGGCAGCATTTCTGGTCTTGTGTATAAGGCTTTATTAAATTAACTTTGTCCTAGAATCACCCTACACACCCCTCTCTGGAGAGGCCAATCTAACTGTGGGATAAAATTTTGCAACCCTATTTTTGTCACACAGGTAACTTGCATTAAAAAAATCTTTACATGCATTAATGTCATCTGAGTTTTGGCAAGCCTGCAAAAGCAGCCTGCCTCTAAACTATCTATCTCTATCTTCATGCTGCACTCATCCCAGTTTTAAGTATGCAACGCTCTTGCTTTGCTTATTTTCCATGTCAGGGACAATGGATTTCCTCTCCCATACACCTCCTGCAAATGTATGGGTGCTGTGAGAGGAAACCGCTGGTGCTGTCACCATCCAAGGAATGCCTTTTGCCTCTGTGGGTACATGCAGCTCAGCAGCTCCAGCTGGGCAGCAGCACTGGCAGCCTGAAGGATGGAGTCTTGCATACTTTCAGCTACCTCTCCATTATTTGCACATAAAGTTAATAACTGACTCAACAGTTCATCTACAAATACATATTTAGGGCTGCTCTTGGTAAGTTTTCCCCCTCTCAGCCACAAAGGTCTTGTTTTCTGCAATTTCCTTTCTGTATTTTCCCTTAACCCTAATCCATGTTAACCTTAAATGCATTTGGTTTGAAACAGCTGGTGTATTCTCAGCCTTTCCTTCTCCCTTACCTGCTGATTATTTCTCTTTTTTTTTCCCCTCACTGTCCTCTATACTTCTGCTGTTTGCAAAAACTGGCTTTTCTCCTCCCTCTCCCTCTTCACAGCTCCCACCATCTGTCTCTCTACAAATACAAAGCTTTAGGGGAAATGATTCACTAGGCTGCTAGCTCATTATTCACACTCTCCCCATCATGGTTTCTGTCCTTGTAGGATGCTCTAACTAATGTAAAGATCAATGAATCCTGGGAATTGTTAATCGATTTTAAAAAAAAAAAAAAAAGGACCAAAAAAAAAAGACAAAAAAAGAGGCCCCATTGGTTAAATAGATTGGGCTCTTCTCTTTGTACTTCCTAAACAGCAAAGCTTAATTTTTCTTCTTCACTCTGCTAACATTGTTTTGCAGAAAAGGATCGTTGAAACAGAAGAATAGAAATAATCACCGGACCATTTAATGCAACCTTGTGCATCACATGATGCAGGAGTTACTTAATGAAATTCCCTGGCCCAAACCAAGCAAATCTGTGGTAAATCTAGAGCACATATTTTCGGATGACAGCCAAAATGATGAAAGGAATTTACTATCCAGTCTCACTAATCATTTTGAATGCTTAACTGCACTCCCTAATATGCTGCTTTGCAAGCTGCAAAACTGACACAGCTTCATTCCCTACATGTTTCTCTCCTCCAGACCTGTGCAGGATGTGTATCCCAAAAGGCCTCCCAGCCCCCTGCCAGGGGCAGGGTGGCCAGTTGTCCATCTCTGGGAAGAGACTGGAACCTCTGCTGCCTCTCCTCCCTCAGCATGTGGGTTTGGGGCTTGCTCTTTACTTGGGTAATTCTCTCCATGAAACTCACAGGCACTTAGTATCTTTGAGCTCTGCCTATTAGCTGTGGCAGAAATTGGTTAAGAGGCTCAGAAGCCATTTGAGACAGACTATTTCACAGTGTTAAAACATTTCAGATACCTTAAAATAACAGAGGCAGCCATACTGAGTTGGTAGATAATGCCACAGCATTTCAGGAGACTTGCTCAACCTGGAGGCTGCGCTCAATGCTGTAGCGTACTCCAGGTGACCCCAAATGGTGACCCACATCCCACTCCTTTTGTCTTCACTTTGCTGACCATTTAGGACAGATTTCTCTCATGATTCTCACCACATACTAGAAAGTTATTTTCTTAACTGAAAGCTTAGTTTTTCAATTTATCACATGAAAAACAGACCTCCCCTCCCCACATGCAAGTAGGTGCCAAGAAGTACCACTACCTAACACATTTTTATAGTGTCTTGTCAGGAAGCTGCTGACATGTCAGGTATTAGCCTATTTCATTTGTTGAGATTCCATTTTGAAATTGGAGTTGCAAGAAGCATGGCAAATACCACAATCAAAATTGCAGGAGTTGACAACACTGAATACACCCCTCCCTTAAATGGCTGCAATTATTTTTGCAAAAGCCTGCTAAAGGAAAATCTGAGTTTTAATTTTATCTTCATGAGTACCACAAAGCACGTCCTGCATCAACACATCATGCTGGCACCACCCCCATGGAAACCTAATTAAATAATTTGGATACTGTAAGACGAGTATCAACTTCTGGGCTAATTTTCTTTTCAGGCTACCAAACACATGTACTTTTTTATAAAGCTGTGTTTGGATCATTCTATGACAAATCTTAAAGCTGAGGAGGATCTTGATACGACTGCTCTAAAAAATAAAGGCTGCAGAATTTTAAGCCAATAGGGTCCACTGTTACCTCAGTAAGGTTAAGGCTGTTTAAAAACTAAAAAATCCTCCCCAAAGTGGTGCTTATGTGCTCTGTTAAAAAATGTTCAAAAATTAGCAGACGTGATTTTGTTGAGCCATCCTGGTTGCCAACACCCTGTGGCTCTCCATCATTGATTATTTTATTGTTCCATACTGCATACTGCAAGTTGTAGGAGTCAGTGTTCTTTCTCTTAACAATCGTTGGCTTTCCAAATGCCAATTGTCCTTTGACATGCTCTGTTTTAAATAAGGGCTGAAGAGCAGTAATGAAGCTAAAGGCCTGCCATAAAAAATATTGCAGTGTTCCATGGCACTGACAGCACACACGTAGTCATGCATTTGGCTCTCCTTTTGGGGACTATTGCTGCAACACGCTGGAGGTATGAGGGACCAAGCTGTAAGGAAAGGGAACTCCAGAGACTTCAGATCTAAAAGTCTGCTAATTGAAGACAAGTGTCTTTATGCAAGATAGGCTAAGGAAAACTTGCCTTACCCAACCCGTTTCTCTGTTGTTCCCAGCAATAATAAAAGCAGACACAGTATAGAAGGTTGCCTTACAAAAGGCAAATATATTTAATATTGTATATACAAATTAATGGTTTGATAATGCTGTACAAGGCAGGAATGTCTTTAAAGAAATCCTGGGCAAAAAGGAGGATGTAATTTTTATTTTACACTTATTGCAACATTATTTCTGGTATTTGTTTGCTATAACGGCTAATAAAGGAATATATTAAAACCAGATGTTAAAATAAAAGTGGGCATTCTTTCCATTTGCAGCTTATTTAAAAATACAGAGAAGAGAGTTCTGCCCCATCAGCTTTGGAAATAGATGTTTAACATGGTAGAAAACAAGCTGAGCCTGAGTAACCCAAGACAACCAATTCCTTTAGCAGAAAGAGTGTCTTCTGTCATCAAAAAGAGCCATCTGGAAGAGCATTGGCTCCCTGCCAGGAACAACCCTTTAACAACCACTCGTCGTGAGCTTTAAGTTATAATGTTCATAGTGGCACAACCTGGAGTGTTGGTAAAGGTCCTATTGGAGGAGCAACATATTCCTCCTCCCTCAGTAACCGCAAAAGGATGTTCTTCTTATTCTTTGGCCAGTTATAAATGTGAGTGTTCTGCAGCCAGGTAGGCACGTGTTCCTGAAAAAAACAAGGAAAATAAAAGCTAAATCCTATAAATCCTCCTGAATCTCTACCAGAACCTTTCTGATTCTGTCAGACCCTGCCAAGAAAGATTTCATTTTGTCTGTTCTAGGCACTTCCTGTAACAACAAGAAATGTGAATTTGGCTTCAGAATTGTATTCGGGTTCCTAAATAAATGAACTTTGTGTGATCTCACAGCTTGCCTGTCTCTTTCTCTTCTGCCATCACATTGGCTAATTTCACCACATTTCAAAGGAAGTCTGATCTCAATGACAGGCATTGAAAGGCTTGTGAAAATAAACATTGAAAAGAGACGAGAGACACTTCAGTGCCCCTAGCAGGGAAAGGCTGCCACCTTAGTAGCTGCTAAAGAATCCACACAGCACATTCAACATCGGGATGAGAACCAATAGGGAAAGACTGGGATGCCACAGGAACACTTCACATCCTGGTAGCCCTCTCCCCCTCCCCCTGCACCTTTCTTTGCCAAACATGGTGTCCTCTGACTACCTTCTGAGCAGAAGGTTGAGGCTGATGCTGAGCTTGAGGAGAGACTAATGCACCTCCAGATTAGCAGGATCAAAACTCCACCAATCACTGCATCCTGGAAAAGGTGCAGTCCTTCACAGGGGTTGGCTAATGTCCATTAACATAATGAAGCTGGGACCACCAAGGCACTGGAGAGGGACAGCCAGCTGATGGAGAGGACCCTGCTCAGATCTCATGTTCCCATGTTTCCACAGCCTTGGGAGGTTTCCATATGGACAGGCTCGATGTGTAGGGGTGAAGGGCTACATTATAATACCACTAATTAACAGAGGGACTGATCCTTGACCAAAACCAGTTCATGGTCACCATGAGATAGAGATTTATTTTGGAATTGGACACACCAGAACACAGCCAAAGTGAGGCAGCAGGTAAGCAACATGAGGAGCCAGGACATCCAGCACTTGGTCCCGGGACCTCTTATTTAGCAGTGTTTTCCCAAGGCAGCCCCTGTTAGGAGCAACACAGTTCCTGTCAAGCTAGTGGAGCTAGCTCCAAGAGGACAGAGCAAAAAGCTGCTGGCATGCACCACCTATCTGGTGCCTCGCCAGGGGATGCCCTGGCATGGGCTGCACATGTCTCACTGCCAGCAAACAGCCTAGCTGCAGTCCAAACCTTTCATTCCCAGGCATCATGCTTCTCAAATTGGCTCTTTTCCTTGGCCTGTACAGCTGTAGGAACGAGGCTGCATTGCTTTCCCTGCTCAGGGAGCGGTTTGTGTTAATTAGCACTTTGTGAGAGCTACAGGATTTATGTATAGGAAGAAGGAGGTAAGTCACACAGGCACCTACAGATCCATAAGTATGAATTCATCTAGGCTTCTGAACAAGCAGCTTCCTGAGTGGCAGAGGTATCTATCAAGCCTGACCTTCCTCTTTCTCCAGTGGCTGAGAAAGTACAGGCTTAGGTCAGTGGTCTTCCTAAAGTGGAGGGTTTAAAATGCTGTTCTTCCCCATGGACACCTCACTGCCTGACAAGGGTAAGATCCCACAGCATTCCCTTTGGTAGGAGCACAAATAAGATTTCTTGCCTCCACCTGCTAGTCCTTATTTTTTTTTTTTTGGCATAGGAATGGATTTTAAAGTTTTGTGAATTTTACTCCTTTGACAAACCTCTTTGGAATTGGCTAAGAGATTCAAATGTTATGGGGAGAAAGAAGGATAACTATGTTTGCATGCACATGCGTACCATTGTTACATGAAACTTGTTTCTTTACTAAATCTTGCTAAGAGCTATAGAAAGAAATGCAATTAAATACAGCAGAGCTTTACCAAATGAGCCCTCCCTCTGTGTTTGATAAGAAACTACATTTTTTTGATGAAGGAAATACAGTAGAGATAGTTGGTCTGGACTTCAGAAAAGCATTTGATAGAGGTCCACATGGGTAAATTATTAGTTAAGAAGGAAATTAGTGTGAGAAATGTGTAGTAGGTAAGAAATCAGCAAGTGGGGATATAATGAGAGAGGCACTATACATCCAGAGACAAGCTCCATGCCTTGCTTCCAAAACTGCTCATGCAGTTTCATTTAATACCCTCCATAATTAAGTCAATGCAAAAAGCACCTGCACACGAATCAGCTCTGGCAACAGTTTTAACTTCAGGGAGGCGTGTAGGGGTAAAGGGTAACTACAGCTGCTATTTTTATCCAGAGTGAGAAAAGGGCTTTTCTTTGCCACGTGGCAGTGTCTGTCATTGCAGGTGGGAGTAATGGGAAAATGGTTACTTTTAATTTTTTAAATTTGGCTGTGTATCTGTGAGCTGAGAGGAGATTCTCTCTATGCCATAGGGAGAGTATTTGATAACTCTGCAGATCAAACTGGTAGGAAAAGGGCAGAGTGCACTAGTACAGAGGGCAGGACTGTTCAGGCCTGTGACAGCAGAGCATGGATGGAGATCTCCTGGCTTCCCTGGTACCAACCCTGTTCATCTCACCCCTTAGCTGCTTCCAGAGGGAGCCTCCAGCATGAGGCAATCTTGGCTTAATGCTTTGGTCACCAGGTGGCCAGATGAGGATACATTTCTGTGGATTGTTGCAATGCAAACCTTGAACCAGCAAGACCCATGTTTCCTTCAGCAACATACAATGGGAAGCTGGAAATGCTGGTTCCACCTTAACTGTGTGTTGTGCCTTCGTTGCCTCATTATTCAGTTTCCTAATGAACAGCTCCTTGAATCACATGGATCTCTTCCTGTTGGAGGTCGACTAATTTTCACATACCAGCAGTGTTTGTGATGTGTTTTGTATGAGATTAACTCATCTAATAGCCACATCCCCAAATGAAACCTCCAAACCTTCATTTTCTGCTCTTTTCTATTGCCAGCTATGCTAATACTTGACCATATAAAGGACAGTATAAAAAAGACAAAATTGAAGTAATTTGCCCACCAACATCATCCAATTGTACATATATTTGGCAGTTTTTCAGGTACCTCACTTCCTCTGACTGCCTACAGACTTCATTACTACAACTTGTTCAGGCTCTGGTGCTCTCCTTCCACCCATGATGTCCTCAATCATATTATCAATAAGTAGCTAGATGAAGGTAGGTGATGTATCAAAGAATTATACGGAGAAAAAGACTAAAGCTTAATGGCAGTAGAAAATGCTGATCTGCATAATTTAATGAGAAAGGCACCTCTCGAAAAACTGAAGGGTTACGTGGACTACAGAGGATGGGCAGGAAGGATGCCTGGAGCCCAATGCTTTGATAGAGGCAGCTGAATAAACCAACCCTGGAAATTCCTTACAGAGTACTGTCTGAGAGAACCGCTGCTATATGCTAAACAGCCTTCTGATAAATAAAGTTGAACCCAAATTAACAAAACTTATTGTTCTGTCTCAGAGGCCCAAGGCAGCTGTAGTGCCTCCTGGGACACTTCTGTCTGCAACCCTTAAGGTGCCAAGTGGCTCCAGACTGTGGGGTCTGTTCATGGGGCACTCAAGTAGCCCCAAGACTGACTGAAAATGCTGACTGGTTCCCTGCCTTTGGCCTACCCAATTCCCACCAGTGCTGTCTCCCAGCTTTTCAAACCTAAGGTAAGTACCAGACTGAGATAATTCAGGAAGGGATCTGAACGATGTGAAATACCAGAGATACCATTCATTCCACAGGACCTCACATATTTTACAAACCCAGGGACATATTTTCAAATTTCTGATCTTAAATTGGTGCTTAAATAAAGAACTTCATTACACTAAAATCCACAAGTGCAGTAGGACTGCACAGCCCTATTGATAACATTGTTTAATTTTTGACTCATGTTCCAAAATTTGGGCACCCAAAGAAATATAGAGAATTTTCCCATACTTTTCTAAAATGCAGCTATAATTAGGGGCAACTTGATAGCTACCCAACAGTCCACAAAACATTTAGTTATGGAAAGTGAACATAAATACAATGTAGGAGGTTGAGGAAGAACACTATTTCTCAGCTATAACTGAAGCCTTTTAAGATTTTTGGCTTTGTAAAAATCCAAGAGATCCTCTCAGAGTGAGGTAAAAGAGATGGGAAACTGTTGCATTACTTATTTCTTATTCTCAAATGAATCCTCAAAACAAGTAAGGAGGGCAGATGAAATTGCAAGCCCTAAAAATATTAGTTTGCCTTTGATGAGCCTGTCAAAGTTCAAGCCACAGCCTAGTACTCAAGTATTTATAATACTCTTTATTTTTATATTCTCAACACATCCTCTTCCAGATCCTCACTTCACATCAGTCATAAATCTTGCCCATCTCACTCATTGGCATTGCATTTGGACCAAATTATAAAAGGGTTAATATAAAAAGCATGCTTCCTGGATAGATTGTTTCTCTCCATTTAAATTCTTTCAGTGCTCAAGGCAATTTGAGTTTTAGTTGTACATTCATCATCAGAAATACATTTATACGCTGATTTATATTGTGGATAAAATGTTTTTTATTTGTATGTACATAAACCTATAAACTTTTAATGTAAAATGGAGCTTTGGAATATTACTAGTGGGCTATTAAGAACGGAGAAATTGAATGTTTGGGTTTTAAGATTCCATCTGGTGCGCTGTGATCAAAATAATATACACTTAATCATGCAGCAAGTATATAAGCATGGATGTATGTTACCTTTTTGGCATTTGGAAAAAGCACAGGGATGAATCTGAAGTTCATACTTCCTTGCTGTATAAACTCGATCTGCATCTAGGATAGAACAAAATGCCAGTTTTATTGTAATGACGTGATAATTTTTCTTCGCATGCATCTGAACCCCACATATAAAAACATTCCTTGCTTACTTAAACTGCTCTTCTGTTAAATGATTTGATCTATTGCTGGTGGACTTGGTGTTGTGTGGTTTGGCCACTTAATCTAAGTCTTCATTACTACAGAAAGGATACAGGAAAGATCTGTCAACATTTCTTGAACGTTTAGTTCTGTGGTGTGAAATAATTGTGGGTTTAGCTGCAGGTGCAATCCCATGAAATCCGTCTCTAACCAATGAAGCTTGAGTTGACTGGCACCCCTGTTTGGCCTACAAAGGGGTGAAAGATTTCAGCCAGAGGCCAGGTTTGTGTCCGAGCTAGGACCCAGCCTGTTCCCCATGGCCCTGGACACTGGCATCTCAGGGGTGGTAAGGACAGCAAAATACTGCTGCAAGCTCATCTGCTGGTGACAGCTTCTAAGAAACTTGACTGCAGGTTCAAACTGGGGGATCACATGTGTTACAGAGTGAGAAAGGCAGCAAACTGCAAACCAAGGGACAAAGGATCAGTTTTGTGGCTCTGTGGGCTTTTCTGGGCTAAATGTCCATCCTGTGACAGGCTGTGGAGATGGACGTCTGGTCCTCTGCACTCCCCAGGAGCCTCACATTGCATTTCTGGTCTTTGCTTTGCAATTCCCTCCTTCAGTCAGCTTTACTGATGCCTGAAAAAAGACCTTGTTTCCTGGATGGCTAAAGCAACAGGGGCTGGTTTAGAGGGGGAAAAGATCAGGCACTGTTAGACAAGATTGTGTACAGGGCTATACAAGGGCTGAAGAACGTGAAGAAGGGGGAAACCATTGAACAATATAGAATATGAAGAAGTAAGATGAGCATGTTTAATAGGATTTTTCTTCCTTGAACCTCTTAGCAGATGTTAATGAGCATACGGAGCTGATGAGAGGAAGGATTAATGAATTCCAAAGAGGGGTGTTTAACTATGGGGATTAGGGAAAACAAAGCAAAGAACCTGCCATTTGGAGACAGATTTGTCTTTTGAGAAGAAGAGACAGTCTTTGTAAAACAGCAAATGCATGTCCTTGCTTACCATCCTGTGGATGTATTTAGTATGTAAGCCGTGTTCATCCCTGTCCAGCTGGGATTCAGCCCCTTCCACATCCTGTTTGTATTTTGGACTGATTGCTATGATTATCATCACCGTCTTCTGTTAGGGAGAAAAGCACTTTTATGAAATTGAGAAACGCAGTGTGTTTGGTAGAGGCAGATCGGAAATCTGCCAGTTTGTGTTTTAAGTGATCTTTGTGTTCCTGGCAAACACAAGAGGATCTCATTTATTCTGGCAGGAAATGCAGGAGAACTCATACACTCATTCTCCTCATTATTTCTCGACATCTCATAATATAGAAAATCTAAATGTCAAGAGATGCATTAGCAGCTACCAGTTGACACTTGGAATCCCTGTCACAAAAAGCTACTTTTTATCAGGGTAGTGTCTATGTGCATACACAAAAAACTTTTATCTTCAAATTCAGACCCAAATGTTTTTCAACAGCTTATGCAGAATTGCATCTATTTAGTCATCTATGGCTTTTTATACAAAAAGCTTCTAAAGACAGTGGTTTATGGAAGCTGCCTCTAGGGCTCTCAGCAGCAGAAATGACATCTTTTCTTGCTGATCTTAGTGGCAAAGTGTGCAGAGAAGTGGCTCTGCAGAGAGGGGGGCTGCTGCGGATGGTCTGGGCAGGTTTAGGGGTATCTGGCATCTCTGTTATGATGGGCTGAAGGCAATGCTCCTCTACCTTGCTAGGACAGCCCAGACCCTGCCTCTGACCTCTTTAATCCCAGCCCTGTACTGAGCTCAGGTTTCCACAGATGGGCCATCCTTCATATCTGGGAAACATCTCTCCTCCTTAATGGCAGGCCAGTTGAAATGCAGCAGATGAAAGCTTCCTACTTGTGTTTACCTGGGGCCTGTCTTTCATCCCTGCCACATCAAGCTGTGTAAGGCTTCCAAGTCTGTGGCTCACAGTCAGCCTGGCATGTAATTAACTCCTTCCTTCTGTGCTATATCAAGAGAATCTGCCCCACCATAGGGTCAAATACGGTAAGGAGCCATTATCCCTTACACTGACTTAACATACTCCAGAATGACTTTTGCTTGTGCTTGACATGCATGTAAGCATTTACAGATGTTAAGGGTTTTCAAGAGACATGCCCAGTTGCACACTTTCCCCTGCTTATGTCCAAGCAGTGCCTTCCTCCACACACATGTAAGAGTTTTGAAGTTAGAAACTGCCTCTGGAGTCAGTGACGGAAAACAAACATTTCTGGGGTGGGTAGTCAGAGGAAGATCCTCACATGGAGGCAGGAGATTGTTCTCTGCATATGCTGGTTTCTCCTACTGACTGTGCACAAGTCCCAGAGGAGATCTGCCAGCTTGTATTTTATGTGATAATGATGTTTTTGGCAAAAGCAAAGTCACCCTGTCTTCTGGTTTCAGTACCTCCATTACACAGTGAGCCCAAGCCTAATTTGTCCTGATGCAAGCCCCAAAAGGCACGACTGCATTTCCATGGCAGAGGCCCCAGGCTGGCTCTGCATGCAGTTGTATCATGCCTGCATGGACACCTTCAGGAAAGTGGTGTAGGGCTGGCTCAGATGGTTGAGCTTCCTTGCTCAGGTGGGGGAGAGCTCGCCACTTTTGTCACCCTCTTCCTGAACCATGGAGATCTGCCCAAAGTGAGTCAGAGACCCAGTGGCTACTCAGCAAGGTGAGAATCCAAGGAAGCCAGTCCATGAAGGCACCTGTCCAGTGACAGAACTGCCAGTTTGCACTGAACTGTACTGGTATAGTCTGAGCACTTGGCTTGATCCTAAAGGAGATGTGCACTCACTGCTCAGAACTTCAGAGGAAGTTATTGCTCCACGGGACTGCATTGGCAGCAAGATAAATCTCTGTTTTACTGCTTAGATAGATACAAAGTGATGAGAGCAAATCTATCTATCAACCAATAGAATACCAATTTTCAGTTTAAATATAGGATAGTTTATACAGAAGAACCCTTCTGTATAAACCACCAGATATCAGTTTCAGATATCAGTGTAAAAGCTACAGGTGAGAAGGATGAATGTAACCCATGGCTAAGCAGCCTGGGATGAAATATAGATATCATTGTAACCAAGCATAGCTAAACCCCACTATTTAAAAAGGAGATGGAGGGACAACTTTTCCAATGGCAGCCTCAGGCTGGATGTAACAGCCAGCATGAGAATTGGGCAAGAATGCCAGGATTAGCATTTAATTTCTTAAAGAAAGAGCTCTGGGATCATCAGATACATAAGTGAGTGAGGTCTACCTACATTCTCTCTGCAAGGCCTCTGCCATTTCTGCAGGGGCAGGGAAGACAACAGTAGGGTCTTGCATTTTGATTCTGTCCCTGTTGCTATTAGAATAATTCAACCATTTTCCTCAGGTCACCTCTGCTATGAACAAGGTTAAATTGCCCTTACATACATCACCTAGGTAGCGCTCCATCCACTTAATGATGTCAATACCTCGTACCGTGTCCTCAAAGATATCAATCTGCAAGAGAATGAAAGTCTGTGGTGAACGTCCCTTCACCTTTCTTCCCCATTTTATGGCACTGATACAGCACCTACTCCTTTCCTTGTTTATGACAAGTATGCCAAATTCCCTTAGGAAAGAAACCTGTACATGCACTTCTCCCCTTTCTGTGCAGTCCAGAGTTGAGCTGGATGGGCATCAGGCAGGCAGAGGGGGATGCTGCAGGCACACTCTTGGGCTCCCACTCAGCTGGCCCTTTCACTGGCTGCCCTGTCAGACCCCAACTCCCAGACATTTTTTTACTCGGCAGAACAAGGTGCTGCCCACCTTCTCCATCTGTATAGCTGCAAACGCCCTCTATTTTCTGGCTGAAAGGGTATGCTGAATGTGAAACTAGCTTCATATTGAACTAAATATTCAGGGTGTGTGGTGGAAATTCAGCCAGGTCACTGATACTGGGTGCAGTCACCCAGACTTCAGTGACAACAGAGCAGTGGAGGACTTCACAGGACTGAATATGATGAACACTGCTTGCTTCTCTGCACACCCAGTAAACCCAGAAACCAGCAATCAGTGACTGTGACCGATGGAGTAAGTATTAACTTCTCCAAGTTTTTGAGATAAGAATCATGATCTGCTCTCCAGTCTTTCTTCTTCCCTTTCTGAATGCAGAGAGTGCATCTGTTTCCTTGCTTAGGGGCCATTTTGCTGTATTTATTATTCTGCAGCAGGCTCCAAGAGTTGCCTATCCAGCAAAGGTGCTATTAATCAGCCTTCTACTCCGTAAATCTATGGTGCCCAAAAGCTTTCTTATGAACTGGCCATAGTACAGAACTGCTGGAGAGAACTGTAATTGCAGTCTCTGTAAAAAAAATCTTTGATTCATGAAAATAAATAAGCATGTGCAAAGCCCCCCACTGAGTCTCATTCAGTTTAATGACAGCCACTTGCTTAAATGCTTTCCTGAATTGGAGCCAAAGAGTGAAGGTTGAGGGGTCAGATAGCATATGCTCTTGAAATAAGAAAATATTAATCAACATTTTGATGAACACTGAATTCTAGAGCCTCTGTTGGCCGCTAAGATGAATCAAATTTATGAGAAGTTCAGTAAAAATCTGAATGGCTTATGGGACTAGACAGTATTACACAGACCTTTTCAGGCCGACGATTTCTAGATTCGCTTTTAAAAGTATAACAAAGCAAAATTGCTTTTAAAAGGATAACAAAGCAAATGAAACCATGAGATAGGCTGTTTCATTAAGCTGTGTGAATTTTAGAATCTACTTTTAGATCTTTTTCTAGCAGAAAGTTACTCACATCTGAAGAATTAATGACGTAACAGCATCGCAGAAAAGAAAATGAAAATTGACTTTTTTAATATTGATATTGCAGATCAAATATGAGAAAATATTAATGGAATGGCTCACAAAACCTCATACTATTGCCCATCTGGAGTCACTAAATGAAATTTTCCAGGGTCATTATCAAAGCATATTTCAAAGCACAAAATTCAGTTAAAAGAAGAATAAATGAAAATGCAGATCATTTAAGTTACAACTTGCAACACCAAGGCTAGTTCATTCTATTCGTATGTTCCTTAGCCTACAAAATGTGATGATAACCAGAAAAACATTTAAATGGGCAATGTACTGGCTCTGCTTTTTTTAAAAAAAGTCTCTTCCCTGGCTGAAAGTAATTTTCTCCGGAAGGAATACTTACAGCAGTTTGAAATCCATTTACAGACAGGAAGTTCACAAATTTCATAACCTCTACTGCCGTATCCACTGAGTAGGTTATAAAGACCTTGCCTGGGAGAGAGAGTCTGTATGAATACATAACACATTTAAATACACCATTCAGAGGATGAGACTGTCACAGCCCTCCTTTTCTACCACACTGCAGGTTCTGCCCACTTAGCTCTCTTTGGATTGTCTACCAAATGGATGCAGGATAGTGCAATGGCTTGGTGATGAAACCAACCCCCTGTACAGAACCTTGCTCTAGATTTGAGCTCCTCCTGCCTTACTGGCAAGCTGCAGAGGGTCACATCCCTCTGCCCTGTGGCCAGAGCTGCTTTTTCCCAGCTCTAGGCCCGGGCTCCCACCCAGAGCTCGTGTTACCTGCACTGGCTGTAGCCAGCATAGCTTTCCCCAGACCCACTGATCTGACACAGAGCTGGAGGGGCCCTTATGCACGTGGTACTGCATTTCCTTGAGCAGCATTGAGCCCCTGTGCAGGCAGGATGAATGGCTGGTGACAGCAATGTCCTTGCCCTTGTGGGAGGGGTTTTCATGGATTCGCACCAGGGTAAACCAGCTGGCTGATCTAATCCAGCTGTGCATGTACCACAGATGACCCTGGTTTATCCAGTAATTCCTC
Source organism: Pardalotus punctatus (assembly GCA_013400915.1). Lineage (NCBI taxonomy): Eukaryota > Metazoa > Chordata > Aves > Passeriformes > Pardalotidae > Pardalotus > Pardalotus punctatus. The sequence goes on along the minus strand of VZTX01007030.1, from coordinate 117,094 downwards.
CATCTAGGACACACTAACTGATAAAGTAGGGTCTATCCAAGAGTGGCATCTGGTATCATAACTCACTTCTACAGGTCAGAGAGATGTGACTCTCTGGATTTGAAAGGTGATGCGCAGAATGAAGAATTGAGGAAAAATCAAAACCTCAGGAGAGCTGTGGAGGGTTCTTAGCAATCGTACATCTCACCTACTAGTCAGACTGGCATTCAGAAAGAAGCCATCTTTCTTAAACCTGACTTTCCCAAAAGAGTTGGAGGGTTGAATGTGTTTGTGGGGCTGGAGGCAATGGAAACACGTCAGGCAAAGCCTGTGCTGCCCTCAGCATGGCCCAGAGCCCTCTCCACTCACAAGTTCAGGGAGAAACTGAGGTCAAGGCTCAATATATTTGTCTGGTTTGGAACAGGCAGAAACACTTTATCCCCAGGGCTTTGTTTATTATTAGTCTTTTACTGTAAGCTCCAGCCCCTCCTGCCTCAAAGGGACATCCTGTTTAGCAACGAGTCATGAAAACAATCTAAACAGTATTTACTTTTTGTAAACAAAATAACAAGCAATTAATGGCAATTATGTTTTCAGGATTCAAGGGGATAATTGTGTCCCACCAAACACAGCCGCTCACACCCAACAGATGTGGTGACACTCGGTATTTTCTTTCCTTGTTGTCTTTGTGCCTTAATGTCATTTCCCCCTGCCTTTTCCTCCCCTTTCTCTCCTCTGGAGTTTTCCCACCAAAAGTTAGGCTGTGCTGTAAAATGTTGCACAGAACAAATTTGCTAACCACTTACGCAACTCCTCCGGCAGATTGCTGGTTCTCAGAGTTCCCCTGGCTGCAGGGCTACTGAGAGGTCTTGGGACAGCAGCTGGAGATGGAAAATTGTCAGAAGGACAACCGCATGCTTCATCTGGGCCACATGCCTTGGGGGGCAGCTGACCATTAGGTAGCTGGTTGTATAGCCGGTTTCTACAAACAAAAGCAAGTGAGGATTTAGAAAATAATTCTTTTCAGGCAAAATTCAGATTTTTTTTTTTTTCAATTTAATAACACACTAAGAACTTTATCTGCATATTAACTGTGAAAAGTTCTTGCAGAAATGCTTTGCTCAGCACATCTACTTAGTTATTACAGTGTCTTTGGAACTGATACCTTGGTGACATGCTACCACAAGAAGCAGTTTATCGGAGAAACAACATTAATCACAGGAAGTAAGTCACATCATAACTGAAAGCCGTTCAGCTTGCAATTAGCAAAAGCAAAAGCTGTTTCTGAGTGAGAAATGATCCAAGTGTCATGGATGTTGCTATGCACATGCGGGAGCAGGGTGGCCCTTGGGTAACTTCCTCCCATTATCTAAAGAATGCTTCATGGCACCTCAGATGCCCTCATGGTGTCCTGTGCAGCATAAGAGGCTCAGAGAATGGTGAGAATTGGGAAAAACGGGTCTACAAGGGCACTTCAGCTCCAGCTCTGGAGGGCCTCCAGTTTTGGACAAACCCAAAGTTTTGCCAATGGGAATAAAAGTTAATTTCTTGACCAGCAATGGCAGACCCAAATGAGGGTTTCTCACGTAATGGATAAGCATTCCAGACCTGCAATAACCTTGCCTAACATCTTCCCCATTTAGTAAATAGACAGGGATGATTTTACGAAGCTTAGCAGCTCTCGTCCTACTACACTTCAGCTTCCTATTTTAAGTCAATGGGAAGGTGAATCTATAGAGATTTTTATGTGAGGTGTGCTTGCAATCTGCTGGGTTGAATTTGCCGGATGAGCATTAGGTTTCTCTAAGAGCTTTTCCCCACAGAGCCGTGATGTTTAGTCAATCAAGACCACTCTTTTTTTTTTCTTAGCCTTCCTTAAATGAATGATGACAGGCTGGTCGCAGCATGTTTTCTGTTGTCACATTAAGATTTGGTTTATTCATTTCGGTGCAGATGTTTTCTGTTACAAAATACTCTATAGGCAAATATTACCAACATATAACTGTTGTTCCTGGAGTCAGCCTGCAAGCACCAGCCACGCAGCCGCAGGACAGACCCCGAGTATTCTGGATCTCTTTTAGCAGAAGAAAGTACCAATAAAAGCAACACATACCTCATCAGTGGCCACAAAAAAGACTATCCAGTGGCTAATTTACAGATCCTCCTGAAACTCCACCTTATCTAAAAAATGTGCCAAAAATCAGGAGTCTGGTTTTAAATTTTGCTACTGCAAAGGATCCCCATTATTCCCCAATATCTTTACATTTTCATACAAACTCTTCAGTGCAATTCTCTCTGCTGCAGGTACTGCCTTATCTTACTGTCACTTTTCTGTTACAAGCCTGTAACTTTTCACAGGCCAGAGCAGAATGATATTTCAGTTGTCTGCCCTCTTTTGTCCTGCCCATTCTCATAGTTTCCTGCCAAGACCCTGTCTTGTAAGTGGACATTTTCAAGCACAGATGCCTGAAAGTTTAACACCTCTAAAAGTATTGTGGCAGTTGAATAAAAATGGTATGATTTCAGATATCCTCAATACTTGAAGCTCAATTTGTTTTCAGGTAGCTGAGTCTGGAGAAACCCTTGCATGGATAGGATTTCCCATCTGCTAATGACATACTTTAAGAATTGAAGGCCTGGTAAATTAGTATTTGAAAACCAGTCAAAAAGCCCTGGATGAAATGTGCCAGACATTTTGCTATGAAAAATCATAGAAAAGGCTACAAACTGCAGTGTAAAGATAAATCAGCAACTGATGGGGTTTTCTCCCCTTTTTTTCTGCACTGCAGAAGAGGTAAGAAGGAAATCACTGAAAGCAAGTGATTGAGTTGTCCTAGGCTGGTACAGTGTAAAGCTGAAGATCCCAGCAAGCCACCAAATTGACCTTTGCCCATGGGTAGGAGAACTCTAAGGTTTCAACTGAGTTATTTTTCAAACCCTCATCCCTTTAACCTTCAATCATTTATCTTCCTTAATGAGTGCATTTCAGGGTGTGCTCTAACAACATATCAAGTATCTGCCTTTGAACTTCTTCAGGAAAGGGTCAGACCCCCATTGGGTGTAAAATAGCAAATGAAGAAAACCACCCAGCATCTCACACGTACCCCTGCAGCCTGGGCATGCTCACAGGACAAGGATTCAGAATTACTGGCTGAAAGCCCACAAAATCAGATCAGAGGAACTTCCACATCCCACAACACCCACCCCCCAGGCATACTTACGGGAATCGAGGAGGACCAGGGGAGGAGCATGTCCTCTGGGGTAGTCGATCTCCAGTGCCCTTGGGAGCACGAAGGTTTGAGTAATTCGGGATGACTTGCTGGGCTGGGCGGATAACTCTCATGCAAGGTCCAGGAACAGGAGGAAGTGGTTGCGATGGCTCTGCAAAATGTTGGTAAGGAGCTCTGCCATCTGGGAGGGTGAGAAAATAAAGGCAGCAACTATCATTTCAGCCAACACATTTTTGCCTCAGTTTGCGTTTATTCCTTTCCAGGCATGTCCTCCTTCATGTCTCAGGAAACTGAGCAGTTTGGAAGCATTTGCAGGTATCTCACTGAAAAAAGCCAGATGAAGGAATGTTTTAGAGTGTAAAGTTTCCTATTTCCCATTCACATATGGCATGGTTCATTCAGATCCCTGCTCAGGGTTGGGCTGTTGGGACAGCTGACAGTTAAACATTCAGGGCTGCCTTATCCCTGTACTTACTGTGCCTCTGTGTTTTTTGATAGGGTGTTTTTTTTTTTTTTTAATTTCTTTTTGGCAATGACTTGTGAAAATGAATCATTCCAAAGTTCTCATGAAAGCAGATGCAAAATCCTGGAACAAATCAGTTTGCAACACTAAGGCTAAACAGACATGATTATTGTAAATGAAAATAGGAAAAATAATCACTTTGTTACTTCACCCTGTGTGAATTTTCTGTCAAAGTGACCTTTTAAGGCCTTGCTCCTGCTCCCATTGCCATCCAAGAGGCTGGAGCAGAAGCACAAAGTGATAATTTTGCTCAAGTAATTCTGAAAACCTTTACTGCTGCTGGCCACACATAACACTGATTAATAACTATCATACAGTGCAACTGTTAGCATAAACAGAAAGAGAAAGCAATGTAAGCTGTTTGTTTTCCAAATGGGGAAAAGGAATTTTTTTTCCCTCAGTCTTTCTGCTTGCAGTTTTCATTAGGCAGCAGCTCTGTGCGCTTTCAAGCTGCTGTGTGCAGATCAAAGTCCAGCCTGGCAGGGCTTATTAGCACTGCATGATTATGGTGTTATGAGCTGTCTCTAAAAGCTGCAGTACTCAAATGCTCTTTTCCCCCAAAACTATTTAACTATTTTTAAAAATCCTTTTAGTTATTTTTGGGTTATGCTTTCTCCTATGCTTTCCTTTCCCTAGCAGCCAAGAGACTATCTTCTTTTTTTTATTTTTTTTAATTTTTTTTTTAAAGAGGGAGGAAAAAGAAAGAAAACAGGGCTTTGATGAAATACTCCAATTCCAGGAGTCAATGCTTAAGAAAAAACCTCCAACAAACCTCCAACCAGCACGATAAGGACACAGATTCCTGATCAAATTGTGACTCAGCAACATTGTATTTGTTGAGATTGTTTTAGAAGGCTTTCCCACTCCCCCTCTTAACTCTTTGTAACACGACAGGATGAAAGGGTCTGGGAGAACAATATTGCAAGTTAATATGGTTTCCTCATGGATTTCTACTGACCAGCTGTAGGGACGGCGACAGGGATCTGGGACACTCAGTTTGGTTTGGAGGTTTCAAGGCCAGTGTTTCACCAGCTTCACCTTTGGATCCGAGGCTACAGTATATTAATGGATGCAGCCACTGCTGCTCAAAGCACAGCAAGGCCAGGCGTGTGTGCCCACACACCCCCACATCTCTCAAAGACAAATATCTGAAAAAATGGTCCCCGGGCGCACGGTATTGTTGTGAGCATTTCTTTGACTTCAGAAGCAGTTTTGCTGTTGTATCTCAAATAGCAGGTGCCCGGAGCCAGCTTAGAGCCTCCGGGCACAGTTGCTATTCCCCAGGGGAGGCGTGTTGCAACACACAAACTGCAGAGCTTTGTTGTGGGTTGCCACTGCCCAACAATTATCTGAATCGCAAGAAGCTGTCAGGAGGTGATTTATGCTGTACCGGGCATGTGAGAAACAGGAGTACAGTTGCCAGCTTCTTCGTCCTGACCAAATCTGCTCCAGCCATCTGAGTTTATTTTACTCTTTTTGCCCTCTGGATATGGCTGGAACGGTAGTGATTTTTCTAAAGAAAGCCTTTCAGAGTTCCTGCTTTCAAACAAAATGTCCTCATTCAGTAAATGTCCTACTTCTCACTATGCCCACTTGTAGAGGGGGTAAATGGAGGTAAATAGTGAGGGGTGTTGTGCAACCAGCTCTTTGTCTGCTTAGAGCTGAACTGAAAGGAGAAGGTAGGAAAAGAAAACCAGAGGACATTTTCCAAATGTAGCCCCTTCCCCTTTACAAAGTTCCACAATCAGAGGTGGAAACTGAGTTTCTGAAACCCTCCTCTTTCATACACCTAATTATAGCACATTGCTGGAATGACAAAACTCCTTAAACAGATGTAATATAAATGCTGTGGAGTAAAAAAAAGGTTAAAAAATAATAAAGGGTTATCAGAACAGGCCTACAGCTTTTTATTACAAAGCCAGCCCAAAACAGGTCAGGGTCTCATGAGCCTAATGTAATATAAATTATATTAAAACAATGATATTGCTGTTGAATGTTCAGAGCTCACTTCATAACAGATAAAAATCTCAGAGACTGAAAAGGAATACTAATTAATAGCAGGCTGTAAACTGCGCCGTAGTCTCCCAGAGCCAGAACGCTCATATTGAGGGAGTCACATCAGTGCTCAGCAACACAATCACCAGCAGCTGAGAGGGCTCCATTTTAAGTAATGAGCTTTCATTTCAGCTGACAACAGAAAAAAAAAATGAGGATGATGGATGTCACGCTCTTTTCACATAGAAATAAAACACATGGGTGAGTCTGGTCATAGTGCTGGGAGATACTATTTACGGAGATCGAGGGTAACCTCCCATCTTGATCCTGGCAGGAAATTCTCAACTTTGGGGATCCAAGGGGGAGCAAGAAAATCTATGAAAACAACAGGAATTGAGTCGGTATAGGAGGCTGCCGAATGACTGATGCGAAGAGGAAGGAAATGACTAGAATATGAAATAACAGCAGGGAGAGGCTGTGCATGCTCAGCGTGACCGACAAAGGCTGGTTTCTAGGCAAAATCATTCGCCTGCATTCGATGAGTCACCACGACCTCTTTAACTTAGAGGTTCAGAGGTTTTACAGCAGAGTCCAACCACATAACCCAAAAGTCTGAGACTGTAAAATGGACTGCAAATAGATGTTTAAGGAGGTTAATAACTGCATGCTGTGCTGGAAACACCACCTTGGTGAACACTGGCTGAGGGACCCTCAGAGGAACTCCTGTGGGACAAGAGGTGCTACTCACATGGGCCTTGGGGGTGCAGCTCTGCCGGGCAGTGGTGCCGGAAGCAGCCATGGGCTTGCGAGGGGCTGCTGGGATGGGGCAAGTGCTGGCACACAGGGCACTGCTGATGCTCAGGTGCCAAAAACTCTCTGGAGATCAGTGGTCCTGGGAGGTCCTGGGGGTTCAGCACAGACACCAGTGGTAAGGGGGGCTCCAGATGCCTGATGCCCATGACGTCTTGTGACTGGGAGTTGTACCCTGTATCTACAGTCCCCAGCTCCACCAGGAGTCTGTTTCCTGAGGGCTGCTGTGACTGTGAACTTCCTTGGCTGCTCTCTTCCAGTGAGTCCTCAGGAACATCCGACAAGATCTGCTCTGATTTACTGGAGTTGTGCCTGGTGTCAGCTGAAAGCTGTGATCTTGGCTGCATGCCTGGTTTGTCCATAGCTATAGGATATGTCTTCGAGGGAAGTAGTCCTGCTATTGATTCACCAGGGGAACAGAAGCATCCATCTCCATCAGGATCAGTATATTGTGACCACAAGCTGCTGTCTGGCTCCACGGACAGTGCTGAACGATGATGTGTTGGTGCTCTGCAGAGGCAAGACGGATCAGCCTGAGGTGTTCGAGCAACACATGGGCTCTTGGCCACCTCATCCTCCATATCCTCGCCAGAAGGCTGCAAAGCCTTTTCCAAGGCATGTTCAGGTAACTGGGACCATGGCATGGATTCATCCACTTCGACTGGTATGCTTCGACTCATGAAAGTGCCTGAAGAATTGAGAGAAGAAACACTGAAGATGGACAGTCACACAGTTGAATATCTATCATCCGTCATCATTCAGTGACTGTGAACTGGAATACTGAACAGCAATATGCATTCTTTATATTCTTTAATGCTTTTAAAAAAGATGGCAGAAAACAGCAAGAAAGGTCTGGCTGACTTTTGGCAAAACAAGAAAATAGAGGGTTATCTGGAGTGGAGTAGAGAGTTATAATTTGAACTAACCTGACACAGAGGCCATTTCCAAATTTTTCAGTTGAACCGGAAGTGAGTTAGCTGCCTTACTGCAAGGCCAGGATTTTTCAGCAAGCTGGAAAACAAGAAAAAGGACTCTTGTGAACATGGTACAGTTTCACATGGGCAATAATCCTGAAATAATTCTATCTCAGATGCTGGGAAAGAAATAGCAGTTAAAGTTTTGGAAATCGTGTTGCACAAATCAAATGTTTCCTTCGGAATTTCTGAACCACTGCTCCAGGTGAGACTGGAGGGGGACAAAAGCAGATGAACTGTCTCTCAGAGGTAATTTTGGCACCTGACAATAGATCAGACTGCTTAGGTCTGGAGCTTTGGTTTAGGCATAATCCACAGAATACAACCACGTGCAATTATTTTACTCCTGACCTTCTAAAAGCAGCTGATACATTGGATCTAATCTTCACCACACACCCAGCTGAGTAATTTCAACTCCAAATCTTGTTTCCAAGTGCTGCTGCTCATTTTATCATATCAGTTCTTCCAGTCTATTATCACTGACTCTTGTTATTTTAAATTACAAAAAAATTAAAATACAGTTTAGAGAGATTAGTAATTGGTTGGATTTTTCCCCTCTTTCCTTCAGAACTGATTTGGGCCCAAATCAAAATTATGACTTTCTTCTGGGAGTGCTATCAGTAAATTTGGTCTGGCCAAGCTACTCCTGATGATGGATGCCTCTGCTTCACCCTCAGTCAGTATGACAGCAGCAGTGATTGGTGAATGCTGGGCAGGCTTCAGGAAGCGCAGCCATCTTCATCCTCTTACAGGGTGCAGCTCAGCTTCCTCCCAGCAAATTCTATCTCTTATCATGGAGTGTAGAAAAATGTGCTTGGTGTTCATCATTTCCCCAGCCATTTGCCTTCTATCACATTGAAGAAGCTAAAATCCCAAGTAGGAGAGTTATCAGACAAGAATGGACGAAGCACTCAAGCAATGGGAATGACAACATTTAGCAAAAGAATCTGACCTGAAAGCCTGGTAAAGAAAGTCAAAATCACAACATGTTTGAAGAGCTTTTAGCAATCCAAGGATTTCTCCCAGATTCAGTCACAATATCTTGAACAAAACAGTTAAATGAAGAACAAACTTAAATGACCACAGTATAAAAAAGAATTGAACAGGATGAGAGAGGTACAAAGCAGTGTCCCAGCCCTTACCCCGGCTCCTACAGCAATTCTATAAAAGCAAACGTTGTGCCCCATGTTACAGGGCAAGGTTGAGGCTTTACATTCTTGCTGATCAGAACAAATGACACGTACTTCCCCCTGAAAGTACCTCTGGCATAGAAAATTCTGGGTGTAACACTTGCTGGGAAGTAGGATATAAACTGTGCTTTGCTGCTGGGCTGCAATGTAAACATTCCTCCTCTATGTAACTTAAGCCCCATCTGTGCAGAAGATCTGCCATACATTCATACATACCTTATGCTATATTAAGCACATCCACAGGGAGAGTTATCCTGGGATAATTACAGTGGGATAATTACGTTGGTAAATTTTTCCATGTAGGCGAGTCCTCAGAGCAGCTATTAGCTGCACCAGCACAGTGCACACGCTGCTGCTCCGACAGCTGCAGCCCCTGCACGAGAGCGCTGGGTCTGGTGCCAAACCAGCTCCTGCCCATTCCAGCGCCCAGGCTGGAAAGGCTGATGGTCAGCTCACCATCATCATGTCTCTCCCTGAGGTTTGCACCCCTTTTCCTCTATGCCATGTCACATACACTGGCCAAGCTTGCTGAGTCCCGCTTCTCCAACAGGCATAACTGAAGTGATGGGAAAGAGAAAATCTTGAGCTCTCAGAACCAGCGCAGGACCATGACAGGGACTTGGTGCTCTGCTGTGCGGAGGTGGCAAAGTGTCCTTTGCCTGAGACCTTTGGTCAGATGTCAATTTAAATGATGAGTGCCCTGGGGTGGTGACTCACGAGGGCAGTACAGCACAGTCAGATTTACAGGAACCGCGCTGTAAAGCTGCTGAGTGGTCCCCTGACACAGAATCGCCTATGAAGGAGAAGTGTCAAACGCCCTGTAAGCCTGACCCTTGGATCATGTGGCCTTGAAGTGCCTGCTCAGACACACTTCAGCTTGTGGATATCTCTGTACATTTGGTTGTAAACTGAATGACGTGCACTCCAGCAACACAAATCACTTTGCAAACTCTTATTTCCCCTCTGAGCATCTCCAGAAAACTGATTCCATATGCAAAATTCACCCTGGTGTTCTCAAAGCACAACTCAGCTGTGGACTGGGTTACAGCTCCACCTCTCTGGCCACATGCATTGTCTAATCATCCCTCCCATTCGGTATAATCCTTAGCGAACATGCAAACAAGGACTTTCAGAAACAAATTTGCAATGCCTCATACACTAAGATGCTGCTTTGATGGTCTCTGAAATAGCTGGGTGAAAATGCTAGAAAACACTTTGAATTCAGATCCTCTGTATTCAATGGCCTTTAGTTTAGCACTGTGACAAGAAGAGATTTCTGTGGAAAAACCGAGATCGCAATCCAGAGCTCAATGAAGTAAATGGAAATCTCCCTATTGACTTCTGTAGGCTTTGGATGGGATGTCAGATGGGATTTAAAAGTTACTAAATTCCTTTGGAGGCTACAACCTCCAAAGTTTTGGGTCTTTTTCCTAGTTCCATTGCTAATATCTGGCTATCTATGAAACGTGCTACATGAATCTAATGAAAGGGACAACATGGGCAAGAAAAATTCAAGTTTGCTTTCTTGAAGTTTGTTACTTAATACATTTAGTCTGTCTTTTGGAGAAGGGCTATGAAGACTTTATTAAACTACACTGCAAATGATCACCTACCAAACTCTTCAAATGTCTTACTTCAGAATATTTTAAAAGTGTCTTTCCTATTAGTTTAAGCTCTGAAAGGATAAACGCCTCTTTATCTCCCAAATCAACTTAATATCTAAATGACAGCCTTATTTCCTTCCTGTGTAAGATGAACTTAAAAAATCACTCCAAATACCTGAGTGAAATAATTTGGTCAGACAGAAGAGACAACTGATTCCATCACTTATGTTTTTACCTGCAAAAAATTCTAGTGTTTTTACATAGGTCTTGCTTAGAGCCTGCTGCAGGGTCTGAGCAAAAGCTAAGCTTCGACACTGATACACAGCCCCTGCTCCCACAAGGTTGAGGTAGGAGACACCATGGGGATGAGGGCTTTGGCATTAAAAAAGTAGGAAACATGACTTCATCCTCCTCCTCCCTCAGTAGTTCTGGTTGGAGAGAGAACTTGTTACAACAGCAAAGCTCTGTCTGTAGAGACAGCCCCAGGGATAATTTAACCCCAGGACAAGCTGAACACTTTCTGAGCAATGCTGGCAATGGCATGTGGATGGGAATTCCCAAGAGAAATCCCCACACTACTGAAAATGTAACAGATTATTCAAAAGCATCCTCCTCCAACAGCAGTACTTCAGGGTGTTGTTTCTGCTCAGCTGAAGATTCTTGGCTTTTGGAAAAAGACCCAACACTGAGCCCATTATCCCTGTATTTTATGTTGCCTTGTGCTGTTGAGTTTAATTTTGTTTCCTCTGACTTTTCTAGTTAGCTTATCCTGCAAGTACAGTTATGCATAGGGCAGAAAAATTACTTGATTGGTCTCCTGTGTAGAAGAATTAGGGTAGAGGAATGCCTCAGCATACTGAAATACCCTCAGAAACCTGTAGTCTGATCCCTCCTCTAGCACAGAGGCTGCTGGAGAGCAGAAATCATGCCCAACCTCATTCAGAAAGACACTGCAGCTTCAAGTCAGATCATGATATTGCCAGAAAACTTCAATAATTTAATATCCCCCCTGCACCTCTGACTATTCAGGAGATTAGTGATAACCAGCTGGAGACATTGCACATATTTCTGCTTGTAATAAAGTGAAGAGGCCCTTCCTAGAGGGACAGAGTATCCAGGCCTGGACTGCTCCCAAAAATGTCAAGGGAACTCCTTGAACCAGTCTTTTTCCTTCTTTTCCTTCCTCTGCTTATACACCCAGTTCTGCAATGTGCATTAATTCAGCAAATAACCTTTGTGAGTGGGTGCTCAGTGATTCAAGCTCCTGAGAAGAAACCCATCCCAGCTCCCTTGTGAGGCTTCCCACACCTAGAGAGGCTCTTCCTCTGTTTCTGCCAGGGAGACAGGGGAGGCCACCCAGACCTTCTGCTCACAGCCAGCCGCTGCTGGCCATGGCCACTCCTGGAAACCTGGAGGGAGAGCATGAACGAAGGGGAGCAAATTCTTCTGCAGGTCAGTAGAGATGGGCCAGAGCACCCAAGTTTGAAGCAATGGCCAAAATCCCCTAAAAATCCTGCCATGGAGGCAAGGGGACAAGGGGAAGGGTGTTGGCTCAGCTCATCTGTGCTGTTTTCTTGCAGCTGATTGCAAAATCCATCAGGTATTTATTTCATATGTTTTCCAGCACAAAGACTTGTCAGGATGTGCTGTCCCAAAACACACACTAACCATCTATCTGCTTTTGATTAGAAGCCTTCTGTCATGAAGAAACAGAGGAGAGACTACAACACAAGCATGTTTGTGCTCTCTTGCTGCTTCTGGAGAGGGGGAAAATATCTTTGCTCTTTTGATCAAAGTTTTATTTGTCTACCTTGTTAAAACAGAAAACATTAGGATGAGAAAGAAACCTCACCTTCCTTGGTGCACAACACACAAGGACAGGGTTTTTTATTCACCAGTCACGGCATTTCTGAAATGGCATGAGTAGAGATCAAGGCAAAGCTGAGATCACAAGGGGTGACAGACAGGAATTTCTTGATTTCCAAATAATTCCTGTGTACTCTGGCTGAATCCCTTAAGCTCCCTGGTGCCGCTGATATCCATCTGCAGGATGGGAGCAAGCGGATGCAGAATCTGCAAGCTGCTGTGAGGATGCACATACTGAGATCCCAAAGAATGCTGTTGCCATGGGGTGAGATGAGCATAGGTGTGTAAGAGCATTTGCTCTACATGCAGCTTTCTCTACAGAATCACTAGATACAACTTTCCTCAAAAAAACCCAGAGAGAAATCCTTACAGAAGGAGCAAGTGCAAATGTGGGAACTGATTTGGGTCTATAACCTAAATAAGCACTGCCAAGGAAATCCAAGCTCCAGAGTTTCAGACTTCACCATGAAAAATTTTGGCTGCTGTCATCACAGATGATGACCCTCTGCCTTGGGTACCCTCCACAGTGAAGACTCAGGCAATGTGTCAACATTCCTAGCCCAGACTTTTAGCCCTCTAGGGCAGGTAACGTTTATTTTCATGACTCAGGAAAAATTAGAAAAAGAATATGAAAACAATGTTCCTCTGACTGTTTAGTTGCTCTCACATATTTTCTGAAGCCATGGCATGAAAGTCTACATGTGCCAGGAGAACATACTCCAAATCCCCCCTGCATGGTGAACATCACCTTCTCTTTTTGCAGCACTAATGCTCCTTCACTGGACAATCAACAGTGCAAAGGCTAGAACAGACCTGATATTTTTTGCCTCTTTAATGTAGACATCGATATACATGTTAAAGGAATGCTGAGCAATAAGTAGTAAGAAACTAGAAGGGCAAGACCCTCAAGCAGGATCCAAACAGGTATTTCAGATATAGGCAGCATTCCCTGCCAGTTTTCTAAACTTTGTGAAATATGAGAATGTCTACAATTATCTTAGGTATCCCTAAAAATGTGATTGCTTTCCAGAGGCTACTTCCCACATATTTCTGGTGCTGATAAAACTCCCATAGGCAGTGAATACCCCCTAGTCAGGAATATCCCATGGCCCTGGGACATCTAAAACTCCTGTCATAAAACTGGGTCTGGATCAGTGGGGTGGGACAGGGGGGATCACCCTGAGAGGCATCAACTTCCTCAGCCTGCTTTCCTATAGCTTCATGCCTTACATTGAAGACTCTGGTTTCTAATAAGGAAGAACCCCTGGTATTTCATGGGGCTGATGTCTCTCCTGTCCCTAACCACTCTCCATGTTCCGCAGTGCGAGGGCTGTGGGGTGTGTGGATGGTGGGAAGCTGTGGGGGAAGCCTGGGGGACCTGACATGTCTCCCTCAGCTGGCGTGACAACAGCCTCGCTCACTTGCAGTCATGAAACGTGCAGAAATGTGTGTGTCTTTCAGACACATACCCTCTGCCAAACTTCAAAAGCCACTGCTGGGGGTGGGGGGCACTGACAGACACGAACGCCATAATTGTACATGCCTTGCTTCCTGCCTTAGGAAAACAGAAAGAAAACCCAACTCCATAGGGAAATAAAAGAAAAAAAAAATACAGCATGCTTCCAGCCGGCACTCTGCAAAGGCAAGCCCGGGTTCAGAGGATGATGGCATTGCAGGCAGCAGGGCCATCAGCAGCCACCAGCCCACCCTGGCCCAGCTGCCTGTGCCCCTCGCATCCCTGTCTCTGGCATCACCTGCCA
>VZTX01007030.1:0-102611 GCA_013400915.1 Pardalotus punctatus | reverse complement strand
AAAAAAAAAAAAAAAAAAGAAAGAACAAAACCCAACAAACAAAACAAACTGCAGCGAAATGGCTGAAACATGTTGCAACCATCTGTGCAAGTCGGGCTCTCATGACACAAGAGAGGGGAGGAAAAAGCGAGCGAGACAGCAATTTGAGGGGGGGGGAGGGGGAAGTCCCGGCGAGAGGCAGGCGTGGGTCAGCAGCTGATGGCAAACAGGGGCCGGGAGAGGCAAACAGGGGCCGGGAGAGGCGGCACCGGGGACACTTCTTACCTTGAGGGCGAGGGAGGTTCGCGCTGGGCGGCCCGAGGAAAGCGAGAGGGCTGCGCGCCTCCTGCGTTCCCCGCCGCGCCCGGGGCTCGTTCCTCAGCCGGCCGGGCGGTTTTCCCTCCTTTTACGACACCCTCCCTGCCTCTCCCAGGTAAGCGGCAGAACTGGCTCCGCAGCAGGAAGTGCGAGAGGCCTGCACGGCACAGCGCGGCCGCGGAAGAGCCGCGGCGGGGGAGTGACACTTGGNGAAAAAAAAAATACAGCATGCTTCCAGCCGGCACTCTGCAAAGGCAAGCCCGGGTTCAGAGGATGATGGCATTGCAGGCAGCAGGGCCATCAGCAGCCACCAGCCCACCCTGGCCCAGCTGCCTGTGCCCCTCGCATCCCTGTCTCTGGCATCACCTGCCATGGGTGTCACAGCAACACGTGGTCATGGTGGGACACTGGTGTGGCCAGTCCAGGCCATGAGCCCACCCAGGGCTTGCAGGAAATGGGAATTTTTGGTCTTGGGGTTGCTGGTGGTGGTCGAAGACCAGTAAGTCCAGATGTGCTAATCTCACTGCCCAGGCAGTGCTAACCCTACAAAACCTGTATCCTGAAACAGTTAGTTACTGGGTGAAATGGGAGCGGGTTTTATATGGCTGAATTTATCCTAACCGAAAAGAAATACTACCACCTTGCTCCCACTTTTTTCCACACCAGTGCTATAGAGGATGGTGCAAAAAGGGTCTATGATCCCGTTTTCTTCAAACCTTGCAGCCACCTCTCCCTCACCNTGGAAATGCCTGCGTGCAGCTCGCTCTCGCTCCCGTGGGAAGCCGGGCTGCCTCTGCCCGAGCGCCGCGGGTGAATAAGTCTGGGGGAGCCCCGGTGTGATTCCTAAACGGTGTGCCTCGGCCGAAAAGCCAGCCCTTGCTTTCAGCCCTCGGTCGCTTACTGTCAATGCCTAATGGTAAATCAGACTACTGAAGACAATCACACAGTGCGTGTAAGAACTACATAAAGGGAAAAAAAGCATTTCTCATCTGGTCGTTTCTTTTAGGTTAGAGTTCTGGACACTTCCGAGTTTCTACACCGTCAAGGAGCAGAAACTCGCTTTTCCTACAGGCTGAAACTTCTGTGTTCTCGCAGCTTCTGAAAGCCGAGCAGCTCTGAAGAGCCCCAGTGAGCTGTGCCAGGAAAGCCATTGCCGGCAGCAGAATTCCCTGGTGCTCCCGCTGCACGCAGCTGCGAGTCCCAGCCCACACCACTGTCCTGACCCCCCACTCAGCTCATGTCCCTGCCAAGAAGCTCTCCCTGATCTCCAGCCTCCTTTTGTTAGATTACCCCTAGAAGGAGGTTCACTTAGCTGCAACCTGGCATGGCTCCTCATCCTCCAAGTGACTGTAGGCAGCCTCCACATGCGGCCTCAATGCCTGGCAGGTCTGCCTGCACACATGGGGACATCTGAGCTATCCCCCAAGCTCCTTGCTCTGGCTGTGCCACTGCTGGTCCTTCCTGTGCCATTCCTGTCACACTGGGGGCAGAGGAAGGAGCCATATGCCCGGCATTCCTTCCTCTGGGAAGGGCTCTCTCTGGGCACCCACCACTCTGCCAGCCCTTCTTTATGGTCCAGAGGTGGTGACCCAGACACTCATTTCCTCTCATCAGGGAATGACTGCCCACGTTTTTGGAGGGAAAACTCAAGCAGCTGGGAGCAGCATGTGCCCCCAGCCGAGCACTAAATATGACTGTATCAATGGCAGTGCAGTGATACCCTGCAGTCTGGGCTTGCCTTCCTCCTTGAGAAACCCACCTCAGCCTGGCCCTGTGACTGGCCATCTGGATCCTCTCCTTCCCCTCTCCCTTCCTCCTGTGTCAAGGCACAGGCCAGCAGGACACTCAGGTGTCCCTTTTGGAGCATCCTGAAGTTGTGCTTGACTGCTGCCAGACTTCCCAGGCAGTTGCTGCTGGTCCCAGCCAGACGCAGATGTGATGGGCACTAGATGCTTGTGGCTGGAGTGGCTGCATTACAGCCACAGCTGTTTGAGTCAGCTGAAAGTTTAATCCCTCTGGCTTGGCCTCAAGCGTGTTTGCACTGTGAACACCCCAACAGCTGGCATTTTCATCAGGGCTGCCTGAGTCCTGATTTGCATCACACTGGGCTTGGGTGGCCTCTCCTGCCAGTCTTCCCACAAGCCTCCAGCTCGGGAGCAGTGATGGCTCCACTGTTACCTGTGTGCCACAGTGGGTGAGGGTAGTGAGGGGCCCACCACCACACAGGAGCCAAAATCAGGACCTTGGTGAATGTAGACAGGATGGGAGCAGGGAGGGAGAGTTGCTCTGGGGAGCGCCTGACCTTCCTGGGACTTATGTGAGGGATGTGTGCAGTGTTTGCCGAGTGTTGACTAGCTCCTCAGGGAATGCAGGCAGCATCGGGACTCGGCAGGCAGTGTCCCACGGGAATGTTGCATCAGTACCCATATTCGTGGGGCTTCTTTGTAAAATGCTCTGCTCTGGAGCCACCAAGTATGTCCCTTCTTGCAGAGGATGGCCTCCCTCACCGACAATGGCTATGGACAGTCTTTTGTTCTCCACTGGTCAAACCTTGGACAGTGGTCTGTAACATCCAGCGAACAACACTGTCCACATGCCACCCCGAAGGCAGCTGCCAGTTGGCCAGGGGAGGAAGGTTCTGGCTGTGAGATCTGTCCCTTGTGTGAGCACTTCCAGGTCCAGAAATGTAGAGACCTAATGGTGTCTGCAGCTGCAGCCAAAGAACCAGTCTCTGTCCCCTCTTTAACTTGCCAAGCTCCAGAAAACAGCAGATATTTGGAGCAGTTTCCTCTCACTTGAGCTTTATGTACTTTATTAACAGCCTGACAAAGAGAGGGAAAATAGCTTGAAAGTCACACTCTGTTAACAGCACTATCTGCTGAGTGGGTTTCAAAGGCCCAGCCCAAACCTAAGTACCCTCCCACAAAGCTGTAGAAACTGCTGTCAATTAACTTATTTTTGGATTAAGAAACTTGGACAACAGGTATCCAAGTTTATTTCAGCATTTCAGAAACCTCTCTCATCCCCAAAACTGAAGCCATACTAATTGCTTTCTGAAGGCCTCTTTCATATTTTTGAAGTCCTCCTACTGACTTCACTGAAAGCCAGGTCAAACTCTGAACTCTCTAAAGTTAGTATCTCATCTGTACATTATTTACAAGCAGAACATGATGAGTCATATTGGGCCTGTCATAGAAAGTACAGATTCAAGTGCAGGATGGTTTTCATTGGCAAGGCAAGTAACATGGACCTTTTTTTTAAAAAAACAGTTTCCTAATCCTGCAGGAAATCTCATTTTTTCATTAGGAAGAAAGTGTTGGTATTGAGTGCCCCTTCTCATATTTTCTACTGCATCTCTATATGCGGAGAAATAAATCATGAATTTTTTTGCTTCCAAATGATTAACTGTTTAAAGATAGTGCTGTCATGTCACTCCTCTTTTAACATTGGTGCTGTGAATTAACCTGCAGACACGGCAGTGAGCCTTAAACCCCCTCTGCCTCAGCATAATGCTCACGATGGTCTCACTCCGGTTTGCTGCATTTGGCTTGCCCCTCGCTGCTTTTGCACTGTGAGAAAAACTGGGGTTTTCTTCCATGCCTTCCTGTTTGCATTCCTAGGCACATGCCTGCAAAAATATTTTCCACTTACTTTTTTTTAAGGCTCTTGCTATGGCATTTTTCAGTCACACCCGGGAGAGACACCTGAAAGGAAAGAAAACAGTACCTGGATGTTAGCTTGTGCAATGCTTCTAATTAAACCCTGCATAATGACAAAAACCCCTCCTGCCATTTGTTAAGATTTTTCCCACAGCATTATGCATGCTCTTAATTAAGAGCAGGAGCTAAGTAATACCTATTTCATTCCCTCTTGCTTCCAATTAGTCACCCATTGATCATTACCCACTCAACATTTGACAATTAACAGACCCCCCCTTCTCCGCAGGACCAGGATGTGTAGTTCTTCAGAAATGACACGTCCAGAATAACGTGAGGGGAGCTGTGTGGGTGAGTACTGGGGCAGGAGGTGGGGGGGAGGGGAAGAAAAGGCCACCCAAGTGGAACAAAAGACATATAACATATGCAAATGTTCAATATGTGGTATGTGTTTTATACACTGGATGTATATGAGGTCACAGACAAAGCTCAGCTGGCGGCTGCACCACTTTTGGGAGGCATGGGAATTTGAGGGAACACTTGAGCTCTTGTGTGATCAAATGTACCTAGTCCTCTCTAATACACAAAGCTGTTCCCCATGTGGCTCCTTGCTTTTTTGGGAGGGCAGGAATTAGCATCTGCTTCTCCAGTGTCACTGGGACTATGGGCTGTACCAACACAGCCCCAGCCAAGTCACCCCAAGACCCATCAGCAGCTCCACACAGTCGTGCCTGAGCTGCTGCCAACAGAGCACAACAGGTCTGGGTGTCCAGGGGGCCTCCTGGGAAGTCACAGGCCCCTTCTGCATTGCCACTCTCTCCTGGAAGCCTGTCCCAGGAGCAGAGACGGCCCTGGCCCTGTGTGGTGCTAGGAGGGGTGTGCTGGGACCACCACAGCCAACACCAGGGACCCTTCCTATATGAGTAGCCTCTTCTAGCTGGGGAAATCCAGCAGCCTGTGGGATTGGGAGGCAGTCCAGAGCCCGAACTGCAGCAGTGAATAAAGCACAGGGGATGCCAGGGCTTAGGGACAGGCCTCTGGGATGAGGCTGAGCCCAAACAGTCAGAAAGCATCCCTGCATTCTTTTTTCTTTTTCCAGATTAGAATCCATCCATTACAGGGCTCAGGAATTTTGTGTGAAGCTGTGACAATAAGTAGCTGAGCAAAGTTCACCAGGCTTTGGGTGCAACAAATGCTGATGCATAAAAAAGCAAACCAGAGCAAGTTCTGGCCTCACTGTACAGGAAGGAGGATAATCTCATTTCTTTGCTCTTTGCCCTTTTAGCTATTCACAGAGCGTAATGTCCAGTTATTCCCAGCAATGAGCCAAACACTCAAACTTCCATCTGGCCTGGTCAGGCAGAACCCGCACTTCCCCTGCAGTCACAGGCCACACCAATCCTGTGATTTTTTCCCCCATCTTGAACATACTCTATTTTCCTCTACGCTGTAACAGAGAAGATGTTTACATTTGGGAGCAGAAACCGCAGTTCTTGCTCCTCAGCCTGCTCTAATCTCATCACCCAAATCTCTGGGCACAAGGAAGCACAGGTGCTGTGAGCACAGCTGGTGCTGTGAGCACAGCTGGTGCTGCAACCTTTGGCTCTGCCTCTCCACCACACGAAGCAGTGCCTACCAGCTAACGACCTGTTTTTCCTGGGAGGGCAGTTCTCAGCACTCCTGCACGCTCCTGCTGCAGGCTCCAAACTGCAGCCATGCCCTTGGGAGAAATGTTTCTCTCCCTGACTTAGAAATCAGCTACAGGTTGCTCTTCGCAGTAGCCAAACACCCACAGCATCTCTGGGCTGTAGCAGTAGCACTTGCTGCTACCACCTCTCCTGGTCTGGGAATAGGGATTGTAACTGATCACATAGTAGGAACCAGCAGGAAGGAAAAAAAAAAAAAAGAAAAAAGAGCAGCTCTTTTGTTGTTAACAACATTTTGTCCTCTAATCTACTCATGCCCCAGTTTTACATGTTTGTTAAGCATTCAGCTGCAGGGGAGGAATACAAGGAGATGGATTGATGTTTGTGTAGATTTTTTATGTGTGAATTTCTTTTTGAGTTATACATAAATATATGCACACACACGTAAGAACAGTCTCTGTATAAAAAAATCAATAGCAAATATCTCACAGACTGAAGGGAAGCCAGCATTTCCTCTCTAACATTCAAAATGAACCTCAGTAACCCGGTTTTAGCTGTCAGAAATTCTCCTGAGAAATTTAGAAGCACTGAGAAGGAGACACTAGCACCCTACTCAAGTGGCAATCCCAGCAAGGGGCCTCTTTTCCTTTTCTGCTGAAAGGACATGGGTTCTGGTTTGGTCTGTGCAGGAAAATCTGAAACTAAAGTGCCCCTTTCTTCAGTTAAGATGGCTGGGAATGCTGCTCCAGTTGACAGGAGTCCCCTCAGTGATAAAATATCCCTGTGTATGAGTCACAGGAAATTATAATCACTGCTTTCCAAGACTGCAGAACACAATGAGATTTCTGAGCTACAAACAGACTTCAATTATTCTTGAAAGACAGACAGACCCTCAAACTGACATGACTGGAGAAAATAAATATCCTTTTGTCTGCACTGCTGGTGCTAATTTCCCATTAGACAGGAAAAAGCTTCTTTGATGAATGAATATTGTCTACACTTTAGAAGAGGAGCTACTGTATATCTCCTAATAGCTCTTGCACGCTTGGGTTCAGCCTTGTGCGGGGCTCTTAAACCCCTTGGGTACAATATGGTAGCATTCATTAGCGCGCTGCATTTTTTATTGCACCACTTGAGAAAAGGATGGTGCATGTTAAAATAAATTTGAGCAACTTTCCACTCACCTTGAAGTCATGTGGCAAGGTCAAGTACATTTAGCAATCTGCCTTCTTGGGCTGCAGGTAGTCCTTTCCACTCTAGAGGCTTCGGGAAAAACACTCACACTGGAGACAGATTTTCCATTTGTGATTATTCTTGTAATTTTAGCAGTTAATCACTTTTCTGTCTTGTATTAACTTTTTCTACAGAGGTAATTAAATCAAAAGCAGAGCATCACATAGAACTAAGTCGAGCACTGTTTACAAAAAACAAAGAAGATCATGTTAGTGCCTTTGAGAAACTTCTGTCTTTTTCAAGGACCACCAAATCTCACATAATTGCCTTCTCACAGAAATACAATAACTGTATGAACCATGCCTTTCGCAGCAGTGTCCCATTTCCACCTGTCACTTTTCCTGGAACCAGTCTTGGATTAAACTTGGCCCAGAGATGCCTGTGTCACCCCACAGAGTCCTTTCAGCTGCTGTCAGGTCTTCTGAAAGACCTCTGCTGGAACTCAGCCAACTGTGGATCAGTTGAGAGGTAGGTGGGCTGGTGGGGGGGAGCATTTGGCCAATTGTTTTTGTCTGGATGGACTTTATTTAGCCTTACATTAAAAATTATTGGTGGGAACAGAGGATTCTTAATCTCATAAACTCTACTTTTACGGTCACCACACAGCTATTTGTGGTATATACACACTGCTTAAGAAAAGGCTTTTATTAATTTATAGCAAAAATGCTAACAACCTTGTTTAAATTTTTTGCTAATGTTTTTATTTGAGAGATTAAAAAACCCAAACAACAAAACTCCCAACATTAAGAAAAAGAAGCAGAAGAGCTACCGATGAGAAATGGTCTGGATTTGCCACTCAACAGTGGCACCAGTCTGCACACAAGCCAGCTGCAGGCAGAGATCCGGCAGAGACCGACATGGTACTCAGAGACCGAATGCAATACAAGAAACAGCAAACCCAAGAATCAGAAATAAAGGCCATAAAACCCCAACAACGCCCCATCTGAGTCTTACTTCCAACGAGAAACATAGGCAAACTAACATTTTAGGCTCGTCCCGCATTACAGATGGAAACCACACTTAAGTTTGTGGCACAGCAAAGGCTGCTAAGGAACTTGGCAGAATGGCCATGCTTCGCCACCGGGCTCTGGGCTGAGGAGGTGACATTTTGGCTTCGCCAGCCTGCTGAGTTACTATGGAGTCCTCAGTTCCATGGATGATATTTTAAGGCAGGGGGGTAGCTGTGGGAAAAAAAAGAGGGCCACGACTTGCTTTGTAAGTACTAAGAGGAAGCTAGAAGTCCAACAAGGATCATGGCCTCTTCAGTACTCCACAGCTACAGGTACAGCAACATTGAATATATAATGTACATAACATTACTTATAGACTCTACATGTAAAACGTTAACCAATTTATCATGGAAATCTGGTAACAAGCAACATTGCCATATAAATTCACACTTTGAGAAAGGCTAAGTGTGGAAGCCTCCTTTGCAAGAGGATTTTCAGTCAAGGTTTTGTATAGAAAAGATTAAAACAATGATGACAATTTGTTCTCTGAATCTCAATTCATTATTGGGTTAGTTTCCATGAATGAAGAAAGGTTCTCTTTAGAAAATGTGTGTATCTTCAGAATATGAATTCACAATCTAAGTACTAAATAATTAAAAAAAAAAAAAAGTTTCAACCCTCAGGAAGTCTTAGTTGGCCGCAATCTTTTAAAGCAGTAACAGCAATGCAAGACATAGAAAAGCTTTTCCTGCAACACTTGTAAATGTAGAAGTATTCATGTTAAATGCAACAGAACTAAGAAAGAACAAACTTCTGTAGAACAGAGAAATGAGAGACTACCTATGCATTCAGCCATCCTCCTTACAGTTGAATTCCAGCTGTTTAAAAACATATTGACTTCATAATTTGGAAAATGATGTCCCATAGGTAACTGGTCTGCATACTGCTATGAAATATGATGCCCCAAATGGCATGACACCCCTTCTTGAAAGTTTTTAATCTCATGTCCACCATTAGCTCCACAGTTTAAACAAAAAAACAACTATCCAAATGTAAAATGCTCTTTTTTTTAATTACTAAATTAAGAAAGTTAAACAGTTTTAAAATGTAAACTTGCAAATAAACCATAACAAAATGTAATTAAGACTTTAAAATTTGCAACTCAGTATTAAAAACTCAATAGAAATAGAAAGGAGGTTTTTTTTTTGTGTTTTTTGGTTAAACGTAAGTAATTCAAGGCTGGTACAGACAACTGAAAAGGTAATACTTTGTTCTGTGCATCCCCCATGAAATGTAAAGAAGTGCATAGTAATTCCACCGGAGAACTTGCAGACACAGAGAAAGTAATTTCATTAGCAGTACAGGACATTTAACACACTTATTTTACAATGGAAAAATGTTACACATGAAACAGAAAAATCCTAGTTGCATGACCAACAGTTTAGCAGGGGGACATGGCTAAAATGCTATGATTTTAAGACCATCTGAATGTGGTTACACTGCTTAATAAATCTTTTTGAAACATTTCAGTATACATGTTTTGATACAAGAAGTCCTTGCAGTTTCAATTTTCCAGTTCAAACGGTGATGGTGTAGTTTTCTTGCTTTAAATATGTTTGTTTTAATTTCAAGAACAAATCATCACACACTTGTCAAACATTGGAAACATTACTGTAAATACAGCACGTGATTCCTGAAAGAGCAAAGTTACAACCATCTACAGGTACGTAATCATAAACAAAAAAGTGCAATCCAATTTAAAAAAATCATGCTTGGCAAAAGCCAAAAATTAGATCACTGGCTTTCAGAATCCCACCAGTGTTTTCATGTCTGCAGTAAAATTATCGCTTTCTGGGTACAGCTGCAGCAGGATTCATTCAATTCCAAATGAGCCTCCTCTGCAATAGCACCCATATACTGTATGTACAGGTATGTATATATATTATATATATTTTATATATAAAAAAGCAAAAACCCAAACACCTGTCCTGATTTTTTATTTGTTAAAACATGAAAAAAAAATGTTTTAGACAAAGAGGCCACTTCTGGAAAATAATACTTTTAGTTGAATCAGGAGAAGACTAGTTAAAATCACATAGGTTTTGCATTTTAAAAAAAGGAAAGCACTAGGATCAGTTATTGGCACTGAGTTACTATTTACAATGAACAGAGGTTTTGCAGTTTACATAACATCAATACAATGCAGTTTTGGAGTCTTTAATTAAGAAAAAAACAAGTGTTTTTCTCCTTTTCATCCAGGACATTCAGATTATTAGGACAAGTGGTCATAGGCAAGGGCTGTGGAAGTTCCCAGCTTCAGCCCCTCCTGTGCACTGCAGTGCTGGAAGATGTTGCACTCTGGAGAAGTCACTCACAGAGTTGGAAGGTGGAGAGCAGGTGGGACAGGGTTGAGAAACACCTGGTAATTCATGACAGTGTCTGGAAACCAGGGATTTACAGGTTGTCGCCGGGCTGGTACTGGGGTTCTGTTGCAGTGAAGTAGTCTTCAAGAAAACCCTGTAAATATTCAAAAGTTGGACGCTCCTCTGGGTCTTTTTTCCAGCAGTGAATCATAAGCTCATGCAAGGAGATGGGACAGTCCTGAGGACACGGCATCCGATAACCTCGTTCTACTTGCTCCAAAACTTCACGGTTATTCATGCCTGTAAAGGGCATACAAACCCACAGTAAATTACAGGAAAATTAACCAAATGTAGCTATATCTACAATACATATGGTTTGCTCAGTCATAGTAATTTCTTTTGGTTAAGACAAGTGAAACAAAACCACACTGATGTCCTGTTTCAGCTCCTCAATTTATTGCAAGGTAAGCTGGGTTATTTTTTTTCTCAGTAGAGGGCTTTAGGATCCAGTGATGAGCAGAACACCGCTCCCATGGTTACCCTCTTGGCTTACGCACAATGGGCAGGATTTGGTGCTTTCTCTCTCTGACAGCAGGAGCCATGAAATGTATTATGTGATGTGCTTAAGGAAAACAAATGCATTGCAAAAAATGGAAAATTAAAAATTCCAGAAATGAAGATAAATTTTTAAAATCTTCACCCTGAGTGTGGGCCTTTCTGGGAGCATTCTGTGAGGTCATGCTGCAGGGACTTCAAGACAAACTCTGCTACTCTGGGCTACCAGGGCCGTCCAGCAGCATTGCCTTCAATGTCAGCCCAGAAGCTTATTGCTGCTGACCTGTACTCCCTCTATCTGTGCTGGGTAGCACAGTTTCTATCATATTTGACTGTTCCAGCCCAAGCCAAAACAGAAAAAAGTTGCCCACAAGACAAGTCAAATGCCAAGCAAAACATCTCCACTAAAGAACCGTAACTCTTCCCACCATCCCCCCACAAAAAAAAAAAAAAGTAAAAAGCTGTATTGCCTTCGCAGAATCATAGGAACATTTAGGTTGGAAAAGACCCTTAAGATCACTGAGTCCAATTGCTAACCTAACCCTGCCAAGTCCACCACTAAAACATGTCCCTAAGCACCACATCTACAGTCTTTCAACCACCTCCAGGGATGGTGACTCACCTTGCTTGACTCCCACAGTCAGGCCAGGCCCTTTGCTAGGCCCTTTGCTACTTTTTCTTTTCTGTATAACCCCTGGATTCCTCTGCTGAAGTGCTTTCCACCAAACAGTAATTGCAGTCACCCTCAGCTTTAGTTTGCATCTCTCTCCCAAGTACTCTCTTTTTAACAGTACTAGAGGTAAGACTGGCACTGCAGGCATGCAGAGGTGTTTCAGAGAAAGCCTGAACACTGACTGCAAGCTTTGTGCTTGCCCTGCCCCAGTCCCCTGATGGAAAAGATCTGCAGGATTCATTCTCCAGACATAGATCCTCCCAAGCAGCTCAGCAGCAGAACAAGCAGGGACACTCAAGTTTCTCCAGGGCCAAATCTAGAAACCAGCACCTCGATGTTGCACTTTCTATTAGCTTATCCTCTTTCTGGCTTCCGTGACACACCATCCTTCCCTGGAAATCCTCTACTTTCTTCTTTCAGGGTGTCCTTTTGAAAAGTTTGCTTGTTCCACCTCCAAAACCCAAAACTTCATATTTTTGGTATACTGATTTCTGAGGAATAATTCATCACTGTCTTCAATACAGATTCATTTATCTACTCTACACTTTGACTAGTGTGAATGTCTGGTTTTGGCTGGGATAGAGTTAACTTTCTTCCTAGTAGCTGGTACAATGCTGTGTTTTGGATTTAGTATGAGAATAATGTTGATAACACACTGATGTTTTAGTTGTTGATAAATGGAGTTTTATCCTAAGTCAAGGACTTTTCAGTTTCTCTTGCTCTGCCAGTGAGGAGGTGCACAAAAAGCTGAGAGAAACTATTGCACATCATTTGTTTTTCTTGGCTTATATGCCTCTCTTTTTAATTTCCATTAAAATTATTACTATTATATTTTACTTTATTTCAGTTATTAAACTGTTATTATCTCAACCTCTTGGATATCAGTAGGAGGATATTACCCTGTCACGAGGAAAAGGTTTTACCTTTTTTCTGATTCTCTTCCCCATCCCACCTTGGGGGGGCTTGGGGGAGTGGGAGGTGGGAGTGAGCAAGTGTCTGTGTGGTATTTAAGTTACTGGCTGGGGTTAAGCCATGACAGGGAATAAAATCCTTACAATACCAGCATTAGGCTGGTAACTTGGCTGTATCCTTGGATTTGGTCTTTACTCTCTATCCTCATGTCCTGGCTGTGTTTAATTATTAAAGATGCTTTGAAAGAAACATACCGCCTTTCCTGACCATCCACATCTAGAGTTTCATCTCATGTTAGGATTACAAAACCTGTTTTCCTCTTATCTTGTCAGGGTAATTTCCTCCTCCTGATAGCCATTTGCAGTGGCTCAGCAAGAGTCATATTCCTAGCCTGTTGCTGTAACCACCCCTGGCATGGTCTCCCCACTTACTCCTTGTATTTATATTTAGGCTCTCAGTTACCCATGGCCTGGTCACAGCATGGTTCTGCTTAGCTTAATGCAGCACCTCCCATTCTCAAACATGAGGAGTACTTGGTGTGGTTTCATAGCTGGGTTTTACTGCAAGAGAAGGGAAAGGAGAAAGGGAGTGTAGGGCACTGTTTCTTTTGTTGCCTGTTGCATATGTAGGAACCTCTCCAGAAAACTCTCTTGTATTCCTATAGGCCCCTCCTTAACATTCCCTTTAGCAGTGACAATTGCAAAAAAGAAGTGTTAGGTTACTGATTTACAGTATTCCCTAACCAGCAGAGCAGCACTTCTGCACTGGTTTCTTGCTTCATTTATCAACTGCATCCACCCATCGTATTTTTGGTGTTAGATGTTTATAACTAGGAGCAAACACTGTGTGGCACCTAAAGTGGACTATGGTTAGGACTTCAAAATGATGAAAACAGACCAATAACAATCCTCTGCAGACATCAGATTTTACAGAGTTAAGGTTGTCCTGTATTATTGACTCCAAACTGATGTTGTTACATCACAGAAGCTCACAACAAATCAGAACACACTGAACAAACATTTGGGTGTTCCTCCACTATCCAGCAAGAACATTTCCAAAGATATTTTACTTTTTCATTAGATTACAAAACAACACTAGTAGTCTGTTAGTCATCAGAAACCCAAGACAGCATCAACCCAAACCTTCTGGCCTTGCTGTTTTCAAGATACAAGAAAAAAATGCGCATTTTGTTCACATTGTTTGCTCAATATTAGTTTTATAAATTTGTGTTTTGAACAAAAATCTGAACCTTTTTTCATATCCTTGTCTTTGAATCAGCTGAATTACCTCACGTTTTGTGGTAAGAACTTCTGCTGTGCTTTGCTTCCCTTACACATTAAAGGCTATGAGAATAACTGTTACCAGTAACTGTATATACCTAAACCACTAACAAACTGCATTCTTTGCTTTTATTTTGGCAGTACATCCTTAAATACAACATGGATGGAAGCAACAGCAGCAGAAAAGCTCCTTCCCAGTTGATTTGTTGTTCTAAGATATCAAATGTTTGATATTTTTATCCAGTACTTTACTCAGTGCTGCAAAGCACACTCTGAAACCTGATAACGAACTGTGCTGGAAGAAAAACCCTGAGGAGACAGAAGGGGGAGGAAAAACATAAACAGCTCTTCACTTTCCTTTGTTTTACAAAAAGGTAGAGAAAAGAACATGAAAGAGACATTGCTGTCTGAAATCACAGTCATTTTTTTGTCCCTGGAAAATGAGTCAAGCCAGGTTTTTTCATCATAGTTTAATCCAGGAAAATGCCCTTGTTTTCCTTTCTCCTTTCTTCTTTCCCTTCCCTTGCAGTAAAACCTAGCTATGGAACTAAACCAAGTAATCCTCATGTTCCTCACTGGAATTCATATATCCAGCAAGGGCTGAAGTACCTAGGATTTGCCAAAGAAATTCTGCTGGTTTTGATATGTACTGCTAACTTAAAAACAGAGTTTCAACGACTTTTATTTCTAAATCAATTGGATTATTAGCCAGACTTATAAAAATAGCAGTGCTTCAGGTATACATTTTACCTCTTAAAAGGCCTATTTATGTTTACAAACCTATTCTATAGATTTACTTATCTTAACTTGTAAGTTTTAGTGTTTCTCTTTTGATAGCAGGAGTCTATCATATGTGCACTTCTAACACCACAGAGAGAATATCTGAGCAGTCTGTACAACTCCTCTCTCCTAATGAACACCCAAGAGTTTCAACTCTTACTAAATAATAAATTACATTCTGCTGGCAGTATGCTTCCAGACCCCTTAAAAGTTTATCCTAAAATCCTTAAATCTGTGAAATAAAATACTCAGCAATATTCTTTTGTTGGGTATAGCTATTTCACCTGGATTTGGGCAACCCCTGGTATCAATACAGGCTTGGGGGTGAACAGACTGAGAGCAGCCCTGTGGAGAAGGATTTGGGGGTCAGAGGCTGGACATGACCCAGCAATGTGCACTTGCAGCCCAGGAAGCCAAACATGTCCTGGCCTGCATCCAAAGTAGCATGGGCAGTAGGGCAAAGGAGGGGATTTTGCCCCTCTACTCTGCTCTCCTGAGACCCCACCTGGAGTGCTGCACCCAGCTCTGGGGTTCCCAGCACAGGAACAACATTGACCTGTTGGATCAAGTCCAGAGAAGGGCCATGAAATGAGAAATGGCTGAGAAAATTGGAATTGTTCAGCCTGGAGAAGAGAAGGCTCTGGGGAAACTTTATTGTGGCCTTTCAGTACTTTAAGGGGGCCTGTAAGAACAATAGGGACAAGTTTTTTAGCAGGGCTTGTTGTGATAGGACAGGGGATAATGGTTTTAAACTGGAGGAGACTCGATTTAGATCAGATGTAAGAAAAAAGGTTTTTTACAATGAGGGTGGTGAAACACTGGAGCAGGTTGCCCAAAGTGGTCATGGATGCCCCACCCCTGGGAACATTCAGGTTCAGTTTGGACAGGGTTCTGAGTAACCCGATATAGTTGAAGATGTCCCTGCTTATCCCTGGTGGACTGGACTAGATGACCTTTAAGAGGTCCCAGACCATTCTATCATTCTAGAATTCTATAAAAAATCAGCTTGTGTTCCTGATGTTTCTAGAATTACGATTTGGACCAAGAAGAAAAAATCCAATTTCCAAAAGATGGCTTTTCCATTATCCTTTTATTCCCTGAGAAGACCAAAAATCAAATAACCTCCCACCATCCAGCTTTATTAGTGAAACCTTCAATAATCTCAGGATGCCACAGGATATGGCCACTCTAATGCTCACTGCAATAAAAATCTACTGCCCATATAGACTGGGGACAGAAATGCAATACTGCTTGGTTTTTCCTAGAAAAATTGTAGGAACTTTAAGTTACAGTGACTTTAAGAGTTAATTTAAGAGTTACTGTGACACAAAAGAGGATGTGGAGTTTCCATTTGTGGCTAAAGAAAACACTGGAAAGTCCTTTGGTGTGTTTTTAGGAGCTTGATTAGATGGAACACAGCAGATGTGCAAATAGCACAGATCTGGGCAATGCTGCTCTTTCAGAAGACAGGAAACTGCAAGTAGGGAATGTCCCTGCATCCAAATGAATGCGCTATACAGATTAATTTGGGACATGTGAAGTCCAGTGAGGAGAGTTATTGTTTTAGGCTACTTTATTCTTGCTTTCTTCTCTTAGACTGTAGTGGGTTGACCCTGGCTGGATGCCAAGCACCCACCAAAGCCTCTCTCACTCCACTCCACAGCTGGACAGGGAAGAGAAAATATAATGAAGGGTTTATGAGTTGAGATAAGGACTGGGATAGATCACGCACCAAATAGTGTCACAGGAAAAACAGGCTAGAACTAGAGATACCAATTGAATTTGTTGCTAATAAAATCAGCGCAGGAAAATGAGAAGTAAAATAAGACCTTAAAACACCTTATCCATGCCCCTCCCTCCTTCCTAGCTCCAGCTCTTTCCCCAGCGGTGCAGGGAAACAGGGAATGGGGGCTACGGTCAGTTCATCACATGTTGTTTCTCCTGCTGCTCGGGGAGAGGAGTCCTTCCCCTGCTCCCATATAGGGTCCCTACCATGGGAGACGGTTCTCCATGAACACGTGAGTCCATTCCATGGGTAACAGTCCTCCCCAGACTGCTGCAATGTGGGTCACGCTTCCATGGGGTGCAGTCCTTCAAGGACAGGCTGCTCCAGCAGGGGCTCCTCTCTCCACGAGCCACCCATGGGGTCACAGCCTCTTCTCTGGCAACCCCACCACTATGAAAGCTTGGCCATGCCAACCCAATACACAGACTGAGAATGATGCTCCTTCCAGACCCACTGCATGCTTTCAGACCAACGATCAAACTAATGCAGGGCACAGAACAGAACAGCAAAGGTGTTCCTAAAGGAAGACAGCCTTTGAATGCTGTTCCTGCTGAGTGCAATGTGAACCTAGTTATTTCTGTGAAAAGCAGTAACAAGTTTTAAAAATCTGGAAGTCAATGCCACTTCACTTAGAAATTAAGGCCTGAAACCCCCAACATCTCATCCTCAAAGCACCCACAAAGCTAGACTATCAATATCTGTTTTTTGCTTTGATTTTGTTTTTTAAAATAAATTATTATTTGCTTGACAGAATAGATGAATTGATGCAACTCTGAGCTACAGCATTTGTCAGTGGAGCTTTCCTGCTCACAGATAAACCCACCTGACCTTATCTATTCTATGTGCTGAGTACACGCCTTTCTCAACCTCTTATTTACCATCCATGATGATGCCACACCCACCTTATGCTGGCTCACTGATATGTACTTGGCCCCCGACTTGGCTATCACAGGCTCTCTGGCACTTGTGACACAGCTTCCCCCAGGGATGAGCAGGTTGAATACAGCTGCCTGAAGGCTGCAGGGCTGCTTGGAGCCCAGCCTCAAAGACCTGCCTGGCCAGAGGCAGCAATGTGGATAGCATTGTGGTGGCTGTCACACTAGACTTAAAATGAAAATCCTCTTGATGTGACAAGTGCAGCAGAAAGCAGAAGGGGCAAGGTCAGAGGTGCTTGCTTGGTGTGGCTGAGATTTTTGCCTATCCAAAATGTAGCATGGGCAAAACCCACAAATTCTCCAACTACTGTTAGGGAAGGGCATTTGTCAAAGAGGAAAGAAACTGACACTAAAGAAGGTCCACTAAACAGACTATTTCTTAAGCTTGGCTCCTCCTCTGGCCCTAGCTATTTTTTATTTCCCCACTGTACCAGTGGAAATAGAACCTCAATGCCCTAAAAGACTGTGAAACTTGCTTGTTTCAATCTGCTGCCTTGTGAAAAGAGTAAGAAAGCATAAAAGAAGTGCCTAAATTAGTTATCATAGTGGCCCATTATGATCACTGACAGAGAAACAGGCTTGGTTGAAGTATGAACATGAGGACACCTGTCAAAAGGTTGGTCTTGCTTGTGGGAGCTATAGGGTCTGGGGCAAAGCTTGATTATGAACTCTAGCCTTATCTTTATCTCCACCAGTAGCAACATCTTTACTGCTCGTGTATCTCACCACTGCACTAGCCTCTCTTCCAAAATGGGGCATCAGGACAGGAACTGGTAGAAATCTGTGGGACAAAAAATGCCGAGTTCTGTTCCACCCAGTCTGTTTCCCTCCTATAAACTGCCTGTATTCCCCCTCTGTCCTACTTATTGTGTTTCTCCCTCCTTCTACACAAGCTTAAAACAATGCCTGGTTCCAGACATCGGAAGGCATGAGGTATGGTGTCCTGCAGGCATGTCCAGGGTGGCATGGGTACCACCCCAGGACCGGGGTGTGTGCTATAAATAATCTCTCCAGGCACTAAGAGCGTGTCAAGCAAGAGAGCAATCCCTTTGTCTGAGGGCCTCTCTCCACTTCCCCCAGCCTGCTACAAGCTGTAAGTAGGAACATCAGGACAACATGTCCACAACTATTTCAGAAACTGGATATTACAGCAGACAGACAGCTCCATGACACTCTTTGTTTCAAGGCTGACACTTTCCAGTGTCGCATCTTGGGTACCAAAGTGGCTGGTAGTGCCAACAGACTGCATTCTCTCACCTATGTGTTGTATACTTGTGTGAAGAGGGCTGAGTCTTGCCTCTCAGGGTGACTGAAATCCCACTTTTCCTCCTAGTGCAAGCCATGCCATGATGGCAGGAATAGCTCTGTGGGTGCATCTGATCCCTACTCCCTATATCAGACAGGGATATGTATTCATGCAACTTTGTCTTTCACAAGGTCTTTCGTCTTCCCAGCATGAAGCAGGAGATAGATGTTCCTTCTATTTCAGGGGAAAAGAGAGTATTTTCTAAGGAGGTCAGGAGGCCTTTGCCATCTTGGGAAGTCCAAGCTCTCTTTTGCATCCATTTGCAAAGACAGATCCTTCTGAGAAGGTCCCAGGTCCCCTCCACTGTTGCCTCAGCCTATGAAAGCTTTCCCATTTAGGGTCTGGGGAATGAGACTGGACTGAAATCTGCACACACTTTGGACATTCAAATGTAAGATCGAGGCTGCCCTTAGGTAAAACTGACAGAGAGGAGTGATTGTGGCCATGAGAACGGTTAACACCTCCCAGATGAGCAATGTGGGAATCCTGGTGGGGAGGAATGGCCCTGGCATAGAGTGTGGGCAGGGTGTAACCAAGGCAGTACATGACTGTGCAGAAAATCGCTGACTCCGTGCTATGTAACACACAAAAAATTGCTTCCAGCTACTTGGTGTCTCCCTAGTGCAGGTGGGGGAGAGTGAGCCAGAAGGACTTTCGGCATGTGAGGGCTTTATGTAGTGAGGGATGAATGGGTAGGACGGTGCTGAAAGAGGAGAGATGCTGCTGGTTGTCTTTGATGTGCTCAAGCTGCTATGTAATAAAACTGTCCAGAATTTCAGGACACAGCCCATGCCTGAGATTACTGTCATGGCTCCTACAAGAAGTTATATATTGCAAGCACTTAAATGCACATCCTGTGGACTCCTTCTCCTCTGGGGAGAGAAAGGAACATTTATGAAGTGCAGACATCCTCTGCAACCATGGCCAACACTGTGTTCAGTTACAGACTTGTGAGTAAACATGGGGCTTAGATGGTTGTTTTTGCATGGAATGGTATTTTCACCCTAACTCTGCCCTGGCTGGTGACACCCCTTGTGCACCCACTCTGCTGGCAGTGACTGGGGATTTCCTGCAGCCCAGTCAGGAACATTGCCCATCCTCTGAGAGCAACACAGCATCAACTAAATCTTATACATTTTTATTCTGTCTTCAACCTTTGCACACTATGCCATGTCTGCATTTAACCATCAATAAGCCCGCAGAAATCGTGGCTTTCCCACACCACTACCAGGAATCCTCATGGCAGAAAGACCTTTGTGCTGACTGGTGACACAGCTGCTCTGACTGGAGGCAACAGCCCACATGGGGAAGTGCTGGGCAGAGGGACTGATCCATCCCACAGAAACATGCTATCATATTTTCTGCTACCTCATTCAGTTGTCACATGCACAGCTTTGCTAAGCTGCTCCATTAATCATGCCAAAGTTCACTGCTGATCATGAGATGCCTTCCAGTCCCCATATTCTCTTCTCAAATATCACCTACTGGCTGCTAGATGCTAGCAAACTTGAAATTCCTGGTAAAAGTCTTGGAAGATCAGTTTTGTTGAGTTCAGGCTTCTGAAGTGGTGTGAGACACCACAGGATAAACTGAACTCCACCTTGATGCTTCTCCTGCTCAATTTGATATAGGAATTTGACTGCTTGATCACAGCACAGATTGGAAAATTGAAACTGCTGTAGGGCACTTTCCATTAAATTAGCTGCAGTGCACACAGCCAGACTGTTGATTATATAGTGAATTATTTTTTTAAAATAAAAAGAATAAAAAGGCAGCTAAATGCATCTTTAAATGCAGGGCATGTCCTGTTGTTAATATCTGCACGGATGAGAAAAAGAAGGGATTAAATTATTTTCCACGTAATGCATGACTTTCACTTCACCCCTTTCCTCTTCACCTGAATGCTTACAATCTTCAGGGGGCAACAGAATGAAAAGCTCTTTCGGCATAGGCAGATCCAGCCACCCCCTCCTACAAATCTTAATCCATTGGACACTTGGCAGGGTTTCAACAGAGAGCCATGGGGCCTCCAGCTCCCCCATGCTGAGAATCTGGCCCTGCTGTGACCCTGCCAGGAGCTCTGGTCTGCACATTACAGAGTAATTTTCTTCCCTTTCCATCCATCTCAAAAGCAAGGATTGAAATTTAAGAGTTTATGAAAAAGAGATTTGATAATACCAGACATTCAGACAGTCATCAAACCTTGCAGTGAACCAGAGTGACAGCATATACAGAGTAAGGCCTCTCTGGGAGCTTAACTGTTGGAATCTTAAAGTAAATGCAATACTATGGAGAGCTATTTGCTCCTGAATATAATAATTTTACACTGCTTTCACTGGTTGTCTAGAAATTACATTAATTGAAATGAACACAATTAAAACATTAGAAATAAATATGCTGAGTTGTCCCCTTGTCACTTTTATCATGACCATTACAAAACAGCTTTGAGTCAGAGCATACACAGAACTTACACATCATAGCCATTCTCCTTTGAGCTCAGTAAATATAAATAAACATTCCAGCTTAAACATATGGCCCATTCCCCCTCCTTTTTCCAGGTGAAGCAGGACATTTTTCTTACCTGGGTATGGCACTCTCCCTTTTGTTACCAGCTCTGTCAGTAGGATCCCAAAAGACCACACATCGGACTTTATTGTGAACCTTCCGTACAGTGCTGCTTCTGGTGCAGTCCATTTAATGGGAAATTTTGCACCTGAAGAAAGAATACACAAGTCTTAACCAGAATAGAGACAGAACAAAAGCATCAGTTCGCAGGTGACTGTTGTGCTCTGCAACACGTGCAGGTGGAAGGATCTGCAGACAAGTGTTAACCAACAGCTCCATGGAGGACAGTCAGAGAAGACAGGTAGGTGGAATGTGCAGGGCATCAGAAAAGATGAAGGAGGGAAGGGGTGGGTTTGTCCCACATCTCAAAATAAGGGTAAGACATTTTAGTTCAAGTTTTAAGTTTTATAAAATGAAAAAAACAAACCCATTTTAAAAACAAATAAGCCAAATAGAATAGAAATTCCTCCTCCCAAAATGTTTAAATTAACGTTTCCCTGCAATACTTGCAAGTCAAACACAGATAGAACATATAAGCAGAAATGAGATATTTTGGAAATGTACCTCCCAGTTTACCTGCTTAAGCTGAGCAAATTGCAAACAAACAAACATGGCTAAACATAAATTAAAAGCAAACCTAATGTTTCATTAGAAACATGCAAGGCCTTTAAAATAATACTGCCATTTGAGTTTCTTGGAGTGCTTGATGTCAAGGCACAACTTTGGCCTCTGATTTATAACTTGACAGTGTACTTTAAGCTCCTGGCACTGAAAAGCCTGTAGTGCCTTAAATACGTGCAGTTCTAATGTGCCCGTCCATCATCAGAGCTTGCAGGAGCCAGTCGCAGTAAGGATAAGTAAGATAACAAGCCTTTAAACACTGATTTATTTGCTTTTCCAATCATTTGCTGTTTTTTTTGGGAAAATATTTTCAGCATGACTTTAAAGAAAAGTCTTGTGGTAATAATTAACTCATAGTATGTATTAAAAAATATGCAGGCATTTTCCTGGTGCCTTGTATTAACATACAGGCAAAAGAGTTGCATTGCTTATTGCTGATCCCTAGTGACAAACACTTGAATTTGGAAACAGACTTTTGACTTCACATCATCCTCTCATAAAAGTTCCCTTTGCTTTCAGGACAAGAGTGAAAGTGTAACAACATGGACAAATTGCTCTCAGGCAGTGAACTTAGAGCACAGTTTAGAGTTCCCTGCTGGCACTGTTCTGCCATCACATCCAGTGCTCAATGTCCCGTATCTTCTGCCATACACCCCAATCTGACGTGACTTAACAAAGTAAACATGGTAATTCTCATCTCCTTACTTAGTAAACTTTGATGTGCTAAAATTTTTCCTGCTCTACATGTAAATGATCCTAAGAGAGACTAGTCGGTGGAAACAAATATTTTTTTTCCTAGGGAAAACTGTAGCTTCTCTAGTAACTCCTGCTAAATGACGAGAAAGATCCAAGAGACAGTTTCAAATCCCTAATGCCTGAAGTTGGGAACTTTAGTTAAGCATCAGCACATCACTGGGTAGATTTACAAAGGTGCCAGAGGACTTTTGGATGTCTATTCACTTTTGAAAGGCTGTCTTTTATGTATTTTCACTGATTGATATGTAGGCAGGAACTAAAATTTGGGTGTTTGGCTTTGGTCTCAATCTCCCTCACATTTCTTTGTGTGACCAATCCTGGTTTACAAGACTCAAAATTTGCAGAACTTCATCTTCTCTTAAAAATTGCCTTGGCTGTGATGTGTGAGTTCTCTGCAGCAGCAGCTGCCATCACTTGAGCCTCTGTCCTGGAAGCTGGCCCTACTTCAGCAGCACCAGCAGCCATGTGGGGTTGGCAACTGGCTGCTCCAGCTGCCAGGAGATCCTGGGGCTGTACAGCCCATGTCAATCCCTGGAAAAACTGCAAGCTGTGTGCACGTGGTGGTCAGGTTCCCCAGGCCTGCAGTGCATGGCTTTAGATGGGCCTATGCAGGCAGCCCTGAGCATGAGGGCCAATGTCCCTCTGCTCTCCCCTACCTGCAGCCAAGATAGTACACACACCCCGTGCCAGCTGAACAAAGGAATAGCTTCAGGCTGGCCAGGAGCCTGGAGCCTTGGACATGGCTGCTGTTGTGCGAGATGGCCATGCAGGAGGGT
This sequence comes from Pardalotus punctatus, assembly GCA_013400915.1. Taxonomy (NCBI): domain Eukaryota; kingdom Metazoa; phylum Chordata; class Aves; order Passeriformes; family Pardalotidae; genus Pardalotus; species Pardalotus punctatus. The sequence goes on along the minus strand of VZTX01007030.1, from coordinate 79,521 downwards.
TTGCTTGTTCGCATGTTGCATACATTTTATTAAACTTTTTTTTTTTCTTTATTCAGATGTGTTTTTCTGAGAAACTTAGCCAAATCTGCTCTAATTCCCCTGTGCTTTGTACTCAGATCCAAAGGTAGCAACCACCTACAACTCATCTTTGGAGGAAGGAAATCTCTTCAGACTCTTTTGTGGCCAACTCCCCCAATGTTTTTGTCTTCCTCAACCTACTGCCAGTGTGGCTCTGGGAGATGAGTATGTGGTATGTTGTCAAACCACAGGAAGATGAGAAGCAAGGTAAGCTGCTGAGCAGGGGATCAATTCCAGGACATCCCTTTTCCTGAGAGCTAGAGCAGTACAATCCTCACTGGAGTGTGATGAGAACTGCTGGAATGACAAATGGTCTGTGCTGTGCATTTTCCAATGACAGGACAGCTATTTATTACTTCTCTATGTTGCTCCTGCTGTGGATGATTCTCTGTCTAAAGAAACTAACATAAAAAATCACGTTCTGCTGTTTGTGCAGTATTTCCTGACAGATGACAGACTTGGAGTGGTAGATGGGGAGGAGAAAAAGGCAAGGTTGGCAGAGAGCTTGCTAGCAGAGCCCTGCCTCATGGTCTTCTGGCCCTGCAACACATGACAGAGGCTAGATGGTCCAAGAGAGTCTGCAATCCAGCACGGCAGAGCTGTCAGTGAAGGGAGATCATACATCAGTGAGAACACACCAGGCTGGTCACTTGCAGGTACAACACATGCACTGCTGTAACACCAGGAGATCACACACAGCTTGTGTGTGTGGGGTTGTGTGTGTTTGTCCAACAGAGAACCCCCTCCAAGGTGTTGCCTCTCATTCAATGCCTGGCTCTGGAGACAGAGACAGTGCCCTGCTGTGAGAGCACAAAAATTCCCAGATGTGCTGAGCACTGTCCCGGAGCCTCCTGCTTGCTGTGGCTGCCTGGAGTGTTCGCACAGGCCGGATGCTGTGCGTGGCTCCTGACGGACACACAGCTCCCTGTGCTTATTCTCTTCTCAACACACTGATTAAAAAACCTACCTCCTCCCTCTGCCCAGGCCTCAGCAGCTTATTAAACAAGCTGACTTTGTGCTGCAAACAAATTACAGCATCAGATAAAACGTGTATTACTGACAAGCATGTTAATAAATCTGATAAGCCAAATTACCCCAGCTGACAAGGCAGCCCATCTCCTACTTTGAAGGCACATTTTGCATCAATGGGGGAGGGGTTTCTCTCTTTTTTTTTGCTGGAACCCGTTTTATTACAAACTAGCACATCAGTAACCCCACATATAAAAACCAACCACACACTGCATTTATCAGGTCAGGATAGCCTGTCTTTGCCCCAAAACGAGGCACTAATCTGCAGCTTTTATCTCAGTTCCTTTTTTTGAAACGTTTCAGCCCAGGGAAAGCCTTTTTTGGGTTTTTGCACTGCTTGTAACCACATGAAACCAAAGCTGCTGATACAATTTATGGTTAGAGCAGCTAGCCCTGAGCCCAAGAGGATTTTTGGGAGGCTCAGCCCTGTTCTTGGGACCTCTGCACGGCTCTGCCCAGGCATTCACACAGGTTATCTCCCAGGAGTATTTCCTTGGGAAAAATCAACCCATGGCCCTGCTTTAATTCTTCGCTGGCTATAAGCAGGTCATGTGATGAGAAGGAGCAGAGGGGGCTGGGATGATTGAGTGACCTTGAGATACAACTCTCAGCATGGTTTCTTCTCAAGCAAGTGAAAATCCCTCAGAGCTTTGGGTTTTTTTCAGATCTAAATCTTGATGAAATAAAAACCTCTGAAATTCATGCCCCAGAGCCACTGCCAGCTTGGTAATGATCCTGTTTCTGGAAATGCTGCAAAGCTGCTACCTCTTGTACCTTAAAACCAAACCCAATGTAGGACCCCAAGCTCTAAGACCCAAAAACTTGGGGAGCTCTTGGATTAGCAACCAGGGAATGTAGTGTGGCATTGAATTGCTTCTGGGGCTGGAAAGGGAAAGCCGCAAAAGGTAAAAACAAAGTGCTGAAGCAAGCATGAAACAGGAAACGAGTCAGCCCTGGCAGGCGATGATCAGCGCCGTGTGGGAGGGACTGTGCAATTACATTTTTTGTGCTGTGAGAATGAACATGAAATTACAAGCCTGGCAAACATCAGCGATAAGGAGCAGGCTCTGCAGGCAGACCCCCTCCCTGGCAGTGGGGGGTGAGGGCGGGACTGCGGGGCTGAACACCCCTCTGCAGCCCCCCTTCCCCTCACCCTTCCTCTTGACCTGGCTGTGCTCCTTCTCCCGGGGCAGATAGCACCTCTCTAGGAGGGTATCAGTGATCCTCCCCCAGGACCCCGGTGGCTGAGAACCAAGAGTCTTTTCTCCTGTCTGCTCCTGGGCTGGCTTGGGGAATGGCAGGTAAAGAATGAGAACAAAGCCCTGGATGCTACAGCCTGCAGTACAGTCAGTCACAAACAAAACAGGTCTGATTAGCTGGTGAACAAGTCCCTACAAAGGGACTGGAGAGAGCCTGGAAGGGGTGAAAACTCCTTGATTTCTAGGAAATCAAACTAAGAAGCATCACTTGATTTTAAGCAGGGCAGGAAGGAGTTATTTCTAAGTGTTAAGGAAGCAAAAATGATCTGAGAGTTTACAAACACGTGCTAGAGCTCCCAAAATAGCTCTGGCTTGTCTGGAAGGCATCAGAAAGATCCTTATTGTTTCATATGTGCTTGGAGTGGCACTACTGCAAGTACTGCCAGTGTGCATAGTAGAAACATGGCCAGGAAAATAACTCTGCATTTTTTTTCTTATTAAGACAATTTGAAATTTTGACAATTGAAATTTTGTAATTAAGACAATTTGAAATCAGCTGGTACTGCTTAGAGTAATAACAACTCTAACCTAGCAACTCTGTGGAACACTGGCACTCCCCACAAAAATGCCATATGCTCAGCCAAAACTCCATGTAACGGTGAACCATATCAGTGTAAGGGTAGCAAAACTGCATGGGAAATCCTGTGCTGGAGGTGATGGGAAGTTTCTCTTTGTCCTGTAGGATACCAGGAGTTTTAAGTCTTGCCTTACAGGGCTGACACAAGCATCATCACCAATGGAAGGAAGCAAGGCTCAATGCCTGACACTGTGTGTGTGGGGAAGACGTTGCAACAGCAACAGCCAAAAGAAGCAAGCCCCAATAGGGCAGGCTGCAATACAGTCCACCAGTGTAGCCTTTGAAATGGGCGTCACTCTAAACAGGCATGATTTTCCCCTTTGATTACTCACTTCCTCTAAAGCAAGAGGAGCCAAATGCTCATTATAAGCCAAGAATTTTTTTTGGTTTATTTAATGGCAGCGTATAGCTGCTAGTCACACACTTTAAATCATTAGTGGCATGGCCATCTCTTTCCTTCCTGACAATTGCTGAGAAATGGCAGTGCAGACAACGAGCTGCTTTTTATTTACCTCTCATAAATCAGGAGCAGTCAGGCCTCCTTTGTTTAAACCCAAAAGAAAATAAACCGGTCAGTAAAACATTACCACCAGGCTAAGTAATACCCACACAGGTTCAGGAATCCTGCACTCTAGCCCGCTGGGGCTCAAAGCATCCCCATCTGTTTCCTTTCAAAATATTTAATCAGAGACAAAAGTGACAGTGGGGGAAGGGAGTAGGAGATCAAGCGAAGCTGGAGAAAACCACCTTTCCCCACGCCAACAATGAGCTCTGTACTAACACACTTTAGCCAAAAGAAGGATGACTGCTGAGGAGAGAGTGATCAGAGACTTTAATCTTCAGATTTTGCAAGGAAAAACATTTCCTTTCTCCCACAGGAGCTGCCAGTCTGGAGTACTCCCCATTCTCGTCCCCTCTGCTGGCCAAGCTTTCCTCCTGTGTCAAAATTCCCACTGAAGCAGTAGTCAGCTAGATAAACAGAGCAGTCCCCAGATGCATTCCCTTGGAGGCTGAAGTAATAGGTCATGGGAAACATGCAGAGGCAACCATTTCCTCCTGATACCGTGGTCTTCACCAAGCAATGCTCAAACTGAAGCTTAACTAAACAGAACTGAATTCCAGTTGAAAAAAGAAAAAAAAATGCAGTGGTGCATTAGAAACCATGTTTCTCCCTTAATAAATCTTAGGCTCACCCTAGCTGCCCAGCTGGCTTGGAAGCCAGGTGAATTGCAATGAAACGTAAATTGAGTGTGTGCTACCTAATCAAAAAAGCACCCCTTCCTAGAACAAGCTACCCCTTAAAAAAGGGTCAAAAAATATTAGTGAAAATGGAAAAACCTTTCTACAAGATGCATGTGGTTACAGCTTTTTGGATCTCTCTTTTAAGGAATTCTGTAGCTCTGAAGGACTTCAGCCTGGCTCTGAGGTCAGGGGAAGGAAGTATTGTCCACTGCCCTCAAGTATGGGAAGGATGGGTGACTTCTCCATACTTGCACCAGGAGATGAAGCCAGGCAAACATGATTCAGATCTCCACATCATCAGGAATGCATTTTAAAAGCCAAACTAATTATCCCTTCCCAGACACTTTTTCCTCAATACAAGGAATTTCTGCCATGAAAGAAGGGCAGGAGATACCTCATGGCTGTGCTCCCTCTCCCTGCCAGGCAAGGTGTTACACTTTTCTCAAAGTTTCCCCAGCCCAAATCCAGTGATTTTTATTTAAAAACATTAACTTCTCCTCAGTATCAGCCTGGCAGGTTTTCACAGCTTTTTTAACATGTGAAAAGAGCAAAACTATTCTGTGAGATTTAAACTGGGATGCAAACAGGTCATCATAGGATTTCCTAGGGATCAGGAGCCTGAAGAGGTTTGGCCAGAAGTAGGTCACATACTTGTCTATGAAAACAAATAATTAGTCATGTAAAACTATACATTGGGTGGTTTCCAAAGGGAACAAAAGACATGGCAGCAAACCAGGCAGAAATGGAGACAATATAGAACACTGTTTCAAAGCTGTTTTGCAGACTGGATCCGCCTGCCTTGTTCAAGGAAAACTCTTGTTTTACACAGGGGAACAGCAAGTAGGCAGCTTTCTGTCTACCAGAGCCTCTCCAGACACTCTTACTGCTTTAGAGAGAATGACACAAGCCTATTTTTTTTCTAGCAAGAAGCAATTCCCACCCTCAGGCTGAAATCAATAGTGGTTAAGGCTCTGCATTAGTATCTACCACAGGTTCTTGAAGGACCCCACCAAAACAGTCAGACCTCACTGACTTAATGTGAAGCAGGCAGTTTTTAGGGTGGATGCAGCCTGTGGTCCACATCTCTGTGACTGGGTATTGCTGACAGCAGTTCAGAGGGCTGAGAACAGCTTGAGAGCTGCTGCTGCTGCTCCCAGGCCAGAGCAAGGCATACTGGAAACTCTCTGGCTCCTTCTGTCAACACTTAGAGAAAAAGTCACAGAAAGAGGTTAGCTGTTTCCTAAGAATTAATGGCAGGATCCATACTGAAACACAGACTTTGCTCAAGAGAAGAACCTCACAAGAGGAGGGAGTAAATGCAGGTTATGAAGTACTTAGCCAGCCTGTGCTCTTTGGTGATGTACAACAGGGTTTAATGGGACCCTCCTTGGCTTTGGCACTGAAATGGATGGAGAGGTGTTTACTGACATATTGAGCAAGCACTACCAAAGTACTGCCAGCAGAAAGAGAATAAAACTGTAGCTCTGCAACTTGGACCAACATCTGACAACTAAGCATGACTTGTAAAGAATAACTACAAAGAGCCTGTGTCATGGCTCAGTCTGAACACACATGCTTTTTAGAAAAAGCTACAAAACTCTTTGATACATTTCTATAGTGTATCAGTGGTCATCTGTGCCCAGCACCCTGTGTGGCACTGGAAAATGGCACTTCTATTAAAACAACTTTTTAAGTTCCCAAAGAAAACATAGTGCTCAGAGAGACAGCTCCACTGCACAGAGCTACAACTCTTTGACCTGTTTGAAATAAAGAATATAAGAATAGCACAGCAGTGATAACAGTGGTTAGTAAATACTAGAAGACACACTATGAAAGAAATAGCTTACATACACTTTTCTGTATTACCACATTCAGACTCTCATAGCCAGTAAGTAAAATGTCCTCTTTGATATGGCACCAAGAGGATCTTGTCTTTACTGCCACTTGTCTTTACTGTCACTTCCAGCTGTGTTCCCACTCCTCACCTTTGTTTCATTTTGGTCAGTTTTCAAAGAAAAGACAATGAAATAAGACATTCTCTTCAGGACATGCATTCAGCAGTGAACTTCTGACCAGGAGTTAATATGAGTTCAGGGTTTACTGAAAGCAGCCGCAAAGCATAGCAGAGAGAGCTTTTCAGAACCATGGTTCACTCTTTCCTTGTCACAAGAATGACACTCAGTGCTACACCTGGGGCTGCATTTACCTTGTCTGGCTGTATATTCATTGTCTTCAATCAGTCTTGCCAATCCGAAGTCAGCAATCTTGCATATTAGGCCGTTGCCCACGAGGATGTTTGCAGACCGCAGGTCTCTGTGTATGTAATTCATCCTCTCGATGTATGCCATTCCTGCGGCCACCTGCGAGCAGAAGGGAACACAGACGATGCATTTAAAACCAACTCATACATACATGGGCCATAAAACATGTACACCTCAGTGCTCAATACTCTGAAGACAGACCTGGGCTGCCATGTCCACCAAATTCGGTAACTTCAAAGCTCTTCCTTCTCCATCCTTTAAGAAATCTAGCAAACTTCCTGCAAATGAAGAGTTGACACAATAGAGAGATGTTACGAAAACAACTCATCAGAATGGAGGTGCAGCAATATGTGCAATATCAAAGACAGCAATGTTTCAAGATCAAGGGACAGTTTCAAAAAACCCCATAATATCTTTGAATTCTCCCGTTGTACTCGCGTCACCCTTTAAGGCTGGCTTGCAGAAGAATGTGCTACTAGTACAACGAGAGCTGCAGGGAAAAGAAACAACATTGTTTTAAACTTCCCTGACCATTACTGAGAAAGTTGATCTTTCTTAACTTTTCCAGTGCTCTTTAAAACTACATACCTGCCGCTCTCTAAAGGCCTCAGCTAGCTATAAAGAAGCAGCTCAGTTCCAAGCCACACAAGTTATGGAAGAAGTCAGATCCCAGCTCAACCTGCTCCAAAAGAAAGGTCAGCCTGGAGCCTGGTGAGCCCAAGGAGGATAGGATTATAGCAAAGACTACTTTTCCTCAGAAATTAGTAGTGCTCCTCCTCTACATAACCCAGAACTAAATATAGTATGAACCATTAATTTTAGAAGACCACTGTGCAAATCTAGAGAAGACAAAGAAGAGATGAAATGAAAGCACCTTTAGCAAAAGCTGTAAGAACATCGCTTTCTCGTGGAGGGGAAAACAAGAAGGTACCCTGTCATTTTGAAAAAAGAGCCTAGGATGCTACAGCTTCCATCCTGATCTTGTACTTGAACAGAGAAGTATGGCAGTCTCCTTTAAATAAGGTCAGTGAATTGGTAAAATAAACAAGGGAAAAAGACAGATGATTAGGCATTTCTCCCTTGATAAATCGTCAGCCTCAAGCTCACATCCAAAGATGTAAAATGTTACAGTACAAACTAGTAAAGTAAGCCAAAATAAACCACATACTTCAGAAGGGTTTTGAAAAGTCTTTATTTTTAAAGGGAAAAAGCATATGCCTGTCACTGAGACATATGATTAAACTGTGAGTTAGTCAGGGCTTGGATGCCTCTGAGGAGGGAGGTGGGCAAGCACCTGCCAGGAAAATAAAAGTCAACTCCAAATAGACTGAAAGAATGCACTTAAAATTTCAGACTGTATCCTCCAATGTACAATGAAAGTTCCCTGTGAGAACTTATGTTTCCTATTTAGTTCATTTGCTTTTCCAAAACAAGCAGATTTCTTGCTCTGCTCTCAGCACCCCTGCTGGAGATCTGACAGAGCAAAAAGTTTTCCTTTTCTCATTTTACTATATTGTTACCAGCTAAGTAGCTTAAGGAAAAGAGAAGGGAGAGGGGAAAGTACAGGAAAAAGAGGAGGGAAAGAATAATATGTGTGAATCATGTATTAAGATGATAAATGGGGTGGACTGAAAGTGAAGTGTGATCTGAGAATGAGGTGCATGTGATAGAACTCAGGATTGCTAAATGAAGAAACAGAAATCCGACAAGTAAATACTGAAAGAAGATGCCATAAGAACTCTCTGATGCCAGGAAAAGCTAGGACTTTGGGAAGCAGCATGTAGTACCATCAAACCTAGAAAATGCAAATCACTTGTCAGGTAAGTTTAGATGCTGATGCAGTTGGAATCACTTAGGCTGCACCAACTTCTCTCTCCCCCAGCTAGTAAAAATTTTCTTTGTACATCAGGTTTCGGGCCCAATTCACAGTGGAATTCATAATTCTTCTGAAGCCAGAGGTGAATCTAGTTTTGTGTTCCCTCTCTCCTTCCTCACATGCACGCCACTGCACCTCCCTCTGTATCCCCAAAGAGCACCAATAAAGAAAAAATATTATCAAGCACAGCAGCTCTGGCTTCACCTTTACTCATGTACTCTGTGACAATATAGATAGGCTCTTCAGATACCACAGCATAAAGTTGGACCAATTTGTCATGTTTTAGCTTCTTCATGATTTGGGCTTCCTCCAAGAAGGATTCTGGAGACATAGTGCCAGGCTTGAGGGTCTTGATAGCCACTTTAGTATTTCCATTCCACGTACCTATAAGCACAGACACTTAGTTAGATTAAGTATCTTCTGTTCTTTTTTCTGCCTGATGTCTAATGTAACCAATGAAAAAATAGCACGGACATTTAATATAAGGGTATTTTTACAAGTTTGGGTTCCCATGTTGCTGCCTTATCATTATATTCCTCCCACGCCTCCTTCATATTTTAGGTTTTTTCTGTTATACTGAAAAATAATACTCCCATTGGCATTGGGGACAATTACTGTTGTCCTACACAGACAATGTTTCCAGTGATCTCCACAGAAACCTTCTCTGAGTAAGAAACATGGGACTGCTGAAACCCATCTTCATGTATTCCCTTGCTAACAAGTAATTGCAACAACACAGCTCCAGTCACAGATTTGGACAACAAAACTGGTTAAACCCAGAACTTCTCATTCGCTAGACATTTGAACATTTTGGTTTTGTTCTGAGTCAGATGAAAGAAAATATTAAAAAAAAATAAATCCTGAGAAACAAATCCTGAATTGATTTCATTTTAGAAACACGGGTGTGTTTCCAAACTGAAATGCATATTTTTACTTCCCCTCCTTATCCCCAGGGGCTGCTGGTTGAAAATGAGGTGGTTCCTGTCCACTTCAGTTTGCTCTTTACTTATGGTTGGCACTGAAATGGACAAGTTGCATCATTTTTCAGCCATCACCTACAAAGCCTTCTGGAACACCCAAAAGCCTGCACAGGAACCTGGAGAGAGCTGGGGAAGGCTGACTCAGGGTATCCCCCAAGAGGTGGGGCTTCACTCAGGTATTTGCAAAGGGGAGAAGGAGGACTGGAAAGAAGGAAAACCCAGAAGACCTATTTATGTTAACAGTGGGTTTTTTTTGGTTTTGTTTTGTTAGGGTTTTTTTTGATTGTTTGGTTTTTATGTGGGAAGAAAAAGGAATGAAAATTAAAATGGGGAGAAATACCACTTTCCCAGTATCTTCTGGTTCTCCTTTGCCCAGACTTGCCAGAACCCAGCTCCAGGGTCAGGGCTGACATGGCTTTGAATGAATAGCTAGGGAGCTGCCATGTGATAAGGCAGAACAACACTAAATGACTTCGGGAATTGATCACATTGGGTAAAAACTGCCCCTCTGCACTTAAGCATGAGAATAGCAGAAAGCCTACAAAGTACACAAAGGCTGTGCCATGAAAAGAAAAATGTGTAAAATAACCCAGTTTGTCTTTGTTAAAAGTACATGAACAACAACAGGGCTCAGATGCTGCATGGGAACTGGTTAAGCCAAAATCACTTTAAAAGCTCACTTTAAAAAAGCTCACTTTATCATGAGCTTTTGCAACGTGCCAGAGCATAAAATGAGCCAAAAAATGGGTCCTTTTTTGTGCAATTGCTCAGGTCCCAGGTCCACCTTGCCTAGCTGAGGACGGCAGAAGAGCAGCGGAGGAGCTGCTGCTCCTGTACTGCTCCTCACTTTTGAAGGGTAATCCCAAATGTCTGGGGGGTCTTGAGGCACGTATCACTCAAAAGTGTGCAGTGCAAGTTTGGTTTTCATTATGCTGTGGTTTCCTTCTGCCAGTTAAGTGCCAGGTACCACTGTTCTGTCAGTGGAGTAATGCCTTGAGTTATCACCCCCGCCATCCCAGTGCACTTCAGGAGGACTCTTGAAGTCTTAATTTCACTCAGTCCTTCAAATCAGAGCTGAAGCAGGACTTTGTTCTAGTGGCACTCCTGTGTAAACTGGGAAGGATGTGGTTTTGCCTCTAATTTCAAGCAGGGTGGCCAAAATCTTTTCTGATGGGTGACAGGAAGCATGTTTTGTCTGGAGTCCCTGAGGGTCCAGACTGCAGTGTGCCATCAGTCACGGCCACTTTGCAGTGGTACTGCAAATTATACAAACCAGGAATGAAACCAGAGTTTCAGGGGCACCAGACTGGCATTAATAAAACAGGATTTCACCTTGTGTGTTAACAGGATTAACTGTGTACTACCTGTTTTAATAAAAACCCCAGGACTTGTTCTATTACCATAAAGTGTTTTCAGTAAGCCTGTTTTTAAATACTTTTATTAATTTCTCTAGTTGAAACAAAAAAAGCCAAACAAAAATATTAACTTATCCTCTCAGACCAGATTCCAGTTTAAATTCTTAAATTTTTTTGTTATGTTTTGGTATATTTCTCTATTAGAAAATTAGCATAGGATTTTCCCTCTGAATTCCTCCCATATGTAGTTAGTTACTACTTAATGTGTTTTTTATTTTTACTGTGTTAATCTACTCCAATTTGGTAATGCTTCAGGGCTGTTAACATATTTTTACTATACATTAAGAAACATAATTTCATAATTGTAATAGTAATTTTCACATCTCTGACAGATACTTGGTACTGGTACTTGGTACTTTATTTCTCATAGCTGATTTTTGTTTTTTTAAATTTGTTCCTTTAACTTGTTTTATCAGTTTAAGATCTATGGCACACAGAGTTGACCACTAATATCAACTGGAAACTTGTGCATGCATTCAAGATGGAGAACAAGAAGGAGAAACTGCAGTTATCTGGAGATGCCAATAGAAAATGTAGGCGGCTTTCTCTGTAACAGGCCAACTGTAATTCTGTGAGAGTCTATGAATTTCTATATTTCTAGTCTATAAATTCTGTAAATCTCACAGACTTGCTGCTGTGCTCTTTGCTGCAGTCTTGCCATGGGAAACAGCTGCAAGAACCCAGGAGAACCCACTGATTGTTTTGGCTGTACATATTTTTGTATCACTGCAACAAAAAGAGTGGTCAAACCGCCCCCCCAAATTTTTGTGAAGAAACAACATATAGTTATTCTTTATTGGAATTGGTAATTTTAGAGTCTATATGGAATGCAATCTGGCACAGAAATTGAGCCACATCTCATGAAATGGCCACTATATTGTGTTTCAATGCTATGGCCATACTAAGATTTATGTAAATTGTAAATTGCTATTGTTTTATACTCATAAAAAGAATGAGGCCCATGATGGGTAAGTTAAGATGGCAAGTGTGCAGAAAACAATGTCATTGGATTTGGAAAATGTCAATATTTCTGGACTTCCAAGAGGGGGTTCAACTAGGCCTGGCAAGTTTTGTCTCTCTTCTGCCTGGTCCCTATATTGAGTTACTGGGTTCTGCTGCAGATACAAATTTCAAAACAGACTTGAAGAAATGGATGCACGAGAAAGCTAGCCTGATGATATTTGTCATTATTTTTAAACTGGGAGAATGGATGGGAACTTTTTCAGGGTCTGATTCCATCAGTGCCACAACACACAAGGAAAGAAAAATATCTACTTACCAGATTAATTTCTGGTTAGCCATTCTGCCTTACAGGTTTAGCATAATTCCTACTTTAATACCTAGCAATTGTGTAGTCACCTAAATAAACCAATGCAATTAATGAAGTTTAATGCCCTAACCTCTCATACCAACCACTGTGTGCAAGTGAAAGGAAGCTTCCCCAAAGATTACTATATTTAGGTTTGACTGTGTCAGGCAATATAAACTAAAATTTCATACTATTCTGATCTTTTAGCTTTAAGATCTATACTTGAAATGTTTATTTCTGCCAAGAGGGCCTTAAAAGATCCATCCAAAGCAAAATATATTCTCTGCCTTACCACGCCACACTTCAGCGAAACACCCCTGACCAAGCTTCTGTTCCAGAAATAATGAATCACGTGCAACTTCCCATGCATCTTTAGCCAATCCAACAGTTTGTGGGGTATTATTCGTAGCAATCACAGTTAAGTTAAAACACAAACCGTCAGCTTTCTCTATAGGAGAGGAAATTAATAAAAAAAACACACTTATAATCCAAAATTATGCATGCATTGAGAAAGATGGAAGGTGAAGGTCTCTCAGTGCTGCATTAAAGTTCATTTGCAAACACTGTTTTTTGGATGCTAAAGGTAAAGACTTTCTTTGTTAGCTTGCAGAAAAAGGCTTCTTGGTATAGCCAAGAGATTACTATGTGAGCCTTGATTTATTATTAAGACAGTGGTAATTTGTCAAAATCAAGATCTTCCAACGAAACACAGAATTTCGGTTTTCTTTTGCCATCAATTATAGTGAAAGTTGAAGATTAAAGAATTTCAAAGTCAAAGACATGATTCCAAAGACATTTTTCCTAACAGTTTGAGCTTTACTAATTTTTTTTCTTGTGGGTCATGGTGTCCTATGTTTTCACCTTCCATCTTGCAATCCCCACACAGAGAGCTATTTTAAAATAATTATTTTGCTCCATACCCATCCATACTTCCCCAAACTGCCCATTTCCCAGTCTCTTGATCAACTGTAGGGATTCTCGTGGAATTTCCCAGACATCTTTGGTTTTGACAGACAGATCAGTAAGCCTTGGCATTCCTTTATGACAGGGGACTACTAAGCGGCAGCAAAGACCTGCAGCTCTCTCTGATGGAGCCAGAAGTGAAGCCAACAGCAAAGGAGAGGAAAGAAAAAAAAGTGTGACATGAAACAAATACAGTAAGCATAAAAACAATGCTACTCACAACAGCTGTTAGTTGCATACCACAAAGCATCCTGGAAGATTAGGAATTGAACATTGAAACATATTCATTTGAGACAGAACAGGAAATATTTTAGTCTTTGCACAGCCTGAAATGGAAGGTGACGACCAATGGTTTCTCTTGCGGACTCAGGATTTCCCTCCTCCCACAATGCTCCATCATTAAGATAATCTCTTGAGTAACTGGTTTATGGTACAGTATAACTTTTTAAAAAGTAATCTGTAAATTACAAGCTGAATTGTTTCTCTACTGAGTAAAAGAAACACAGAGAAGATTAATTACTTCTTTTTCTGAAAGAAAACAGCCATGAAAATTCGGTGGACTTTTTGTAACCTGTGAAAAGGCATTTTATATATTCTGCTCTGTGAAAAGGTACCTTTGTAGGTGTCATGTAAAAGACTTCTGACATTCTTTCTAAAGCAAACATTCATTAGCACATGCAGCCAGTGCTACATTGTTTGGGGCAGGTTCATTATATTATCTCTTGCAAAGCTTCACAGAAGACTGATCTGTGACAGAAGTCCCACAAGGTATTTCGGCAGGAGCAAAAACAATGAGATGTGTATATATATATATGTGTGTGTGTGTGTGTGTGTATAAAAATACATACACGCACATATTGATGAGGAGTATACTAAGGTGCACAAAGCAGACTACAATACAAAGCCTGCACAGTGACTTGCACCTTAAAGCACATGCAGCAGAGCAGAACAAGGTGGGGAACTGCAATTGCACTTCAGATTCAAACATAATCTGTATTCTTCTATGACAAATTTCTTTCTATGCAGGTGAACAGTTTGTTTCAGCATTATAAGGTGGGCAAGCACTGAAGCTCCTTGCAACACCAGACTCCACCCCATCAGCACAACTGTGCATCATGGCTCTCCCACAATTCAGAGTGCAGAGCAGGCAGTTCGAGGGAGCTTTTATGGTTTGCGTCAGCTGGGGCTGGCATGGAATGAGGGCTCCTGTGTTCACCTGGATCCTGGAGACTACAGATGAAACCTCCAGAGTGCTGGTCTGTACCATGCCTCCAGAGCTACCTTGCCTGGATCCTACTGATTATGCCTCTGTGTGGCACAGAAATGGCCGTTTCCAGATCTACTTGTTTCTGCATCTGTGCATGGAAAATACGCCACCCAAATAAACTGACCACAGGAAAACTAAAATTTGACATATACCAACTGGTACAGTGAGGCTGAAAATTATCTTCCTTATATGTGAGTTTTTATACCTTATTTAGCTAGAAGTAGAGTCACCAGAAACAACTAGAAATTCTCCCTGGCAGCATACACCCATCAGGAATTGGGTGGAGAAGACAGCCAGATGTCTAGTATGAATAGCATAAGAATACAGCAGACAGAATACAAAGAATACAGAAAAAATGCCCCACAGAGAAGTTGATTTCCCCAGTAAAAATTACAAAAAGTTTTTGAGCAGAAAGCATTTGGGGTAATCTGCTAATGTTATGAAAAGCTAAGATAAAGGGAAACAAACCCCAAAACCCAAAATAACTGAAAATACAAGTTTCTGCTTAAAAAATGACCATGCTGAGAAGCACAGCAGTCTTCTGTGTAAGAACCAGTTGCCCTATGCAGAGGTTTGTGAGACTTTAAAGTTGTATTTGTTGTATACCAATTGTCAGTGACAGCAGGATGTACTTTTGGGTGGAATAGTGCATGCCACATTTTAATCACAGGAATTAAAAAAAAGTTCAGTGGGTGGACACAAAGAGTGTGCATAAAGAAATACCCACATTGCCTTATTTATTTAACATAATTTAAATGTTAATACTTTGCACACGGAACAAAAATCCAGTGGGAAAAGATACGTAATGTATCAGGTAACATGAAAACCTTCTGGCCATTGCTTTCTTTAGGTGACCGAATTCCCCAATGCAATTCTTATTTGCTTTATTAGCAATAGTGTGCTGCAAAATGGCACAAATCCCTCTTATTCACAGGGAATTCATGCTTGGAGATGTGCAAGTCAAATTCAGTAATTCTGTTTGCTTAGAAGAGGGAGAGCTGGCAAAACCTTCAGCTCAGTAAAGTGTTAGGTTTTAAAAGCTCTGCTGCTGTATCCTGTGAATGGCACTCAAAGACATTTATAACCGTAATGGGAAAGGGATAACAGAAGATGCATTACAACAAGCAAGAGTCATAGATCAAATGACTCTTTAGGGCATCTTACACATACATCAGCTCAGCATCAAACACTTTTGTTTTAAAATACTTCAGAGTGCCATGTATTATCTGAAAAGTTACCTGAGTAATGCTGAACCAGCTGCTGAAGAGTTTCAAATTGTGCCCGAGTTGTGATATAATATCCACCATTGTCAAGTTTACGAATCTTATAATGTTTGACATGATCTCCTTTCATATCATCCCAATCTCGAATAGACAGGGAATAGGCACCTGTTCCGAGCAAAGGAGAAATAAAAAACTGTAATAAGCTTTTAGTCAGAAAGATTTTGGTTTCCTGGTCAGTTGTTACAAAGTGAAAGAGAAATTGCTTCCAAAAAGCTCACTGTATCTGAAAAAGAACAGATTAATCTAACACAATGAGATAAGCGTCAGAGAAATTCTGTGATGTGCACACCATGTCCCTTTCACAATGTTCTAGAAAGAAACCAGGACTTCTCTGTAAATGAAAACTTACGTTTTAGCATTTCCTGCTCCAGGCTGTTAAACTGACTTTTCCTATTCTAAGTGTCAGGTTACACTGCAAATACTATACTTTATGTAAATGCTAGTGGGTGGTAAATATCAAGATTTTCATAGGAAGCTCTGGAGAGAATGACTTTATATGTGGGTAGTGTTGTTACCTAGATGGATCCCAAACTTCTTTATAAACATTAAACAATCAAATAAGCATACTTTGTATGCCACAGTCATTGGAAGGTGTAATACTACACCAAGAGTACATCAAGAGCACCAGGAGATCTGCAAGAACTTCATGTTTAACTTCCTAAATCCATGTGGAGCTTTAGAGCTTATAAGTGGGATTCAGATGCCCAAGCACAGGGATTAAGTGCCATGTGAGATGCCGCAGGACATGCTGCTTGGTGGTTTTCACACAGGCTGTCATATTTTTCCATCCACATGGATGCCCTGCAGGCATTTCAAATGGCTCTGGATGCTCATGGCCAGGTAAAGGAACCCCAGTTGATGGGCTGGATTTAGTTTTAGGTGTAGTGGTGGCAGTCCACGGGTGGGCTGGGGGCTTGATTTATATGCCCATACGTAAGCCTGTGGTGCTATGAGGGCAGCTGAATCCCAGCCCAGTTTCCATGAGGGTTCTGGCACCGTGGTGTAATGCTGGTGTGGGCACTCGGTGTCTGCTGCCACAGGCAGCTGAACAGAGCCTCGGCTTCCCACTGACTGTAAAAACAGCTCGGCCACCTACATGGGGACCTGCATATTCAGGTGTTTTACTCTGAAGAACAGTCCTATTTTACATCCAGTCACACATGTGTTGGTCTCTACAGTGTCAAAACGACTTTTTACAGCATAACACAGCATCTGAACAAAAACATGGCCCATTTCAAAGGCAGTGAAGGAAACAAGCCTTCAGTCACGACTCAGACAAATATTGTGTTTACTCAAGGCAATTTAGGCATTAAAAGGAGAAGAGGCAACTGGCAGCTGCAGACATCTCAGGAAGGTCCTCGTTCTGGAACCTCTGCTGCTTTCACTGATAACCATGTCAGCTAAGGGCAGAAAAAGAAAACCACCAGCAAAAAACTTCGCATGACATGAAAGGTTGTCCCAAGTGTAAGATGTCTTGGATGTATCCCCTGGAAGAAGCCTCCCTGACCACATTAACCAGCAACAGGTTGCACTGGTGGGTGGCTCATCCCTGAGGGAGCTGCAGTGAGCAAAATATCTCCACCCTGACTCCAAGGACTTCTCAAATTCCCTGTTGTTTGTCCTCTATATAGGAGGAAAAGAGCCAGCACTTAAACAGATGATTCTGGTTTATTTGAATGGGAGGCACCCTTAAAGGAGTGTCAGGGGTTGTATTTATTTTCTTTTTTTTTTTTTTTAATTTAGTTTCATTTAATTTAATTTTTATTTATTTATTTTGGTGGGGTTGGAACTAGATGATTTTTAAGGTCCCTTCCAACTCAAGTCTTGCTGTGATTCTATGATTTCTAAGTGTAGAAAAATACTGTTTGTTTAGGAGTTTTCTGAGGAGGTTTTCCCCTGAGTCAGTACCTCTCTCTCAACTAGGAATTCAAAGCTTTTTGGTGATTTGCAAGCACATCTTGTGCATGCTTTGTACCACCACTCTGGGCTGTACATTGTCAGACTCCTTTCAGAATTTTCCAGGCAGTCTTCTCCACCTCCACATTCTTGAGTTTTGATCCACTGGCAGCAGCTGTATTTTCTTTAGTCAACGCTCCCTGCCTATCTGGTCACTATTTTAGATTCTTTAGGAAAATGTAAACAATCTGTGGCTCCAGGTCTGCAATCAGAGCTGTGTGGGTGGCCCTCTGTGGACCCCCGCTGACCTCAGATCAAGTTGCAGGACTGGAGCTTTAGTTCAAATCTGGACATAAACAAGAACCAAGATGGATTTCATTATTCATTTATTTAGGCTGTTGGTTATCTATACTATTTGTTATTATCTGATGACAAACTTAAATTTAAGAGATATAAATAATAAAAATTTGGGATAGAAATACAACATTACAATATATCATACTAATGAATTTTTTTTAAAAGCCAAACAACTAAAACCAGACAGCCTTGAAGGGTGGAGATTAAAACCAGGTGAAGGATTATAGAGACAAGAGCTGATGAAGTACCTGGGTAGTCAGGCACTGGAAAAATGAAAAGCCAGCTCCGTATAATTTATTTTGAAAGTAAGAAGAGAAGGCAGCCATGATCAAGGGAGGTTAAATTCATGCTGAAATAATTCATGATTATACTTTTAACATGATCCTAATTAATTTTATTATTGTTATTATTTAAAGCAGAAGAGACAATTCTAGGTCACAAAACAATTCCTGCCTCAAGCCCAAGATGACTACTTGGGGCAAGGCATTTTGAGAAGACTTATGGCAGAACACACCATTTAAACCCACCCAGCCGATTTTTTCTCTCTCATGAAAAACAAACTCGCTGTTTTCTTCTAACAACATATTGAAACACCACAAGGACGAGAAGGGAAATAGGCATTTTTTACAAAAACCATGCATGTTTTTTTTTTTTCCAATAGCTTTGATGCAAACTCTGCCTGAAGATGCAGAAAGCCTTAAGTTTGAACACAGAGAAATTAAGCTTGCTGCTGTAAGTCCATCCATAATGGATTACTACATTTCTTCAATGCTATTGTGTCTCACAAGAAATTAGAAAAACACCCTGACTTAGTTAAGTAAACAACACTGCAAAACATTTCCCCTATCACAGTATAAAACTGGGGGAAACCAGACTAAACTGATAATGTGGTTTAGAGAAACAGTGTTGTGTTTGTTTTTAGATCCGTGGCTGCATATATATGAGAGAGTTTTTAAACTTGTCATGGAGCGGGATGAAGTCCTGCTCCTCACACACACCACAGCAACTGTTGGTGAAAAAAAAACAGGTGGAGGCTATTTGCAGCAAAAGAGCAAGTTAGAGCCCGTCTTGCTCCTGGTGAGAGTGCCTTATTGCCATGTGAAGCATGATGAAGCTGTGACAAGAAATTGTCTGTCTGAAACAACAGCAAGTCTATTCAGATTTTGCATCAAAAACAGTCTTCAGAGTTATAGGCAGCAAAGGAAGAATCCAGTGACTAGAGGAGGCAAAAATGCAAAGCTTACAATTTTAGATGATTGAATGCAGCATCTGAAGATAGGTCAGGGAGAGAGGAGTGGAAGTACTGCTTCTCTTCTTTAAACCCCTTCACTAGCCATGACTCCAGCCATTTTGCATTCTAAGCCTAGCTGATAGTGTGCTCTGATCAAAGCACTGACAAGTCAGTGCTTTAATTATGTGAACCATCATTAGACTACAGAACTTATATGGAATTAATTCTAGTGACTTATGCCTCCCACAGCTTTTGTTTTGGATTGTTGGTTAATTGAGAAATGGCAGGTTTGTTTTTACTTAGTTGCAGATTTTCTGCTCAATAGTTGTAGGAGTTAGAAAGATCTTTTCATACATGTGAGCTTTTGAAGAAGATGTTGACAGGCCTTGTGAGCAAAACGTAAAAGCAAAAATAACACCCGCCAAGAAAACTGGAACTCCTCCAACATTTTTAGAGGGAAGAAGAATACATCCTTCCACATGACTTCAACAGAATACAGTTGAATACTTTATGAATATATTAATTAGAAGTATATTCAAGTATTTTCCCTGTTAATATGTGAATTTAAAACCGCTGCATAAATTTTTTTCTCCTTTCTTTTTTTGTTCCCCCCAAGAATCCAGCATTTCAAGATCATACCATGCAGCTTGCACTGCAGATACCACGGGCTGAGCATGAGTTCTACTCAGGTTGCTCTCTACTTTGAATACTCACCCTGAGACCTAGGGATATCCAGACATCAAATTCCCTAGCACAAATATATGCAAAACAATACTTATCTCTACTTCATACCACTGAAAACAGTATTTCACGCAGTCAGCCTGGTTGAATCTCATCCAATTTTTCCTGTATTATCTTCTCATTCATAGTCAGAATAGCTTTACCCAGCCTACCTTTGGTAGTTTCGCTTTCCCGGATCAGGAAGGTACCTCTGGGGTTTCCAAATGACAGCAGCTGCCTCTCGGCATCTTTTCGGCCAAGCTTGCCAAAGTACCACCTTAGGGAAACATCAGAAATAGTAAGACAAACGCCACACATCATTACTAAGTAGTGTCACAAAGCCCAGACATGGAGAGGATTTTCTGTGGCTACTATGGTCACTCAGACAACAGTTAACCATTTTTGTCCTACTGTGTCTGTTTTATCGTGCTGGAAAGCCAATGTGACAAGCCATGTAGTAGATGTTCCCTGCGTTGTGCAGTAGCTCTTTGCATTAAACCTGTAATCAGGAGGTGCGAGAATGCTTGGTGTCCTACAACAAGGGCCAGGACAAAGAGACCAAGCCGTGGTGGTGGAGGGAATAGACCAGGAAAAGAGCAGAAAACTGCACCACTGCTGAAGAGCAGTATTTTTACATATGTTACTATAAACTACATATTTGACTTACATAGTGATTTACTAGTGTTCAACATTTTTGTTGCAGCACAGCTGTAAAACCTCAGTAGAAGGGCAAGATTCAACCACTTCACTGTGGTTCTATATGAGGCTTTCAGCGATTTCCTTCCTGCAGAAACGTTTTTGTGTTGTTTCACAATCAACCAAGTACAACCCGAAGTACAGACTCCAGTAGTACCTGCTCAGCTCTATAAGCTCCTCCACTGTATCTGCTATACTGGAAATAACATGAACATACACATCATTCCCTTTCTTGGCATAGATATGTCCGTATTAGGCTGCCTTGTGTATGCATTGTAGGCATGCTACCTACCCTAGGATTTGTATTTGTTGATACAACGTGCCCTCTTTAATGGACAGTTTGCACACTAATTGACTCAAAATATTTTTACAAGTTGGTTCAGAAAAAGCAAGGGCACCTTTTGGTTAAAGCTTGAAAGTAGCTGATATTTCAAAAAAGGAAACAGACCTGAGATCCTTTAGGTTTTCTTCCTTTGTTTTGACATTGAAAGAGCACTGAGCTTGTGCTTCTTTTGTTACTAATTACCTAATTATTTATCAGTGAAGTTAAGAACTGAAATAAATATAATGTAAGTAATTTGAAAAATCACTGCAATCAATCAAAACCAACTCCTCACACCTCCTTCTAATACAGCACTTATGGGTCTTAGAACAAAAAAAGAAAACATACTCCTCTGCTTGGATGGAATCGACTGGAGCCACATAATTACTGGGAATGTAACCAGTTTCCCCTGTTGTCAAGGAACGGGCCTCCCACCAGTCTCCTTCCCTGTGGAAACAGAGGTGAGGAGGAGAAGTGAGAGCAAGACACAGCTGGTAAAGACAATAATGACCTGACCTCATTAACAGCACCCAAAACTGCATGGCCGTAAGAAGCCACAGCAACTCATCTCTTTATCACTGGCATGCTTCTGAGAGAGCTGTTTGCATCTAAACCCAAATAATACACATATTTCTTTACACCTATAATCACTGCAGCAGTGATTAGTACTGTAGCCTTCCAGATGTAGCATAATGGCATGAAGAGGCGTAACAGCCCAGTGTAATCAGGTTTGGTGAGGGCTGGATTTGGACTAGAATGTTGAAAACTGTATCCACAGCAATTATTCTAACACAGACTGCTGAGAGAGCTTATAGGAAAATTGCCAAAATAAATGCTGTGTGCTGGTTTTGGCTGGGATAGAGTTAATTTTCTTCAAAGCAGCTGGTATGGAACTATGTTTTGGATTTGTGCTGGAAACAGTGTTGATAAGGCAGGGATGTTTTCGTTACTGCTGAGCATCATTCACACAGGGTCAAGGCCTTTCCAGCCTCTCACCCCACCAGAGAGGGGCTGGGGTTGTGCCTGGATCTGTGAGGGGACACAGCCGGGAGAGCTGACTCCAACTGACCACAGGGGTATTCCATAACATAGGGCATCATGCAAAGCTGGGGAAGAGGGAAAAGGGGGGGATGTTTGGAGTGACAGCATTTGCCTTCCCAAGTCATGGTTAGGCATGATGGATCCCTGCTTTCCTGGGGATGGCTGAACACCTGCCTGCCTATGGGAAGCCATAAATGAATTTCTTGTTTTGCTTGGCTTCTGTGCATGACTTTTGCTTTACCTATTAAACTGCCTTCATCTCAACCCATGAATTTTCTCCCTTTTACCCTTCTGATTCTCTCCCTGATCCCACCATGGGAGACGGCAAGTGGCTGTGTGGGGCTGAGTTGCTCTCTGAGGTTAAACCGCAACACAGTGTCACATTCACTGCCAATTTTAAACTTCTATGAGCATAATTAATCTGAAACCCAAAGATATCAAAAAGCCATCTCTCAACATGGCGTTTATGGATCACACTTCATTGTCCAGATTCCCTCTGCTGGCCACCTGGAGGAGGTATCTGAAGTAGCAAAGGACTAGGCTGCATTTTCAAATACAAAAACCTCTTCTTCTACAACATTTAAATGTGAAGAGGTTCATGCAGGACTATCTTTAGGCAGCATTCTGTAGGCTTAGCTGGTGCACACAGTGGGACATGGTACTGCCTTTCAGACAAGGCATGTTGCTGTAGGATATGCAGCTTGAAGAGAAGTTTATTTCTCAGCTTTTTGCAGGACGAAATTATTTGAGATTTAGCAATTTGTATTTCATTCTCAGCACCAGATGCACTGATATTTAACTCCTACCACTACTAATAAGCATTCTCTTTTCTATTTCTGGGCTGCTTAGAAACTCTTTCTCAGTGCCCCTCTCTGTAAACCAGAAACTTGTTCACTAAATAAAACACTATTATCAAATATGGCTGGAGAATTCAGCCTCTTCTGGAAGCAAGCAGTTACAGAAAATGCACTGTCTAAGCTATTACTGGAAGGAAAGGTTGTGTCAAAATGAATTCTTACTTTAAATTTTCTATTTCATTTTATTTAACAGTTTAAAGGAGCATGAACTCTATGGAAAACTACTATAAACCAGCTGTGATTAGGCAAAAAGGAGACGCTTCCAATTTTACAGTTCAAGAAACAAGAAGTGCAAATAGCTTTCGCAGAGGCTGGCAGTTGACACTATTTTAATACACCTTGTTGTGCATTAGTATGTCAGGCAAATGGCCCTTTTTGTTTGTGTCTCTAATATTACCAGCTGAAGTGCTAACCTTTCCCCCATACGCTGCTGTAAAATATTTCTGAGGCATTATGCCATACTGAGGTTGATAAATGGTACCATTACATTTCTTCTCACTGTGCAGAAAGTCCACTAGATGGAGGTATTTTGTCATATCTGGGGAGGAAAAAGCCAGTCCTGCAGATGATCACAACATCAGGAACGACCCCCTCTGCTTTGACAGAGAAGCTTAAATCTCTCAAAGCACTGCCAGAAAGAGGGAGGAATGCAGGCTTTTTTCACAGCTCTTAATTTTAGACCTGCAGCTGAGGTAGGAGGCAGCTAGTCAATGGGGCCAGACAGGGTGTGTGGGAGTGGCAGTGGGAATGCTGGGGATGGCCCAGTATTTGGGAGCCCCAAAGTCAGGCTCTGCTCTGAGCCACTCTGCAGGTACCTCTTTCCCCCAGACTGCCTTTAGTAAAATTTCTGAGTTTAAACCACAGTGATACCCCCTGTATGTCACTTCAGGTGTTGTGCTGAACGTTTACCCCAAAGCACAAATCAAATTTTGTTTTTTGAGAGCTAAAGAAAAATCCAAACCACTCCAAAAATTCCAGACAAACTAGTTTTTTGCACATATATGCTTTCTATTTGCAAGCAGCATTGGCAGGTGCTTAAAAAATTGGCTTATTTCACATAATTCCCGATGTAAACGAGCAGAGGAAGCATTCTTACAGAAAAGCAGCTTTCTGGAGATTCCCAGTGTGGCTCTCACTACTCCAGGGGTGTGGTTAGGTCCATGTTAATAAGCAAAAAAAGCTGACTACAATGGGAACTGAGCTTTTATAATCCTACAGGAAAATCAATGGATGCTTGGTCTTTTTTTCTTTCTTAGAAAACCTTCTTCCAGGCAGTAATTACCTGCATCAAAATGCATGTACTGCAGCTGCCCACATGAAGCGGAATCTGTCTCACCAACTCCAAGGATGATTGCTCTGCAAGTCCTTGTGAGCACCCCCTGATTTCACCAACTGGCAGGTACAAGGTAGTTAAAATGTGTAGAATGTCTTATTTCAAGTTATGGCATAGTTTGTGGAAGGTTAGGAAAGCACCAGGCAATGTGAACAAAAATGGATCATACGTTAAAAAAGGGTTTGTTTCCAATTGCTAATTTAGAAGCAGAAAGGTTTTAAACTGCTGCTCCCTCTACAAGTCATAACTGAAGTTTCTGTGCTTTCATCTATATCAAAGCTCTTTAGCTTCATGAAATATTCCACAGAA
This sequence comes from Pardalotus punctatus, assembly GCA_013400915.1. Taxonomy (NCBI): domain Eukaryota; kingdom Metazoa; phylum Chordata; class Aves; order Passeriformes; family Pardalotidae; genus Pardalotus; species Pardalotus punctatus. The sequence continues at coordinate 55,220 of VZTX01007030.1, read as the reverse complement.
TTACCTGATTTTTTTTAAACTTCAATGCACATTGAGCCAATTCCAATGCTGCGGTTGCTATGTTAAAATTAACAGGAGTTGCACCAGGGGTGAATTTGCCTCACTGTCACATATTGTAAGAAAAAAAGAGGAGACCAATATCACAAAGCCTTTAGAAAGTGACATACTTGGTTGTTAACCCATACTACATGACAGCAGTAGTGAACGTAACACAGAGCCTGCCACTTTATGTTCTTAGCCAAGAATTACAAGATGTTCAGATATAGGTCAGTAGCACAGTGAGTTTTAGAAGCTATTTTTAAATAGCTAACGGATTTTTTTTCTATGGGCAGTTGATAAAATTAATTTTAAGTTGATGATTTCCAGGATGGAAATGTGGTTTTCAGGTCAGATGCAACAGTGCAATGGAAACAGAACTTCCTAGCATGTTCTGACTACACCACCTACCTTTAAAAGGACAAAAATGCTTTTAAACTTGGCACATGAGTATGGGTAACAACTCTTTTGTGAATCAGTTTTTAGCTCATTTCTGTGTAGGGGTACTTGCAGCAGATTGGAAAATGTGTTAGTACATGCCTTGCAGAGCCTCTGTGGCCACTGGTAAAGTACAGAGCTGGTAGCCTCAGTTCTGAATGTGGGGTTACTGTAAAATGTAAGCAGTGAATCACACAATCTAACACTTTCTTTTTTTAAAGTAAAGCTGCATGTGGTTGAAGTTTTTTCCCCCAACAATAAAGCACTTAGAAAAAATGCACTAAAAGAAAGCAAAGTAAGTAAGCATAAACTCCTCCATACCTGAATATCCCACATCAGATTTTACTAGTAACATTAACAAACATTACTGTAAACATTATAAGTTTGAAACTATTAAAAAGCAAATTCCCAAGCCTAAAACTTACGAGCTGTTAAGTATCTGAAATTTTTCTCCTTTGTGAAAACTCAAGTCATCTTCTGTTCTTGCTTCATAGTCATAAAGGGCCACGAAAAGAGTTACACCTAAAGAAAAAGACAGGTGGGTTATACTCCATCACAAAACACAGGAGGAGAAGGAACCTTAAGAGACGATGTGGCTAAGCCACAGGTAAGCAACTCCAGCTGTTGAGGAGCAAAACAAATTGAACCCTCCTAATTTTTGAACAATTCTCATCTCTCTGGTCTTACACAGCCAATGGGCACTCCCCCTCCTTCACTCTGTACAGTCACAGGATCCCAAGCAGGCAAAGGGGTTGAAGAGAGTTCAGATGTAGCCATGCCAAGTGTTTCCTTTAACTACTTGAGGTGTCTCTGCCCACACTTTCTGTTCCCTGTTAGAGGGGTGAGGCAGTTAGCCAAATTTGGCATGTATACATAATTTCTCACCCACAAGGGAACCTGCAAGTTAGCAAAGGCAGGGGTGAAGACCCAGCTCCACCCTACTTCAATTCTTTGCACTTTTTCATGAAATAATGAAGTAGCAGCTAAAAGCAACATGCTGAGACAGACATGCCTCTGCTGTAGATGCATGATTGATACTATGAGCACCAAAATAAGACTTTCAAACTCACCTGTTCCTCCTCTTGTACGCAGTGTCCCTGTATGAGAGGATGAATTGACTCCACCAAACACAGTCAGTCCTTGGCCTCCTGTGGCATGGAAGTTGTTGTAGTTTGGGATTGAAGTCACACCAAAGCTAGGATAGTGCTGTGGAGTGGGATCTGTCCCATAGCGGTAGCCTGAGCTTTGAGTTAAACTGCCATCCCTCTCATCAGTCAGTTTTGTTGCTTCTTTATCCTTACATTGCACACAGCCCATTATCTAAAATCCTAGGAGAGGAAGGAAAGGACAGGTGTTCATATGTCAATGATCTCCTCCAAACCCACATATGATGAGGCTCAAATTAAGTTCACTACTCAGAAGTTAAGCACTTTGAATAAAAAACCTGCAGTGGTTTGAATATAAACAGCAACATGTTAGAAAAAAGCTCACACAAAATCTTCCCCTCTGGAGTTTTCCATCGAGGCCTGGGAAAGAAGGTCCTGCCTGCTCTTAGCGGCAGATCTTTGCCCAGCCCTGCCCGACAATATTTTGCATGGAGGGACAAAGAGGATGAAATCCACCTTGCTCACCCTTTGCCAGGAGGACACAACTGGCAGGCAAAGGACTCAGCCAAAAAAGTGAAGCTGGAGGTGTTCAAGAGTGCCCTAAGAACACAGAATGAGGCACTTAGCTTGTAGGTTCATATTTGACCATGCCAACTACACAAGAGTGGACTTCACCTAAAGACAGTAAAACACTTCTTCCATTGCTGGAGCTCTTTATAGCAAGCAGAAAAGCCAAGAGTTATTAGAGCAGGAAAGTAGGAGGGAGCTATCAGAGGGCACAACTAAAAAGAAAAAATAGGAAGCTCCTTTTTATGCAGTACCAAATTGAAGGCTAAATCCACCGGTAGCAGAAGGTGTGACTGCCAAAGGTACGCATGTTAAGAAACTAGGGAAAGTCCCAGAAGAATGAGTATGTCAAATGCAGAGCAACTCAAAATACAGATTCCACACAGGATGAAAACGAGAGGGTTCCAAAAATTACAGACTCAAAAAGGTTGCTCCAAGTTTTTGAATTCTATCCTCTTGCTCAGCACCCTCATGGGGCCTTACCCAGGGCTTGGGTTAATCTCTCTTTCAGGTGCCTGCCTCTCTCTATGTGGAGGAAGACAGAGGGTGATTCGCCACATCTCAGAAGCCGTCCTGCAAGATTAGTCCTGTTACCTGGTGATGCCTTTCATCTGCTAGCTCTAACTTTCTATAATCCATGTGGTGGTGTTACTGAACTCCCTCCTGTTGACTCAAGTTGAACCTCGACACAAAACCTGAGTTTCTGGAGCTGGGTGTGATGAATCTAGGGAATCAGATACTTGTATGGATGCATCCTTGTTCTGAACCAGTACAGTGACTCAGATGCAACCTGGCACACAAACAACATACTCTAAACTGTGGGGCTGGAAGAGAAGTGGCAGAAGAAAAATCTTTAAAAATTACTTACTAGATATACTTTTTTTCACAATATATAAATAGACAGGGAGAAAATGCAGAGAACAGAAAAAAAAAGAAGTGAAATATTTTTATTTTTTTACCCTACATTTCACATTTCAGACAATATCTGTCACTTCGGGTAAATAAAAAGTCTATGCTTTTTAAAATTTCCTAATTTTTCTGTAGCTGCCAGGCTGGCTATTTTCTATGCCTTACCCAACATAAACACAGGAAACTGGTTTTGACAAACTCATGGGATTCAGAAAAAGAATGTTTCACCAGTGCTAATGCTTGAAAAATAATGCAGCAGTTCCCTGTTTTTCTGTCACAGTCCAGGGTCTGGATACCTGCTTCCTACAGCTAACCTTCCTAATTGACAAGAAAAACACTTCTGTTGAAGGGTATTTTCTACAATTTGCAGGTACTTCCATTTATTGCATAAGCCTGTCTAGAAAAACAAGCACCATTTTTGTTGCCCAGTGTGACGCCCATCCACAAGAGTGACCATGAGGGATCTGGGAAACTACAGGCCTGCCAGTCTGACCTTGGTGCCCGGGAAGATTATGGAACAGATCACCTGGAGTGCAAACACAAGGCATGAGCTGGGATCCCTCAAAAAACTAAAGCAACAAGCAAGAAAAAGAACTAGCAACAAGAAACTAAAGCAAGTTGAAGGAAAGGGGTTTGCAGCCTGGAGGCTGCAAAACACTCTGCTGCTGTTACTGCTGCAGCAGCCACGCTGACCTCCAGCCTCTGCTCACCCTGGAAGCTGGGCTGGAGCTAGAGGTGCAGAGTATTGTGCATACCCAGGACCAGTAGCGACACCAGGTGAGCCCTCAGGGACCATGAGAGGTGCAGAGGTGCCCTGGCCAGCTTCATATCAGCTGCAAAAAACTGCTTGTGGAGACACACCTACTGCTTTTACCGTTTCAACAGCAGGATGGTCTGGCTCTGGGGACCCTTTGTTTGGAGATGTCACTCAGAAGTGGTTTTCTTGGCTCCTCTCAGAACCAAGAAGTCCTATGGGCACTGCCAGGGAGTGAAGTAGGACCACGTGGAAGGTAAGAGCCCCATGGGGTGGTGGCTCATCTCACTGGTCTCTGCACAGGCAGAGCCCAGAAGGCTTTGGGAGAGAGATTAATCTCTCTTGGGACTTGGACCCTGCTATTCCTCTGTGAAAGTGTGGCTGTGATGTGCAGAGAGCAAAACACGGGCAGCGAGCAAACACTGCATGGGAGATGCCATGAGAGAAATCCCAGCTCAGCAGGAAGGGCAGAGAGGTGCTGACCGCCTGAACAGGGAAGAGTAAGCCATTACATCAGCCTGCTTAAAAGCTGCAGCATGGGCTTATTCACCTCAAAGCAACTAAGTGATATGCAGGATTTACTGTTTAAAGAGGAATTTCACAGCCTTTTTGTTGGCTTGCAGACTTACATGCCTGTGAAACTCTATCACCTCCTCCCTTTCCCCTCCCAGCTCTGTTTCTTCTCTTATTTTTTCCCATGTGCTTTCATGAAAAAAGTAGAGAAGAAAATGAAAGGAAAAAAAAGAGATGGGAAACATGAAATCTGGGAGACCGGGGGGGAGGGAAAGTGGTTTTCTTGTTGCTCATTCACAAACATTCAGCTGAGCAGGGGAAAAAAGTCCCCACTGAAATCCAGGAATATTTCACGTACAAATTTACAACTGCTGACAAGACAACCCTACATATTTCATTTGCACATTGATGAGGAAAATGTTAAAATGACAAATCAGCTGCAGAAAGAAAAATTGCTCAAAGTATTAATTCTGAAAAAAGTGAATAAACAAAGGGATGGTATACATATGTACGGGTGGTTTAAAAAATGGTTTGTGTTTTTATTACTAGGAATGATATGTATAGAAAACCAGTGAATTATTAATTTTGCGACTTTTGTTTGGTTTTTGCTTGCTTTATCTTCTTGCTGGCAACAGCAGCACACGGGGAAGGAGAATTTAATGCAAAGTGAACGACTGGCAAAATGGGCTTTTTCTTTCACTTGTCCCCTCCCACTGTCACAGTGTCTAGACAATCCAAGTATAAAGACTGCTTGATTGCAGCTTCTTGTAAAATGTGACAGAGGGTGTTACATGCATACATCTTTTCAAGCCAAGTCCCTGAAAGTTGTCTGTTCTTGGCTCAAAGAAACAGCATCGCGGGGAGTTGGCTAAATGTGAGAGAATACATGTATGTATGTACATGCCTAAAGTGATTTCAGCTTACTCAGGGGTTTCATAGACAATAAATATCACCTCCATTCAGCATTGGCCTTTGTGTCATTGAATGGAATCCAAAACTAATCTCCTTTAGTATCACAGAGCAGGCTTTTAATATCCAAAAGTTTCATCTCCCTGCATATCAGCATTTGGAGCTGTGGAAGGCTGGAATTATTCAGCCAGCTCTGAGATCACTAAACAAAATCTGGAGTTGTTTTACACTAAACTCTCTAGGGATGAGCACACAATGTTGTTCAGCCAATATGCTGTGCATCTTACAGTAAGGGAACAAGTTTTTATTCCATTTCCACTAGGAAAGGCAGCATTTCTCAGATGTGTGAGTTATGGGTCACACAGCATTACCATAGTCTGACACTGGTAATGTTAAAAAGTATGTAACTGGCCTAATTATAATGAACTTTTTTAATGCAAGCAAGTAGAATTTATTTATTTTGAAGTTGTGTTTTTATGGGCAATGTAAAATGTGTTTTCACGAAAACATAGCCCCCTTCCTTTTCATGGGTTTTGAGATTTTGTTAGAAACAAATGAAAATAAACAATATGTTATTTGTCTCCTTTCTTGCCCTTATTACATTTCTTGCACTCCAACATTTACATTGCAAGCAAGCCAACATGTAGAAGAGTAGTTTCTACCCACACTGTGGAAACATTAGTTGACAAGGATATAAAATTCATTATATCATTATTAATTATTAATATAGTCATAGCATCTTAATTACTTTCAGGCAGGATATAGATGAAGGCTAAGGAGACATATTAACATTATTATTATTACTGTAAATCACCCTCCTTTGGTTTTTCTTTTGGTTCTTGATACAAAATGGAAGCCAAAACTGAAACACCCAACAAAGCCAGACATCCACTCCATTAACAAAAATAAAAGCAGTCCTCTGCTAGCTAATGAGAGCCTAGGAAAAGTCCAAGAGTAGCAGGAAAATTCCTTTTTTCCATACTTCTATTTTAAAAGTAAAAGCTCCAACATGTGATATCTGAAAAGCAAAAAGTACTGATTAACCTTTGCTTCTGCAGTAGTAAGCATATGGATGGGGGCAAGAGTGGTGTAAATTCACTCCTTCAGAGCATGAGAAGTTTTCCCATAAGCTTTTGCACTCACAGCTGAAACGGAATTATGGTACATCTTCAGAACCTGCTTATCCTACAATTATAAGAGAAAATGGGTCCCAAGAACATTTCAGAAAGAGGTACTGGGAGATGCAGGGGAAAACCTTTCTATTCTGCACCCTTTGATCCTTGCTGTGGCCTCTGTTGTACAACCCCTTGCACAGGAAAGGGGACGGGCACGGAAGAGGGCTCCAACCTGCTGAAAAGATGGGGAGCAGGTTCAGATCCAGCAGGGTGCATTCTCCTTCCTCCTGGATTACTCTGGAACGAAATTTGATGGCATATTTTTAAGACAACTTCTCTCAGTGAAAGACATGAAAGGGATAGGCTGGATGACTGGTAACTGTCAACTGCCTTTTTCTGACCAAATTTTACAAATCTTGTCTGGAAAGCATCAGCAGGGAAGCTGAGTTAAGAAATAGTTATGTTAAAAGGAAATCAGAAGCACAAAATCCTTGGTTTTTATTCAGTCTCTGTGGTAAACAGGCATGAATCAAACTAAGGGTTGCATCCAGCATGGCTGTGAAAAACTAAATCTCTTAAGGGCCATCTTCTTGGTGCTTCATGTTTTGCTGAAAGCACCACAGAACTATCAGTCTGTGACATCAAATAAACCAAAATTTATGAGCTACTGTAGGATTAAGTATTCAAAATGCCACATTCTGAGTTACCGTGAAGATTCAAGGAGGACAGAAAAGGCCTTCCAAGAGTAAGTACTCCAAGAATGTTTAAAAGAGACTTTAAAAATGACTGTGGAATGCCTCCTGCAGGCTGTAGAGCAGGAATAATCAACATAGGAATTTACCCCAAAGTTGAAATGTCCTAACTTTCCATACCATTGTTAGTAGCTCCCTACAGAGAAACTGACATATTAAGTATTTTGAAACACGAGTCTGAGACACATTAAACTCCCCAACTTTCAGAAAATTCTCAGTCACCCACTTTGACTATTACAAGGCATTCCTAGTTGGGCAACAAATATTCACTTAAAACTAGTCCTATGTAGGTCAGTAATTCTCATGCTGTCTGCTTGCTGACCTCTCTTTGACTCACATCCATGCTGATGGGAGCATTTTGGATTTCCAGAATTAATACTTTGTCAGTTTCAAGCCAACTCAAATGAAACAGATGGAATAAACCAGCACCACTTATTGCATTTTATTTGTTTTTATCTATTAACTCTGGGACATTTTTGAGGACTGCCTACATTCTACCTCAACCAGTGATTCCACAATTTTTAGGTCAGAGAGATACAACAAATACTTTAAAATTCAAACTCTTCAGTATTATTCATTATTTCTCAGTCTTGTGGGTTGCAGGTTACTATATATATGCATAATTTTTATACTAAGGTCCAATCTAAAAAGAATATAATTTTACTGCAATGCAATAAATCTGGTTCAGCCTTGAATGAAGCTGGAGATTTGTGTAGAATTCTTGCAAATCTACATGTGCACCATACCTGTCATGCTGCATTAAAAAATGTAAATCAGAGAAGACACAGTACTACCACTGGATGTCCTCTGACTGTTAAATATTCGAAGAAAATCTCACATACAAGGATGTCATATTCCTGAACAAAAAGCCAGAAACACCAGGGCAAAACTTCAAGTATGTTTCAAAACAACACTCAAAAATTCCTGGGCTGCATTAATTTGAGTTTTTAAAGGGAGTCCTTTAATGCTTCAGTCCCAGATTCTGCTTTAGTGGGTGGAGCAGAAAAACAACCCAGCAGTTCAATTGTTCATCTGCAGCAGTCGAAAGTCAGGGTGCTGCCCTGTGTCCACGGACATCCACGGCTGGAGGAGCAGGAAGAGCAGTCTTAGCTGATCTCCTGCTGCCATACTGCCTTGGTTAAAGCAAATGCCTTTTACAGCGCTCTTAGGATTGTTTCTTTTCAGCTTATACAGTTGCTTTGGAAGCTTTCTACAATGGTGGCAGAAGGGGTTCAGGAAAGGGAGCAGCTCCTGCTGCTGTGAGAAGAACAGATCCTGCAAGGAGCTTTGAAATGCCATATTCTGCCCTGCTGTTCCTCCCCATTATTGAGCGACTGGGGACACAGCCCTGAAAACAACAGCTTCTTGACGCTACAGGCAAGGTTTAAGTTTTAACACATGCCTGCAAAGTGTGGCCCTGTGCTTGCCTTCCCTCTTTTCCCCTTTGAGTCAGTTATGAAAAATGAAGGTTTGGGCTTCACCTTGCCCAGTTATTTTCAGCCAGCCTCGGGTCAGGACCAGGGAAGAGAAGGTGTGTGTTGAAAGATTTCACTGTGCTACAACCAGACCCTTGGCTTCTGCCAGAGGCTCTGAGCACAGCTGTCCATGGGGCAGGACAGGTGGCCCCTCAGGGCCAGGAAGAGCGATGAATGTCTTGGTCCCTCTCTGGCAAGAGATTTATTACAACCCAGACAATCCGTTCATCATCCACATAGCTATATAATCTATTTATTACAAGTTAGAGAGGAAAACGGAAGTCAGTGTTCCAGCTGGGCAGGAGGGACAATAACCATCTCCACGTGTTCTCTGAGAGACAGTTGTGGCGGTGGGACTGGGTGGTAGCTGTCTGGTGGGGAGGTCACCTGGCAGGGCCACAGGAAGCTGCATTACCACAATGTAGCTGTTTGAGCAGCTGTAATCAAAAGCTCCCCAGTGCAAGAAGAGAAGACAAACCCTCCAAACTGCCCATGAAAGGACACGTTGCCACCCTTTTGGTTTTGCGCAGCTTCTTTGCCAGCCAAGTCTGTGAATGTCGGGGCCTCATCTTTTTCAAAAAACAGTGAATTCCCTTCCACTCCCTGTGATACATCCCTTTCAGCAAAACCAAACCAGAACAAAACACAAGAAGCAATTAAAGGCTCACCCTGCAATCTCTTAAAGTTACAGTAACTGAGTTATGCCTTGTACTGTCTCAGGGCTTTTATTACTTTGAAAAAAAGATGCCCTAGAAAAAAGCAGCAGTTCTGAGAAAAGGTTCTTCTGTGTTTTTCTTCTTTTCCCACCAACATCCAAACTTCACTTGTAATCTAAAAGAAAGAAGCTTATGTGTAGCTAACTTGAGAGGGAAGGCCTGCAGGTTTTACGCTCGTAAACTGAAGAGCAAGTCAGACTCAAAATCGCACATAGGATTTTTTTCATGCTTAAAATGAGTTAAAGGAATCTTTGAAATAAAAGAGCTAATGGCAACAGCTAAACACAGTAAACACACTGCTTGCTCTATAGTTAACCCCTGCAAAGGCTGGATCTATCCTTGGTTCTGAGAGAATACCATGTAAATCCAACAGTGTGATTTTGACCTACATTCCTCCTTCATCAGGCTGCTTGTGGTAGCTCTATTCATGAGCAGAGAGAAGTGGGTGGATGGTCTTCATAAGCATTTTGAGCTAATGCACCTAAATTTTAAAGTGCCTCTTAAGTGTGTAAATTAGAAAACCTATAGCAAGAGAACAACTGCTGCAAATGCCAGAATCATTTTGTCTTGGAAAGAGAAGTAAAACAGTATCTCTGCTGATTTCCTCTTTCTTTTCTCCCATTAGGAGAACAGAAAGATGATTGCAGGTTGATTCATGCTGTTCTGATTCTTTTCTTCCAATTCTTATTTTTAGAATCTACCCAGGATTAATGGGTGTTCATCTGACCCGCAGTGTGGGAGCGGCATGGAGCAGAGTGCCAAATGTGAATCAAGATGGGCAGGGAAAGAAGGAGCAAAAAGGGGAAGGCAGCAGTATAGAAGTTCTGCCTGTTTGCCACTGGACTATGAAAGAGGCATAGAAAAAGATTTTCTCTCCAAAAACTCCCTCACTGCTCCTCCCCACTCCCCTCTGCCCATGCAGGAATGAAACTAACCTCTTCTCTGCCTTGTCTGATTTCTGTTTTGTGACTGAAGAACTCTGAGGATGTGACAGAAAAAAAAAGGAAGCAAGCTGAGTCTCAAATCAGGAGATTACTTACTTCAAGATCCTTTCAGATGCCACTCCCTCCTGAAGAGGCTCTCATTTATCCTAGGTTGCTACTGCTAACATTTTAAAAGAATTACTTAAATCCCTTATTTGTCCAGTTACACTGGGGAAGAAATGCTCTCTCCTAAACACAAGCAAAAATTTGCCTGTGGCCAGCTCACAAAGAAACCCCCAGCTTTCTCACCATTATTGTAGCTGGCTTCATCTACAAGAGCAAAGATGCGGACAGGCGGGGACTCTGAACAGGGTGGCAACCACATTGTGACAAAGGCCATGAGTGCTGAAGGTACCGACTACACCATTAACCGGGACACACAGAAACTCTGCCCACACTTACACACCCACAGAAAAAAGTGCTCTAGAGAGACCTGTTTTCTCAAACCCAGCTGTTGCCATTGTGGTTTCAGTGTATGACAGTTTACTGCTAGATGATAGCTTAGCTAAGTTTACCGCATCTGGATGGGGTTCAGGTTTTCCATAGCATCCCATACCCTGCTGCGCCCAATGTTGCAACCAAAACAACGCTGATAACGCACCCATGTTTAAGTGACTGCTGAGAAGTGCTCACACAGCATCAAGACCTTTGTTTCTCACTGCCACTGTAGCAAGTAAGCAAGGGAAGGTCAAGAGCTTAGGAAGGGACATAGCTGGGAAACTGAAGCCAACTGACCAATGGGATATTGATGATATATTGATGATATACCATATCATCCTCAGTGGATGAGGAAGAGTCCACAGAGGTTTCTCTGTTTCTGTGTATTCAAGACAAAAAGGCAAGTGTAGGACTGGATGATATTCTGGAGCAGACAGGGAGGGTTTCACTGAAAATGACTGGTCTGTGATACACTTTGTGAAATACACAACTCTCAACAATTCAGGAGATCTGGAGCTCCCCCCCTGTTTCCTAGCACAAAGAGACAAAAAAATGAAGGCCGCTTAAATTAACAACTGTGCTGTCCCCACAGCACTGGGGACAGATGTCAGATTTGTGGATTGTGTTTGTAAAGGGAAAGGGATCTCTTGACAGGGAACAAATTGACACTCTGAGCCAGGCTGGCTGGGAGAGTCAGGTCAAATAAGCAATATTCAGCATAAACCATGATATCATGGAGACCAGCAACCAAAGTAGAGGCTGTGAGAAGATGACCCTTTTCAGTTGCTTATATGCTAATTACAGGATTCAGAAAAAAATGATAAACCCTCTGTCTACAAAGTAGCAATGCAAAGTAATAGTCCTGAAAAATAATAGCTATATTTAGATTATGATATTATTAAAAGAAACAGCTGTAGCCAATTAAAAAAATCCAAATGGAGGAGGGTGGTGTCAGGCCATATGTGTCACAAATGACATCTGAGTGACTGACAACTTGGAAGCAAATAATCTGGGAGAGCACAGGGGGGATGAGCTTCTTCAACACTTACAAGCAGTACAAAGCACCCCCCCTTGCGCTACTCTGGAGACCTTATGTCACTAGCACTAACACAGGCCTGTACTTTCCAAAGGGCTACAAATGACAAGTTACTAACTCCTAATTTCAAAGAAGGATCAGCCTCTCTAACCCTGTGAAATCAAGTTCTTGCCTATTAGCTAAATGAGTCATCTACAACATAGGCCCCGCAGCACCAAACGGGACAGGAGCAGTTCACAGCACAATCACCACAAGGTGAAGAGCTGAACTCCATCACACACAAGCTAAACCCCACAGTGGTCACACGAGCACCCACACCACATGCAGCAGGACCCACTCGCTTCCTGCCCCAGCCAGGGGCTGCCATGGGCAGGAGCTGCGGTGCCAGCATGAGGACAACTCACCGTTGGTCCCATGATGCAGCTACACCTGAACTGCCTGTGAGTCATATGTAGTTTAGCAGAGGAGCCAGAGCATCCCTGCTTGAGACTTTGTCTCAGTAGACAGGAAATGATCACAAACCAGAAGTTTGCTGGTTGTTTAGACTGAAAAGGACCAACACTTCCTGTGCAAACAGCTAACATTGTCTGCAATCAAATCCAGACCAGAGTTTTACGCAATGTGTGAGCATACGCTCTTTATAGATACATAAATTAAAATCCCAATGCATGCTTTCTGAGAAGCTGTTTCACGAAACCAGAGAGGATGGGAGTCAAATCAGGCTGAAGGCAGAACATACAGAAAGTTGCTGACATCTGCAAATGGTTTAAGACATTTCCTAAATGCCTAGAGTGTTACAACCATGGAAATGGGCTAGATAAAAATAACACACAACGAAGAAAACCCAGCAGCTGGGTTTATCAGGGAAGTGAAAAAAACATATAAAACGTTATATAGAAAACTGATGCATGAAAAGGGAAAGAGGAAAAGTTAATAACAAGCAAAAAAGCTAAAATAAAGATTATGTAGAGCAATCAAGAAGATACTAGAAAAAAAAAAGGCACATAAAATCATATATATATTATTTTTCTAAAGAGATTATGAAATACGAATCCTGAACAATAAAAACTGTAGAATCATTCATAGCAATATGACAGCAGCAGAAGTGATTCAGTAAATGTTTTTGATTAGCACACAGGTAAAAGGCTGGATGATCTGCTTATGATAATAATAATGAAATAGCTTCCCACCACAGCATCCCCTGGAGAGGAGATGTTAAGTGGCAGATAAAGTATTTGGGGTGATTCAGATTAGCTGCTAGAAATAAACTTGTCTCAGAAGGTTTACAGAGGTAGCCTTGGAGCTGCTACTGAATCCAAAGCAGTTCTGGGCCCCTGGGAAAGGACCAGGGACAGGAAGAAGGCTCATACTGGGCTACTATTTTAGAAGGGTAAAAACTAATTACAGGCCAGTTGAATAAGTTTGCAGTATTTTGCAAAAGATAGAACAACCAACATTGGTCTAAATTAATAATTTTTTTTAAAGCTCTGTAATTAAAGTCAATTAACTTGGCTTTAAGGAAAATAGATCCTGTCAAACTAATTTGATGTAATTTCTTGCAGAAATTACAAGTTCACTTGATGAAGGCAGCGTGGTTAACAGTATTACAAGTCTAAGTCATTTCACTTGTTATGCAGAATATCTTTATGAACACTTTGAAGTCTATATGGAGTGTCTCCACCTATTCATGGAGAGCAGGACTCCATTTGTGGAGACCACAGTATAAGATCAGGCTAAAACCTTAAACCTATTTTATACCAAAGTCACTTTTGAGTCCACAATCATATTGGAAGTATTAAAAAGCTGATAAATTAAGGAAACCAATGTGCAACTGTAAATGGGAAACTATTTATTAGCAAACAGATGGGTTCCCATTAGGTTCCACAGGCATTGGTGATCATCCCTTTACTATTTAATAGCCTTATCAGTGACCTGGATTAAAGTTAAGTCATTGTGGTTAGTTCAGATGTGATGCTGGGAACAGCAGAAAACAAACCACAAAAGGACAAGCCTGACAGAGAAACTGGAGTCTGCAGAAAGATGGGAGAAACCAGTTTAGGTGTTAATATGGCCAAGTACAAAATCACTTTATTAGAATGAAGAATAGAGGCCATACTTACAGGATGAGAGGGAGAGAGAGGACTCTATCCTCCGAAGCAGAGACCGAATATGAGACCTGGGGTCCTGGGAAGCAATCAGCTCGACATGAATTCCCCACGCAAGGCTGTGGCCGAAAGGGCTAATGCAAGCCTCAGCTGTACAAACAAATGAAAATCAAAAGATGAGTAGGTAGGTTACGGTGACGCTGTATTTGGTTCTCATTCCTCTGCTCCGTGAATAACGTATCAGGTTCTGCTACTCAATTTTACAAAAAAAAGTGTCAGAAAAACTGGAAGTGTTCAGGGAAGAGAAATTAAATAACTGAAAACACCAGGCTACAGAAGGCTTTATTACAAACAAAAATCTTAGAGGAAATTTTGTTATTTTGTTCATGGTATAGCAGTATTCATACACTGAATAAATTAGTAAAGATAGAAATTGCATCAGGACTGACATGACTCCAATCCAGACTGTGAACAAACAAATTTGTTCTGCTTGTTCAGCAATGATGCATTATGGGCAATTAACCAGTAATTAACCCTTTGCATCACAGGTTATGATATACTGCCCACCCCTGCAAAGTTGTGAAAGTACACGCTTGATTCAAAAAGGATGCACACCTGCATGACTTGGGTTAATTGTTACAAAGCAGGAGCTTCTGCAGGTGAGCTGAGCGGTCACTGCATCATGCTGTGCTTTTGTGTTGCCACCAAGAAACTCTCCTTCTCACAGGGCAGTAATCCTGGCTGCCTTCCTGCCCATAGCTAACAAAAGATCTCTGGGGAAACCCCAGACTTTTGGGGATGAGGCGCCATCTTAACTACAGATGACACCCAACTGTTCATCTTCTGCAGGATCTGCAGGCAGCCTCTCAATTCCCAGCACGTGGCTCCACACAAAACTTGACTGTACAAAGCTCCTCACACTGAGATGCCAAGGAAACCACTTTCAGGAAACCAATGGCATTACTACAGCTCTGCCACAGAGAAAGCTCCAGTGACCCCTTGTTTCAGCCATTCACTTCACCTGCTGCCTGCTGCTGGGACCTTGTCCCAGGGATCTGCCTGGTATCTGATCCCAGCCTTCCCCAACAACAGAAGGTGACCTCAGAGGATTATGTTGAGGAAAAGAGTCCTCCATACTTCAGAGATACTTCTTCTCCCAAATTCACCCTTTCAGGATGAACCACTGGACTAGCTACCTTCTTCAGGAAAACAAGTTAGATCCTTTAAGCAGAATGAATGGATGTGAGCACTACTCCTGCAGGAACCTCCCAGGTCACTCAGGACATCCATGTATCTTCTTCTTCCCTTTCTCCATGCTGAGGGAACTGAGGGCTCCCAAGAAAGCTTTTGGCTATCTGTCCCAAGGCCAGGGTTGGGCATCTGGGTTCTTAAGGACCATGTGTTAAGCTGTGGGGCCCTGGTGACTGAATTTGCTTCATCTCACAGCCTGCCAATATTTAAATTTGGTGTTTTTTAAGGAGGCAGTGCAAGCTTTTTTGTGCGCTGTCTGTCTTAACCTGGGCCTTTGGCCAGAAAGTATTAATCCTATCAATGTGCCGGAGTGGGAAGGCTGGAAGTGTTCGATTTGTGCCAGTTGCTGGCATCATCTCATTTTAAGCTTCTGGAATGAACCCACTTATGACTGAATGCTGCAGTGTAAATTCTGCAAATAAAACAGATAAAATAATCTCAATTACTTGAGCTGAGGACTAGTTCACATATGCCACTCCAGAGATTCAGAAGGTTTTATTTCATACAAACATCTAATTATATTTAATTATGGTTCTACAGTTCAACAGGTGGAAAAAATATGTTTTTCAAACTTTTGGTTACTCTCAGTAAGTGATGCCTACTAAAACGCAGCGTGCACAGCATAGTAAAATCTTGGTCGTTATGTTACAAACATAAAAGAAACATCCCATCTTCAGTAAACATGTAGTACAAAGCTTCTGCAGAGTGAATTACAGCAAGGAAGTTTGTAAAAATTTTAGGGAGAAAAAAGGCCTGTCCAAGAGTGGTGTGTATGTACATGTATGTGTACATGCACTCACACCCACCCACCACTTCACCTCTGCCCTACCCGGCATTCCTATCAACAGTTCTCCAGACTCAAAACTGCGATTGGCAACTCTTTAGTCACTAACAGAACAGAAGTTTAGGGAACCCTGGTCAAGGACAAGGTTTCAGAGCTACAAATAAAAGATGAATCAGAGCCTGCAAAAGTACAGTTTGAATTGTGCATTTTTGCATCTTTGTATTTTCTGTCTTCCTGGATGCATTTTTCTGCCTCTTCCTCTGGCACAACCCCAGCTACATCCTACAGCATGAGGACGTTCTGTTATACACATGTGCAACTGTGTTTTTAAACCTTATAAAGGCTTATGTCAAAAGATGTACCAAGGATCACATAGGCTAGACTTCAGAAACAGAATTTTTCAGATGAAATAGCTGTGATAATATTCCCAAATACAAATGATAAAAGCTAAATAGAAGCAAAGAGTTTTAATACACGGATTTAAAAAATCTTTTTTTGAAATATTACAAAATCAATCAGATGCAAGGCTTGTCCTTTTATTCTAGACACACAGACACAGAATTAAATGGGAGAACGTGAGAATAACCATCCCATCTGCCTTTTTAATTCACCCAGACTAGACACAGAAATGCTATGGAACTTAATGTAATGAACCCCAGAAGTGTCACTTTCGCAAATCTCAAGAGGCATCATTGACCTGAGGCTGGCTGCAGTTTCTGCCCCAATTCCAGTTTAATGTATTCCAGTCTGACCCTCAAGCGACAGTGCTGCTGGAGAACACACTAAGAAACAAATGCAGGCAATTGCTTTGACATAATTCTTTTGGACGCAGGCAGATCGAATGTGCTGATGTCAACAGAGACCAGAAAAGAGTTTTATCCAATCTCCTTTCCTCATGGAAGAAAACAATGAGAGGAAACAAAGCACAACCCAAACCCCAGCCAAACACATGCCCACCTCCCAGTGGCAATACTGATACACGCTGTCTAAGAAAGGGAAAACCAAGAAAAACGTTTCGAAAGTAGCATTTGTATGTATACACAGCATTTCATTTATAGCTTAAATTTACATGACTTGTATATATAATTGGCTCTTTGCACATAACATGCACAAAACATCTGTTCCATAGAAGACCTTAATTTAAAACCCCAGGAACAGCCTAATGCAGTCCTTTATGGCCATAGTACATTCAAAAGAGTTCCTAGCATAGTTCCCTCAACTTAATGTAAACCACTCTGTTTCCCTTTCTCACGTGCTTCTAAAATTTAGGGGGCTGCATGGACCTGCTTTCAATTTAATTGTCGGGACTAAACCTTCCTGCCTTGCCACTCACTTAAGCATCCAAGTTCTAGTGTGCTCTGAGGCTGCATAGTTTGAAGTCAGAGACCATTGAGGCAACACTGATTTTCTTCTGCACAGGGACAGCAAGAAGAGAAGCTGGGAATATTTTTTTCCATGGGAAAGAAGAATTATAGTAGGAAACCAGATGAAGGATGCCACGATGAGAATAGAAGACTAAACTAAAGATTTTCTTCATCTGGTGATGTTGCTCCTGAAATAACTTCTATAAAAAAGAGAAAAGACCCACACATCAATGGTACAGTTTTTCAGAACTCACAAGGGAAAATACCAGGGTTGAATGTGGCTTGTCCCTCAAATCTATACAATAAAAACAGAACAAAAAAGCAGATCCCAAGCTAATTTCTTCCTCTTTCTTTTACTTCCCCTCGTAATAAAGGCTTCCATCTCTGCTATTTACAGTTTTTCTTTTCTCCCAGTCCTCTCCCATCAGTCCACACAGAAAGATTGTCTGCAATGGTATAATGCAAAAACCAGATTAAATACTTAAGGCTTCCCCCTTCTGTGTGCCTGGAGTGTTTCCAGGAAGAGAAAGTCTTGTGAGGATTCTTAATTTGCTCTTCTGCAGCTACTCGTGTGGGTCACTCTACCACAACAAAAGTCTGCATCTGTTATCTGACCATGACTGAGAGACAGATAACGATTACCATTTTTCATGTCCCTAGGAAGTGTGGTCAGAGAGAAGAGTGATCATTGTGTGAAGCTACTTGATGTGGAACATTCAACCACCCCTACACAAAGTAAAACCAGACTTTTGTCCTTCGTCTACTGCCTTTTATGTTACCTGACCCCAGAATGTGGCCACAAGTGGTGGTCCACAGTTTGACTGAACATCAGGAGCTGCAGAATCTTTTCCTCCATGTTGGGACCTGTGTGTGTTGCAATGTTCAGACAATAAGGATTTTAAGGCCACCAATCATCAAGAATTATAAACAATTTAGTCATAAAATCATAGAATGGTTTGGGTTGGAAGGAACATTAAAGACCATCTAGTTCCAACCACCCACCACGGGCAGGGACACCATTCACTAGACCAGGTTGCTCAAAACCCCATCCATTCTTGCCTTGAACACTTCCAGGATTGAGGCATCAGCATCCACAACTTCCCTGGGCAGCTTGCTCCAGTGCCTCACCACCCTCACAGTAAAGAATTTCTTCTTCATATCTAGTCTAAACCTACCTCGTTCAAGATCTTTATTAATGGCACAGGCAGTGAGATTAAATGCACCCTCAGCAAGCCTGCAGATGCCACCAAGCTGAGTGGTGCCATTGACACGCTGGAGGACCTTAAAAGGTTTGAGAGGTGGGACTGTGCGAACCTTGTGAAGTTCAACAAGGCCAAGACCAAGGTCCTGCACCTGGGTCAGGGCAATCCCCAGCATCTGTACAGACTGAGGGATGAAGGAACTGAAAGAAGCCCTGTGGAGAAGTACTTTGAGATACAGGCAGACGAAAAGTTGGATATGAGCTAGCAACATGTGACTCCAGACCAGAAAGCCAGCTGAATCCTGGGCTGCATCAAAAGCAGTGTGGCCAGCAGGTCAAGGGAAGTGATTCTGTCCCTCTACTCTGCTTTGGTGAGACCCCACCAGGAGTTCGGCATCCAGCTCTGGGATTCCCAGCACAAGACCTTGGGCCTGTGGGAGCAAGTCCAAGGGAGGGCCATGAAGTCATGATCAGAGGGCTGGAACACCTCTCTTATGAAGACTGGCTGAGAAGAGTTGGGGTTGTTCAGCACAGAGAAGTCTCCAGGAAGACCTTGTAGCAGCCTTGAAGAAGGCTTGTAAGAAACATGAAGAGAAACTCTTTACCAGGACCTGTAGTGACTATTTTTTTAAATTCAGTTTTTAACCAAAAAAGTGTAGATTTAAACTGGATATGGGTAGAAATTATTTTACAATGAGGGTGGTGAGACACTGGAACAGATTGCCTAGAGAAGTTGCAGGTGTCCCATTACTGGAAATGTTTGATGTCAGATTGGACGGGGCTTTGAGTAACCCAGTGTAGTGGCAGGTGTCCCTGTTCAGGGCAAGAGTGTTGGAGCAGATGAACTTTAGAAGTTCTTCCAAGCCACACTATTCTATGATTGGTGACTCTATCATTGAATTGGATTCTCACCTCTTTGTTTCCTACCATAAAAAAGAGCTGGTGCAGTTCATGCAGCTGGGACTTAATGGTGCTGTAAGAGAATATGTGGAATAAGGGTACAAACCCATATTATCACTGTAGACAGAGATAAAGAAAGCATGTACACTCCAGGATTAAGGCACATGAAGAAGAGGGGATAAGATACCCAGATGGTTCTGTCTAAATGCACAGATGATACAAAACAAAAAAGCAAGAACCAAATGCACTCATACCTTTACATTCTCACTTGTATGAAGAGTCAGTCTGTTATTCCTTCCACATTGTAAAGCCACAGTTGTTATGACAATCACAGCAGTGGTTATGTAGTTCACACTCATTATCTTCTCAGAGCATGAGAGAACAGATCACCTGCAGTCTTCCAATACTTCCCTCTAAACATGCTCCTCTGACTCCAGTTTTCAGCAACAGCAGATTATTTGCTGTTTGGCTACTGCAGGCTGTTACAATATTTTTACAACAGGAAATGTGTGTTCCATATATAAGAAGACTACACTTACAAGAAATAATGCAGGAAAGTGATCTAATTTCTCTTCTGCTTCCTTCCTTCTGCAGTGTGCTGCATTGAGATATTTGTTCCAATACACAGATACCAGTTCAAGGCCAAGATTTTATTTAGCCTGATTGTACAAAACAAGCCAGCACTTAAACTGCAACTCAAACACCTCAAGCTGTTGTGCTGCATTCACATTCATGTAAGTGATTTAGGTAAGTGAGCCTAAAATTTCTCTCTTCGAGGTCTTATCCTCTTCATGAGCCTGTCTTATCCACGGCTGGATATTTGTGTGTCAGCGCTATAGATTCAAAACTCCTGTGAATAAAGAACTGTTTCCAAAGGTGCAAACAGCACGTCAAGCAGGAAATGTCAATTTTGAAGTGAACTTCGGTATTGCAGGCTGTAATAAAATGTCCATTGTGCTGCATTCAGGGAAAAGAGCACAACATTTCACGAAGCACTGTACCTACCCATAGATGTTACTCAGCTACCACTGCTGAGCAAAGAAATCTGAGTAACTGCTACACTTCACTTCCCTGCTTTTGGAAAACCACTTTTTAACTTAGGAAGTCTGAGTTAGCCTTTTAAGAGAAAACTTTAAAGCATTCTCCTATACTTATCCTATTTATTACGGGGACTGACAACACACGTATATAATAAATTATAAATGGCCACATCCTACTGACTCCTGTTTGCAAGCTCTATACTGCTACAGGGCCAAATCTGCATCAGGCAAGTTGCTGAATTTGGGAAGTTATGAGCAACAGCAGATTCACAAGCTGACTGGTCAGTGCTGACTGCTCAATGCCAAAGTTCTTGGAAAGGGATAAACAGATGGGTCAGGAAAGGACAGAACTCTGAACTGGATTACATAGCTGTAGACATAACATCTGAGTTAATTTGCTCTCTATCTCCCATGCTAAAAACCATCAGACCATTAAAACTCTTTGCTGTATCCTACATTTTTTTGGTGAGTTAACCAGACTAACTCTTTCATATTTATGTGTTAGAGAGGTATATAAAATACAAATAAAATCAAGGAATACTTCCAAAAGTTATGTTTGTTTTGTTTATTATGTCAGTAGTGTATTCTTCTGGTGAGGCAATACAGATTTCCCCATGGCTGGCCTGGAGCCTCTGCTTTTTGTTTGCATTTGGGCACTTAACCATCTTCCCTGAAGATGAAGCATGAAAAATGAGGCTCCATGTTTCCTTTTGTATATATATTTTTCCAGAGCAGTTTTTCAGATGCCAGGAGCATAAATGCAAGCAAAAGAAAATAGTCCCAACCATTCAGCTTCTCAGAACTATATTTTGTATGCTGGTGCTTTTGTTTTCTTGCAAGTTCAGCATTGCTTTAATGGCAGCACCCTGGATTCCCCCTGCCCCCAACAACTGATACATATTAGTACATCTGTTTTCTTTGTAAAGTCTTTCTGCATTCTTTGCAGGGCACAGGAAGGATGTGGGCTCCTTTTCACATTCAAATGAGGCAAATTAGCCTTTGCCTGGTTCCTTCAGTATAATGCTTATTTTACATTTAAGAGTGAGAAAAAGGGAGGAAATAAACCCCAATATGTTAGGTGGGTTACATGTTTCATTTTGGTACAAGCCTCACTGAGCCTTCTTTTGCAAACTGCTTTTCACAGGACATGATTTCAGGACGATAGTTTAATTAGTTCAATAGTTTAATTATGTAAAATGACCAAATAGTCTGCACAAAGAAATAGCTGCCACAGACACATCAAACATGAGAAAAAGCTGAAAATGTCAACCTGAATCAGCAGGGTTCAAGCAAACCAGGGCTGACCAGCTAGAAAGCAGCACTGCAGGAGAAAATCTGAGTGTTCCAGTGGAAACTAAGTTGTACATGAGCCAGCAATGCTTCCTTATGGTAAAGGTGACCATCAGCCTCCTGGCTTGCATTAGAAAAAACACTTCTAGCAGGTTGAGAAATATGATCCTTCCCCTATATTCAGCACTGGAAAGACATGACTGGAGTGCTTCATTCAATTTAGGGATCCCTGAAAATCTGGGGTTCCCTTGTACAGATATGGACTTACTCGAGCAGATCCAGTAAAAGGGCCACAAAGATGGTTAAGAGTTTAGAGCATCCATCCTATACGGAAAGGCTGAGAGAGCTGGGACTCTTCAACCTGGAGAAGAGAAGGCTCAGGACAATCTTACTGATGCATATAAATACCTCTTGGGAGGCAGTAAATGAGATGAGGTAAGACCCTGCAGTGGTGTTCAGTGACTGGCAATGGGCACAAATTAAAATACAGGAAATACTATTTAAACATAAGAAAAAACCTTTTGTACTGTGAGGGTGTTGAACACTGGCACAGGCTGCCCAGGGAGGCTGCAGAGTCTCCATTGGTAGAGATATTCAAACCCCACTTGGATATGACTCAGACACCAGCTTTAACTTGGCCCTGCTTTGAGCAGAGGGTTGGAGTAGATGATTTCCAGATACCCCTTCTGACTGCAGCAATTTGTGATTCTGCCAGTTCATATGAAGACCTGCTGCACTTACAAAAATCCTCTTCTCACTCCTCTTACAAGACAGAGACAAATGCAACAATCCAGTAAGGTAACAAAAGAGTGGTATACATTTTGCAGGGAAAAGGTGTGGTTCCGATTCCCTCTTTTTTAGGTCCCGTGCTCCAATCCAAGTGGTAAAGCTAAGAGATGGGATGCAAGAAAAACTAAACAACTGCTTGATAAACTGTGCTTTACCACAGACAGTTAGCACTAGGTGGAAATTCAGTGCCCACTCTGCACTACAGCAACTTCTTGCACACTTAATGCACCCTATGCACAAGGTAACACACCCCACGTACAGAGAATGAGGTAGTCAGGTGCTGTAAATTTACACTCGACTTTACTGATGGGAATCTCCTCAGGCAACAAGCCCTTAGCTCTGCTGACAGTTGTGTGCCAGGTTTGACAGGTTTTACTGAGAGACCTGGAAGAAGTTTTCATGCACCTGCTAATGCATGAAGTACTTTATCCATCTTGGTTGCCATCCTCATCCACAGTTCTGGGATGCACCAGTCTTGCAGCAAGCAATGGGCAATGTTCTTGGTCTAGAGGCTTGCAAGACCCATGCCCCAAGTCTCTGTTCTGCTCACAAACTACCCCTCAAAATAAGTTACTTGCTGCTCTTGGTTTTCCCCCTGTTCTGACCTGAGTCACTGTACAATGCACTCTCCCCTCAGCCTGTGTGAGCAGAGCCCTGCCATGGCCTTCCACCCGCTCTGTGGGAGCCCTGAAGCCTGCTCTGACCACAGAGCAGCAAGAGTTCCTACACTCTCAGAGCTGACACACAGAGGTTTTCAGGTACCTGGCTGCACAAAGAACACAAGTGTCTACTGTTCTCATGCACATCTCTCCCCTCCAAAGCCAAAGGCATCCAAATTGATCAGTGTTGCAGCACCATTATGTGCCAGCCTGAACTCCCCTTCACCTTCCATCCCCCTCCTTAAAACAGCAGCACAAAGCTCCAACTCAGAGACCTAGAGTAAAGATAATCCAATCTAGATTTAGATCCAGGCTTCCCCCAAAGCCTGAACTCACTCAGTGCCAGGCTCTAGCTGTTCTCAAGCAGTAGGAGCAGCAAGGCTGCTCAATTGGACACAGATGCCATTAGCACTGGTTTACTTAAAAGTGTTGCACCAAAGAGGTAAGTGGAGGGGCCTGAATAATTCAGAAAGATCTCAAAAACAGTGCAAGTGAAAATATACTTTAGGCATCCTAGGAACAGTCAGTTTCTCTCTACTGAGGCATCCATAGCACTTTTAATCAATAATTTCCATTTTAGCCTGTTAAATAAAACAGATTTATTATTTCTGTCACATGTCCTTTCTGAAGATGCTGGGAGGGTGTGAAAGAGGGAAGAGAGAAAATTAGTTATCAGTCACCATTTGCCAAGAGTAGATTAAGCACTGAAGAATTACACATTCATGTATAAATGACTCAAGGGGGTTTCATTTATTCCTTTTCTCCTAGCTTACATTTTTTCCTCCTGTCCCACAGCCTCTGTTCCCACTGCTCTCAGTCATCACCTGCCTGCAGTGGACAAGTCGGACAGTAGTAAACAATTCTGGATTTCCCCCCCCTTTCATCATGAGAATTCATTTGGACTCTCTTTCCCAGACCTCAGAGCATGCCTGATTCCTGGGAGCAGAACAGAGAACAAGAACAGAGTTAATCTTTAGCAATGTGATAAAAATCACTCTCACACAGACAACTGGAGAGGTATTTCAACAGAGCTGTTGTGCCAAGCACCTGATAGCAAAACCTGAAACTGTTGCCAACCCACACTTTCCTGCTCACAGACACAGCTCGCTCAGTCTCTCCCCAGCCCTCCTGCTTCTCTACTAAAATCTAAGTCACCACTGAGCAAACCCTATCACCAAAGTGAGAGGTCACTCTTTCCATAACAAAGACTCAAACACGACCACATTGTAGATGAGGTCACCTCATCTCTCGTTCTTTCTATTGTTTTGAATTAAAAAAATAGTTATGAAAAGCCCATTAAACAATCAGATTGGAGAGATGGCGTAGCAGCACAGGAGACACAGAGATTTCATGGATTTGGCGGAACCTAAGAAGCCATCAAGGAGCAGGCAGGTGAGCTGAGCAGCTGGGAAGGGAGGGGAGGAGGGGGCAGCAGGAGATGTGGAAAGGGCTACCAGCAGCTTGCTCTCCCAAAGCCAGAGTGCCAGCTGGCAGCTACATGTTGCTGGTTGCGTGTGGGCTGTGAGCAAAACAGAGGAGATGAGCCTTTAGGGGAGGAGCTGTCTGACAAATCATTAATGAATGAAAATATGAAGTTATCAGTCTGCCTGGGAGGCAGAATCATCTAATGATGAGGATGATGGACTAGGAAGCAGGAGATGAGGCTCCTATCTCACCCACAAGACCGCTGGCACACCAGCTCCTTTTGCTGTAAGAAGATAGAGCTACTTCCTTCCACTGAAGGGCTTCTCTTAAAATCAACACAGAAACCCCATGATTGAGGTGATAATAAAATTTACAGCATCCTTTGTGGAAACTGCCCCCCCAGCTTCTCTTTTGCTGCAGGCAGTGCACAAAGAACCAATATCCCTTCTCAGACACGGTCTTCACTAAACCAGATTTTTTTCAAAGCCATAACAAAACCTAGTATGACCTTTCAGCAGCACCAGTGGCATTTAATTTTAAATTGATTAACTACACACACAGTAGTAATTACCCATGGGTGGGTTTTTTTTTCTTTTAGCAATCAGACTACTGGTTGGAAATGTAAGGGTATGTTCTCTGTGTGAACAGGGACACTCTGCTATCTCTGTGCTCTCTGAAATGAAGAGGAAAATGCTCGAGAAACGGTGTTTAAAGGGGCATTTGTGTTTATGGGGATAGCTGCAGGGGCACCAGACACAGGCAGTCAGAAAGCGATGAGGTTGATAGGGGAAGGGGCAGGAGGTTAGCATAGTTTCTTTTGCACAAAGACCTAGCAGAACGTGTCATGCTGCACAAAATCAATACAGCCCTTGCACGAAAAAGAAATTGTCAGGTTTTTACAGTTCTCAGGCTTATTTGGAAAAATGCTCACAAAAGTGACTCTTCATTTGTATGAAATCTTTAACTGCTCTCTTTCCTCTGTCTTAAGATCCCTGAATCAAGGGTATTGTTTAAAAAATAGTTTTATTCTAAAACAAACATAATCAGGGGTATTATTTTAAAATAAACACCAAAGACAGATGTGGCACAAATCAACGTGAATCCATCTAATGTTGGCACATTTGTGGGATAGGAGGTGCAAGGGCTTTATCATCCAATGTGCTTAAAACATGATTTTCCACAGTGAGCAATGCGTAGATTGCAGCAGAAGCCATAAATAGAAGACACATATGGCCATGAGAGAGACTATGCTTATAGAAACTCAAACAAGCACCTGAGCAGATCTATGGTTTTTAACTACATACCTATTTGTGGCACTGAAGTCCGGTTTAATCTTTCTGCCAAACACCCCTGAGCCACAAGAAGTTTATTACAGTTTATGGAAGAACCTGCTCAGGCAATTTTACAAGGAAATTGCCTGTGCCTAATCTAATTGCTAAGAAGTAGCTAAAATTACATTAGTCCTGGAAAGACCAAGAAAGAAACAGGAAGCTCCAAAAGGGTGAAGAGGCATCACAAGGCTGTTCCTGTAAATCACAGCATTGCAGATTTGAGAATGAGATCCCTGGAGAGGCTCCCAGTCACAGTCAGACACTGTTTTTCACCCAGAACAAACATAACACAGGTGAGATGACTTACAGCACATAAAAGTATGATTTCCCACGTACTTAAGCCTTCTTCTGGTTACTGAATACATTTACATAATAAGAGGGGTTTGTAAATTATCCGCTGATGAGATAATACAGATTTAAATGATCTGCAGTGTCAGTTTCTTCTACTTGCAAGCTTTAGCAGCCCTTGCAAAAGATTTAACTGGGCTCCATTGAAGAATTTTTCAAGATTTTGTTTAATCATGAGATAAGCAACACCTATAAAAATTAACAAATGGATTAGGATGGCTTAGATGTTTCCAGACTCTTGCAGGATACCAGCATGCAACATCAGAAGGAATTACTTCTGTAAATTACAGAAAGTTTAATTGGAGGTTGCTGGACATGTCAAGCAAGCTACAGTCAAGCTCATTAACACAGTAAATATGTCATTACCTGCCTCATAATCACAGAAGTGCCTTTGGAGAGTCACTTGCTCGTTTATGTCTTGCCAAACTAACCAAGAACAGATTTCTGACAGCACCAACAGAGCACCAACAGCTACTCTGACACTTTGCATGAACCACCATGATTTAAACTGGTGTACAGCCTGTTATTTTGCTCATGTGTTCTGGGTTAAAAATAAAAGGAAAAAAAAAAAAAGAGAAAGATAAAGAAATCAGCTCCCTTCACATTCCCCCATTCCACTGACAGAGAGGAGCCTAGGGCAGATGACCTGGCCTCAAACTGGTTAAATACAAGAAAGGGCAAGTTGTGAGCAGACAAAGCAAGCTGCAAGGGGATTTCTCTCAGACTTTCACAGTTTTCTGGTACTTCAACCATCCCTGACTTGCAGAGCATATTCAATTTGCTGCTCTTGCTGTCCACTATCATTAGAGAACTGTCCATCAAAAACCAGATTTCTATGAGAGCTGGTTAAAAACCTGAAGAAAATATACAACTAATTGCCAGCCCTGCCTAGGGTGCCTTCTTCCTCCACCCTGGAAGAGGAAAATGGTTTTTTATTTTTTGTTGTGTTTTTACCATCTCTTCTTTTCTCCTTTTCTTTTCTTTTCTTTTCTTTTCTTTTCTTTTCTTTTCTTTTCTTTTCTTTTCTTTTCTTTTCTTTTCTTTTCTTTTCTTTTCTTTTCTTTTCTTTTCTTTTCTTTTCTTTTCTTTTCTTTTCTTTTCTTTTCTTTTCTTTTCTTTTCTTTTCTTTTCTTTTCTTTTCTTTTCTTTTCTTTTCTTTTCTTTTCTTTTCTTTTCTTTTCTTTTCTTTTCTTTTCTTTTCTTTTCTTTTCTTTTCTTTTCTTTTCTTTTCTTTTCTTTTCTTTTCTTTTCTTTTCTTTTCTTTTCTTTTCTTTTCTTTTCTTTTCTTTTCTTTTCTTTTCTTTTCTTTTCTTTTCTTTTCTTTTCTTTTCTTTTCTTTTCTTTTCTTTTCTTTTCTTTTCTTTTCTTTTCTTTTCTTTTCTTTTCTTTTCTTTTCTTTTCTTTTCTTTTCTTTTCTTTTCTTTTCTTTTCTTTTCTTTTCTTTTCTTTTCTTTTCTTTTCTTTTCTTTTCTTTTCTTTTCTTTTCTTTTCTTTTCTTTTCTTTTCTTTTCTTTTCTTTTCTTTTCTTTTCTTTTCTTTTCTTTTCTTTTCTTTTCTTTTCTTTTCTTTTCTTTTCTTTTCTTTTCTTTTCTTTTCTTTTCTTTTCTTTTCTTTTCTTTTCTTTTCTTTTCTTTTCTTTTCTTTTCTTTTCTTTTCTGAAAGTTCTGGGTGACAAGTAGAAGCATCTCCAACTCAGATGAGCCTAAAGCTACACCATAAAGCCCCTGGAATTGATCCCAGACATAAAAGATCCAAAAGAGCATAGCAAGACATTGACTACATTCAT
This sequence comes from Pardalotus punctatus, assembly GCA_013400915.1. Lineage (NCBI taxonomy): Eukaryota > Metazoa > Chordata > Aves > Passeriformes > Pardalotidae > Pardalotus > Pardalotus punctatus. The sequence continues at coordinate 27,200 of VZTX01007030.1, read as the reverse complement.
GAGTAGCTTCAAAAACAGGAGAAATATTCTGGGCAAAAAAATACCATGAGAATTGCTGGTTACAGTGGAAGCAGAGCAGTGTTAATAACTCGACACAAAAATTCTCCACACAGCAGCACTCCTACAGCTCCTGCTGAAGCAGGATGATGGCCTGGGATGGTATTGGACTCTCATAGTATTGAGGAAGAGTTTTCTTAGAGAAGAAGAGGTGGTTAAAAGGGACACCTTAGGAATCTTTGATTTCTTTAACCAGAAGCACAACCAGGGATATATTTTATACAGTAATAGAAACTATTGATGTTAAATAACAGAAATACTTCATGCAGCAATTAGAAGTCCTCGGCAATACAAATGGCTTTCAATGCTGTCTCAAAACATATGCCTCAAAACAAACCCCATCATTTTCTTTTGATTTCTGGAAACTTAAAAGTGCTGTAAAAGGGGTCTTGCAACACCAGAGTAACAGGTCTGTGTTTCCCACAAAATTTAAAATTCAGCTCTTACATACATTCACCCAAATCACACATGCAGAAAAATATGGATAAAAGCAGACACAAGTTAGGGGACCTAAAATGGATGGTAAAAGCAAACTAACAAAACCGATGTGAACGTGAGCTCTTCCCAAAGACCACTGGCTGTGCACAGCAAGCAGCTCAAGTGCTTCTTCTCTCTCTGCCTGGAAATGGAGCTCCTTCGTCAGAGCTCTTCCCAGCGTCCATCCACCTTCTGAAATGTTTTCAAGCTGGGCTGCTTTTTGCCTGCTCTGTAATACACAGTCCCTCTGCACACTGCTGCAAGAGATATTAGATTAAGGGTGCCACATCTTTTGCTGAGCATAAACCACATGAAACTGCTCAGAGCATGACAGGAGCTGCAGTTCCATGCAAGATTTGCTGTTGCTGATAGCAGTCAATGGCATATTCCATGCACATGACCAGGTGAGTAACTGTGTCTGGATAACACCTACAGCACGTGTACAGGGTGACACACACATGGAAGGCACATGCTGCACTAACACAGAAATGATGAATACTTTAGTATCAACATGTAAGAACTCTGTTTTACACCAGTAATGTAGCTTGTGCCTTCAGCATGCTCTTACTTCTTGGGGTGAGCAAAAGGCTGCTGAAAACAGCCTCGTAGTTCAACACAAGCTTTCCTTGTGTTGGAAAGCTTTGTCAGCTTTGACTAGTGCTCTCTCTCTGTCACCTGAAACACTTGGCTTATAAACAGTCTAATCCAAAAAAGAAAATGAAGACATATATTGTAGTTTACAACTGTGCCTGATAATTCCCCGACATCATTTAATGACATACAGGAAAGCCAGTGGTTAGACTCAAACTAAGCATCCCTATGTAATTAGTCAGTTAGAGGGCAAAACTTAAGAGAAAAAACATTTTAAAAAGCAAATGGAATGAACTCGGGCTTCTACAAAGGCATTTAGCAGATATCAAAATGGTCATAAAGGGTATCTTAAAAATAGGACAGTGGATATTGCATTGTCTTCCCTGCCAAAAAATATGGCCCCTTCACTTGTATACAAATTTGTTTCCCTGTGTTTTGTGGCATAATGACCATGGTAGAAAACAATGAGAGGTCTACAGCATCTATCAGCTGTCTCTGCTTTCTATATGTCTAAACATCTATTTTGAGATACCTTGCTCTGTAGATAGAGCAGAATTTCATGTAATAGATCTTTCATCAGCCTCTGTCTGACAAGAATAAAGACATGTAGTGGCCTAAATATTTCTCATCAAAGGATGTAAATGGAAAGAAATACGAGAAAAGGGGATTATGTTTGATAGTAAATGGCATGCAGAGACATTAATTCCCTAATATTGAGGAATTAGCAGAGGAGTTAAAAATGGACAAAAACTCTTAAGTGTCACGCATAAGCAACAAATATCATGGCAAAATGAGGACCTCCCCAGACTGATGATTCAGTCTGATTACAGCTAACCAGACTCAGCACCCCTCACAGTAACAGATGCTGGTGGCCAATGCAATCACTAGCTAACAGCATACTGTACCTTAATTTGTTACTGAAGAAAAACTTTTAACTTTTGATAAGCACCAAAAGAGGACAAGAGATGATCCAAAATCCTGTTTCCACAGTGTAAAATTGAAGTTTTTTTCACATAGATTCTTCCTACTATGTAGCATCTTAACTGCATGAATGGGAATGTGTGTTAACCAGGGACCAAAGTAGTTAACATTTCAGATCCTATTTAATATCTATGTCTTTTTTAACTAATAATTTTACAAAGAATCTAAAATGTCTCAAGCTATTTTTATTTTTATCCTTCTGCCTGTAAAGTGAGTTCCTTTAGTTATCATGATTTTGCACAAAATAAAATACAAGGTAAGAAATGCAGTTTGATTAAATAACAGCCCAAAATTTATGTCAGTAAATCAATGCTGTCTGAAATCACAGAATCACACAGAATCAATTATGTTGGAAAAGATCTCTGAGATCATTGAGTCCAACCTATGACCAAGCACCACCATGTCAATTAGACCATGAAACTAAATACCATGTCCAGTCTTTCCTTAAACACCACCAGGGATGGTGACTCCACCACCTCCCCAGGCAGCCCATTCCAATGCCCAATCACCCTTTCCATGAAGAAATTCTTCCTGATGTCCAACCTAAAGCTCCCTTGGTGCATCTTAAGGCTGTCCTCTCATCCTATTGCTTGCTGCCTGGGAGAAGAGGCTGACTCCCACTTGGCTACAACCTCCTTTCAGGTGGTTGTAGAGTGATAAGGTCACCCTCCGAGCCTCCTTTTCTCCAGGCTGAACACCCCCAGCTCCCTCAGCCGCTCCTCATATGACATGTGCTCCACACCTTATTGCCGCTATCCTCAACTCTAGGCAGTCTAAAGCCTCCCGCATACACAAAGCCACCTCTCCTGCCTTTGCTGTCCCTTCTGAAGAGCTTGTAGCCATCCATAGCAGCACTGCAGCCATGCAAGCAATCCCATCATGTTTCTGTGATGGTGGCTATGTCACAGCTTTCCTGAAAGGAAATTCAGGATTCAAGACCACCTTGTAAGACTAGGAAGACTAGCACTGATCACACAGCACAGTATTCAAAACCCTAGCAGAATGAGATAGTAGATTTTGTATTTTTCAGTACTACTATTGCATGTCATGATCAAGGATGCACAGAATATTCAAGGCTTCTCAAGCTTTTGCCAGAGGGAATATTTCAAAGCAGACTTCTCCCTGTCTTGTAATACTAAACAGGCTGGGCAGGAATGACATTTACACAGTTGAATCTTTTATTATTTTCTCTTCTTAAAAACAACAGCAGCAATATGACTTTCTATATTAAGTATACTCCGATAGGTGCGTTCTGAACAGGTATAAAGGTCACCAGGACAAAACACTATTTATGAGAAGGCTGTATAAACCTCTGTTAGCTCTGAGGTTTTCAGAGTGAACACGAACACAAACTTGTCATGAATACAAGTTAACTAGATATTTTCTAAAAACCACCACCAGTGAGTACCCTGATAATATGTCTTGAGAAGAACTGACTATTCCAGACCAGTGGAGACTGCAGAGGACCCCTTGGAGCCCACAAACGTTGTTTCCCATTGCTAGCAGGGCAGCTGCAGATGCAGATGAGGAGCACTCCCTGACAGAGCTTTTCACCTCAGCTAATGGAGTGTGACACCTCAAGCAGTAATCTCCCCCATCACTGAGCACTGGCCTTCAGGATCCACCCATCTTAATTTTTATTTTAGAATGAGTATTGTGATACAGCACTGCAGGCATTCTCAAGACATGCTTTAATGCATTATCTTTACAGTAGTTTCTGTTCTTGATTTTTCTGGATTGCGTCCAAGGCTTTCTTTTATCTTTGAGCTTAGCAGAATGATAATATAAATATCTCAATGTCCAAAAATATTTGGCTTTGGTAATCTGCAATGAGATCTCTCCTCCTCTTCATGATCCTTTATATGCAGTTTCATTATGTTTGTGCCAGATGAGCATTTAAATGAGAGGGATATGTAACGAGATGAAGAGCTACAGCAGTGTGCTTATGCTATGAGGTGGAAACAGACACTTGTGGCTAGAGATCCACACCAAACCCTTATTGAAGAGATCACTTGCCTGTATGCAAGGTATTTAGTGCCTAACATAAAGCTTCACAAATAGCACAGAGAAATCTCCCAAACAAATCCCACAATAATTAAATCCTGATACCCACAGCATCCCCTATCACACACATGCATTCTGTCCTCCACTTAGTTTCAGCAACCTCCACTGAACCTGGCTGATAAAATAATATCCCAAATGACTGTAACTCTAAAATCTATTGAATCCATGAAGTATTAATGAGGCAGAATTAATGCTGAGAAAATTACTTTAACTATCTCCCTCCTCCTGTATTTCATAAAAGAAACTATAGAAGAAAAGCAGCGCTGTGCTGTACTGCAAAATACAGCACACTTAGGTCAGGAAAATCTACATCTGTCCGCATGCCTTGAACTCTACCTATAGATCTATTTGTCATTACAACACTTACTCCTTTAATAAGAGTAATATCCACAGAAATGGCCTTATCTGATGCCCAGAATCATGCTTTCCTTTCCTTTTATTCCCAGATATGATCTGTGTCTTGCACAGAGCATTATCAGGCTCCCTCTGCAGTGTTCCTCACTCCCTACGCTGCGGGGCTCATTAGCTGTGGGTTGAGAGCATTACCTACTAAGACCCCTAAGACCCTGTTGCTGCCTGATTATAAACTTGGCACAAACAGACCCAAGTTTGGCAATATTCTCCATGCTGGGTGTCTGCTAGGAGGCTTTTTTTTTCCCCTTGCTTTGTTGCTGTTTTGGATTTTTGGCATGACGTCAGCCAAAATTTTTCAAGCTAATTCTGAAGCAAGGCATGGGAAACTGGAGTGATCTATTCATGTGAAAAGCTTCTGGCTGCTCCTTGAACAGCTCAAGAGGTTTTGTGATTTGGACCATAAACTTGCCAGGTGTCAAGGCAAAATCTTTGTGTTTTGATCTCCTCAGAAAACTCCAAAACATGACTAAATTACTAACCTCTGAAAAAATAAACCTTAATTTGCATGAGCTCACTAAGGAGGTGATGCTTCCTAGCAACTAAATTCCCTGGAGATCCCACCTACAATGCTCCAAGATGCCACAACCAGTTGGGTGGCACCTGCCTGCTTGAAGCTGTACTTACACTTTAAATTATCAGAGCTAGACATGAAACCAGCTGCAAGGCTGTTCCATATCTAATTCTGAGCTCCTAAAGGGTTGGATGGCCCTGGATCAGGTACGTATTTGTATCCAGCTCTCTGCGGGTGAGGAAGGGGAACATCAGGTGTGAAACATGACCCTATGATGGAACAAGAGCAACACTGATGTAACACTCCTTAAAGCAACATCTGAATCTTCAAAATGTAATGTTTTTCTTTCAACAGAGCAATTGGAAGGCTTATTACCTAGATGTAAAAAAACCCCACAACCAATTGCTAAATCTTATCATGGACATTCAATCTGCTGCAACATCATGACCCACTGCAAACATCTCTGCCATTGAGCCAGCTAAGAGAGCTGTGAAATAGAGTTGTGTGAAGTGCTCTGGTGTGAAGTGCTCTGTTCCATCTGCTGTTTTAACTGTCCTTCCCTATTTCTTCTCTGGTGGCTAGAGCAGGAGAGACATCCACATAGATGGCCTACAGATCAACTCTCTTTTGCTGAGTAATACCAACAATTGGATCACCTCAAACTTGGTGGGGGAAAAAGGGAGAAAACAAAAGCTACATTACATGAATTCCCAGTGAAATGTAGGACAATTACAGAGACTGAGACACAAAGATCTCTTCTGCAGGAGACTGGAACGTAACCTCCCTGTGTAGGGTTATCTATCTAAAAAACCTGAACACAAGTATAACAATGCTTCACAGAGAGCAGACTAAATCCAATATAGTTAGGACTGGACACATGCAGCTCTGGGCAGGGGACAAACCACATTCTTTAGAAATCTTATGGACCAGATTTAACATTTACTACACTCAGTAGCATCAACATGCACATCTTCTGACTGGATTAGACTGGAAGAAAAGAAGCAGACTAAAATAGAAGGAATTACAAGCATAGCATAGCAAATCTTGGTAAGCCCCAAATATATCAAAATGTTCAAGTGTTTTCCCACACTTTCCTTCCAAAGGAGAAAGATAATCTTCAGCCCACAGGAAGAGATAACGAAGATATGCAACAGAAGGTCACTATGAGGCACATCAGTGCCCAAATTAATGACTCCAGAAAACTAAAAGCTGCTAGAAATAGGATCAAAATGCAGCGGGGTCAGCCCTAATTACAGAGAACAGCTAATGACTCTGGCAAAGCCTCTTTTGGGTATGGCAGAATACAGGTAATAAAGCAAAAGTCACAGCAGGTTATTTTTGTAGTGAGAGCACAGATAATACATAGTTGCTCTATAACACTTTCTGTCAGAAACCTGACAGGTGTGAAGAATTACCAAGAGAAATGCAATAGCATTTTTGGTAGACATCAGGGATATAAATAATTGTACCATACAAATCGGACACCCAGGAATGCACAGGGCATCACAGTCTTTCTAAAGCCAAACACACTGTCTACGTGTAAAGACACTGAAAATTTGTTTTTATACAATTTCTTAAAATCAAAGCAGCCATTACCTGCCTTTTTTTTTTTTTTAAATGAAGAGAGAAGAAAAATCTGACTGTTCTAATAGGGGAAAAAACCTCTAAATAGCAGATGAGTGTCTTAGCAGCTGAAATCCAAATTTTCCACGATACATCTGAGCTACTAGAAATAACTGAAGCCATTGTTTAGGGTGTGCAGTTGCTTCTAGTGTACAGAGAAGTGTGCAAATAGAAGCACAACATTTAAGATTTCAGCTGAAACATCAAAAAGCCATGAACTTCAGAAGGTATCCCTGTCTAAATTTGGAGGGAAAAGAGCCATGGACTCCCAGGCCCTGGGATACACATTCAGTGTCAAGGCCTGTGTTTGAAGCATTCACAGCTTTTCTGAGAAGAGGATATCTGTAGGAAATGGATGAATGCAGAGTGGCACACCTGGCACAGAAAGCTGCAGGTCAGGTTTATGGTACTGCAGTCTCTCAATCAATTCACAGCTTTTTCCTCCCCTGATCTTGGTGGCAGTAACCATCTGAAGGGTGTAGATGGACATGGACAGAACCCCAAACTGTACAGTGCAAGTCATGCTTAGAAATGAAAAAAACTTTAATGAAAGGCAAGAGTTTCAAGGGGAACATGGACTGGCAAAGAGCAGTGTGACTATGGGAAGAAGAACAACACAGATCACCCCAAGGTTTCCTGTCCTGCATCAGTCAGGCTTCTTGTGATTATTTTCAGTTGTGGAAGTGTTTGATGTGGAAGGGTGCCTGTTCCATGGCCCCTTTCCACACACCATGGTCAGTGCAAACTTACAGTGCCACACAAATTTCTGCTCTGACATCCACAAGGCTGTTTTACAGAAATCTCATCAAATGAAGGGTCTTCCCACACTGTCATCAGCTTAGCTGAGGGAGTTTTAAATTCAGCCAAGAGTCCTCTCCCAGAATTCAAGGATATTTCTCTAATCAGCTTTTAAATCCATTATGAATTTTTGATCTAGAGGCTGCATGACCTTTTCTAGGACTTTGATACAAGATGAATAAATAACTGCTGAGCCTCTGAGCTATGTCAAGATAAATTCAAAATGTCCTCTTGATGTCCAGTACTTCTTGGATTCAGTAGGTTAGGGACAGAGGCTGGGCCAAACCGTTTCCTTGTCTTATATTTTTTGCAATTATTTTTAAACTTTCTGGGAATTTGTAATGCCATAGGCAAACATACAGTGGGGTCAGAGATATTTCAGAGGTCCTTATATATGAGAAACTCAAGGTCCCTGATTATTCTACCTCAAAATAAGATGTTGCAAACAGTTTGAAGTGGGAAGAGTGAAAAGAACAGCTGTGAAACAAACAAAATTTGCACCCCATTTATGTATTTTAATAGCTGCAGAAAAACAAATTTTAGAGCAAAATCCTGGAGCACAAACCCAGCTCCAGACTGACTTTAAGAAATTCCAGGACGTTTACAACCCAGCAGTGAGAAATGCCTCTTTTCATTGACTTACATCACTAAGCAAGTCAGGAAAGCTGGCAGGTTACAGGTGCAGTTTGTCAGCTAATCTTCTTCCACGTTTCAAAATTCAATGAAGTCAAGCAGCCATGCTCTTTACATCTGAACATCAACTATAGGTTGAAAAACATTTCCCAAATAGAACCTCTGTGGACCAGATTGTGGGTTTTTTTTTCCTCCACTAGCAAGTTTACTTCATCTGCATGACACCGTATTTCCTTGGAGCCACAGGAAGCAACCTTCCTGATTTTAAGGGATTCTTCAAGACTTCCCTCTCACAGGCAGAGAAGATGCAGAGTTCACACTGACCAACAGCGAACAAGAGCAAGAAGCACCAAGAAAGCTCTTTTTTTCACTCTGAGGATGGTCAGACCTAACAGATGCCCAGCAGTGCTGTAGAGTTTCCAGCCATCTGAATCTTGAAAATCAAGGCACTGAGCAACCTGACCTAATAGGACCTGTTTCAAGTGAAGGTTTGGACAAGACAACAGTTTGTACAAGTTTCTTGGCAGTTTCTTGGAGTTTTTCCCAACCAGGATTATTCCATCATTCTAAGAAGCATGCTCCTTCTGTCTCTTTCCTCTTGCTGCTCTTGAACTATGCTCTCCTATTAAGGTCAGCTATGGAGACCAGGTTGGTCTCAGCTGAAGCATCTTTGAAGGGAAATTAGAACACAACCATCTGACTACGAGGTCTGCTGATAAACTTTTTTTCTTGGTGTTACATAGCATCACTATTGCCAAATAGTTCTCTTTCACCTGTGAACTTTGTCACATCCCACACAAAGATCAGCCAATCTGTAAGCACACTGGATAATTTTTAGGATCAAAGTATCACTACTATCACCAAAAAGAAAACTAGATATATCCTCTTTTGTAATAAAGTCACAAAGGTTTGTAGAAGTCACCACAAAATCCCATGGAATAATGAACTCATGCTCTGGTTGGTGGATCATCTTTGGCTGTACAACTAAATTCCAGTTAAATAATTGTTGTTTGTATTTCTCATATGAATATAGGTGCAAACTTGTAACATGCGCAACTGTCAGAAAAGCCGATCCAAAGTGAGCAAATAAGCTGCAGTGGGGTTTACCCAGGTACAATCGTGCAGGACTTTTCATGTGTTTGGCCAGCTTCTTTGTAAAATTCTGGTCTTGACTATCCTATCTTTTCTTATCTCTAAGAGTATATATTCTGCAAAGGCTAAGTGATCTACACTTAAACATCTGCTAGCCAATCCAGATCTTTCTATATGATGTAACAACATCTGGGGGTTTTTAAATGGTAGAAAAGAACAAGTGTTCTCACAGAGCCAGTCTTTGATTTTTCAGTTTTCTACCCCTCAGGCTATCTGACTCTGAAGTCTTCCACCAGTGGAGAATAAGCCAGTTTTCATCTGAAATCTGCACATTCTGCCTGAAGAAAAAGCACCAGTCCTATACCCTGCTTGTCCAAGGGAAAGCAGGGACAGTCTTCTGCTGATGTATTTTTTTTCCCAAGGGTGACCAATTGGTACTAGCTAGAATTGTGTATATTGATGGTCTTCTAGAAGGAAAAGCAAGATGAGTCTACAAAGCTCCAGATCTGCTGCCTTTATTTTTTGCAGGTTGGAAGAGCTTTCTCTGAATTACTTCCCTCTAGCTGAGACATGTCACTAATTACCTCCCATTCTCTGTCTCCTTCTACTTCAGAGCGGGGCAGCCCCGCAGCACAGACACACGATGTGCCACATTCCCGCAGCACTGAGGACCAGCAGTCTGCTGGACGCTGATGCCTCTGCAAGTGTTGCATACAGTACAGTCAGACAAGCATCAAAGCTCCTCATGTGCTATGGAAAGGAGGCACAGGAAAACTGGTATAGCACACATTAACTACATCCTTATCTCTCAGACATAAGCAAACCATATTAATTCCACATAGCAAGGGTGCCAACCCTGGGGAGGGATGGAAAGATTTTAGAGTGACTGGACACCCCCACCACTTTGGGAAATATGTGCTCCCCCTGCACTACTTTTGCTCCTGCTCTTTTATACAACTATCATGACTTTTTTGTATCCCTTGTTTTTAAATTAGGCCTTTTTGTTTCTTCTACTCCAGGTTTTAGCCCAAACACTCTTCAGCAGAATGGAACAGCTACAAACACAATAAGCAGATGCCACTGGAGCAAATGAAAACACATTCCTCACCCTGTGGCCCAGCATGTTGTTCTCTGTCAATGCTTCTCATACAGCGAGTCTCCATACCAGAGGAAGAAAATACAGACATAATCAACTATTATCTCTGTATTTTCCAGAGCTAAAAAAAATTATAACTGAAAAAAGCTAAAGAAATATTTCTGAAATTCTCATTGAAAACCAAAATTGATCAAGACAGCACCACTTACCACAATTTTCCCCCCGAACAGAGCAAGTTTACATTCACCACATTTCCTCACAAATGGCTCAAAAACATGCCCTGTAAAATAAGAGAGAAAGAGGAAGAAATAATTAGTGACTGAAACAACACAAATTATGTCATACTTTTTTTTTCTCTCTCTGCTAACATTTATCATCAACTTCCACAATTTTGCCTGGCTTAGGGAAGGAGGTAATTGGACTTGAACCTTCACAACTAATTATTGAATTCCACCGGTATCATGCAAAATATTATAATAATTGCAGGACTCCCTCAGACTGCTCAGACACATCACTGTCACTGACATGATGGCTATTCAGATTTCAGGGAGACAAGGTCAACAACATGAAACGCACAGCAGTGCACAGCAAGTGTGCCCATTAGTTTAGATTCAACCCTAAAAAAAATTGGTCAACCCAGTATCTCTTACCAATTTTGTTTTAACAAACTGGTTTTGGAATTTGATGCACGTAGGTTCATGATAGCCTCCTGGTTTGAAAACTACACAAAGGGAGAGAAGGGGGTTGTGCCACACTACATTATTAGACTGTATTAATTACTCAGCACTCTCTAGGAGAACAAAGAGGGAGAAGAAGGAAGCCAACACAATATCCAGCTTGACACACACTAGGGCCTGTCTGAAGAAGATGGAGAGCAAAAGTGACAAATGCCATCATTTTGCCAATCCTGAGTAAATTCCAAATGACAGCTAAGCCTTATTTTTCCTTGAAGCAAAATCTTTGAAAGAATAGCTTGTGGAGCACAGACTAACAATGATGTTAAAATGTTTAATTTGTAAACTCCTAGAAGATGGATGAGCAAGGATTCTGCTGGTGCTCAGGGCTGGGAGTGGTAACTGTGCCAAAAAATGAGAAGGACACAATTTTTATTGCCCAGGTGTCCACACAAGTGAAGCCAGACCGAATTTTAACTGCATTTAAGACCCATTCTCCCCCAAGTACATGGCTGAACTTTCCACCAGAGAGGTATCTGTGAAATTACTGCTGGATGAGTAACTTTACAGCTATACACAGATGACTTGGAGCCCCGCACTACTGATCATGAAAACCCGCCTCAGCTGCAGAAACAGCAAGTCTTGTGCCAGCACCTCTCCTGAAGGGTGCTGTAGGCATAAACAGGAAACAAAAGGGGAATGGCTTCTTAAATAAAATTATTTTTACTGGTCATCATTATATAAAAAGCAGTTATTAAATTTTCTATTAAAGAATAACCAAACAAATATTCCTCTAAAACATGGAAACTGGATCATATTGCTCTAAGTCCCAACTAGCAAGCAAATATCTGATATCATAAAGCTCAGACTTCATTTGGGTGAAGGGTTCAGGGTGGGGAGAAAGAAAGAAAAACCATCATTACAAATCAGAGGAGGCTGTTGTGAGATTTTAGGAACAAATATTTTTTAACAGAAAAGCACAAATGTAAGCATCTTCTCTGCTTGCTTTCTTTGTTTAGCAGTTGAGAAAAAAGTGGGTATATCAATGAATAAAGAAAAAAAATGAACACCCCCTCCTCTCCCATCACCTTTTGTACAGCTTGGCAGAGTTTATGAAAACACTGGAAAAAAATGGGTCTTAACTGCTTCGCTCAAACTCAGGGAAAGTGGTTATTATTCCAGTGCCATCCATTTCCCTCCCTAGCTTCCAGGCATTTGGCCTGGAAAGAAAAAATCAAGTCAAGAAACTCTACTTCTGCCTCTGAACTAATTGGATAAAATCTGCATGCAGAAAAGTTAGAGGCTTAAGAAATGATCCAGGTCCAAAACAATCCAACAACACCTCGACTCCAGATTAGCTCATTATTTTCTTCTACACCATGAGACTGATTTAGTAATTTCCTCAGAGGAGTGACAAATAAGGAAACTCTGTACTCCATCCTGCTGGTCCCAGGAATACTTGAAAACAGGGGCTGGCACCATTGCCAAAAGGGGCTGAACTCCCCCCAGCACTGGTGTGGAGCTTCTGAATGTGGCCCCGGCAGCGGTGCTTTCCTCTCTCCCTTCCTCCCACACCCCAGCACAAATGCCTGTGCAGCAACCAGGGTTAAAATGAACTGGGGAAACTCTTCAGCCAAGTTTGCAAAGTGACTAAAATAAAAGAAAATAAAAATGAACACAGAGAGATATAAAAAAGAAAAAGGCCTGTGCTGACTCCAGGGTAAAAGGGAGGAAAGGATGGACCAACAGCACAGCTCCACTGTTACAGTACAGGATTGCAGGCAGCTGCTTTAATACATGCCAAGGGAGTCTAGTCCAAGCCCTCCACTGAGACCATGTATGACAAAAATGAGCAAGAGGGCTAGGGAAAGGGGTGTGGTGTTAAATCTGAGGCAGACACACAATTTGCCACACCTCTAGCCTTGCAAGATCTTCAGAACTGTAGGGATAGCAGGCAGAAAGCTTGGGAGTGCCTTTTGCTTGATTTTAGAAGATGGTGAAAAATGTGCTCTATCTCCTCGGCTACAAAGGAGAAGAGAGGCTTGGAGGTGGAACAGGGAGGGAGAAGGGAAGGGAAGGGAAGGGAAGGGCAGGAGTGGGGTNGGAAGGGAAGGGAAGGGAAGGGAAGTATTTTGCTGCATAATTGAGGGTGAGGGCTGGACATGGCTTGCAGAAAAAAACAAAGATTATTCACCATTTCTTTGTATTCAGTCCGGGGGCCTGTACAGAACTCAGTTTTAGTCTTAGTGATTTTCATTCTACACAAGAATGTAGGGGAAATATTCCTTTTTCTCGAGGTCTTTGGATCATGTTACATATCTCCAAATTTTGATGAGCACTTTTCAGAAAAGCTCTGCTGACTTTGGAGAGTACAGCATAGGAGATGCAAAATAAACTAATACATGCTTCAAGGCACACCAATGTAGGCTGCTTTTACAATTAGTATAACAAATAGAAGAGGTAACAAAAGGTTTGTCTAACCAGTGTCCAAATGAAGCTGTCGAAGCATCTCCTCCTAAACGGTAAGACACAGAAAATCTGTAGCACATTAATGGACACAAAAAGTTGCACTGAATCTCAGAACGACGCAATACGAAACATTAAAGAAAAACAAAACACTTTTAGGGGATAATCAGAGTTATTATCTGCCAGGAACAGCCTTTTCCTGTAGGCAGCACAAGCTTCAACAAACTGCAACCTTTTACCAAAAACCCATATCCCCCTCCCAGTGTTACATATATATCAGCAGTGTATTTATGTAGCCTTGTGTAAAAATCACTTTCTTTTTGTAAAGAAAGAAGTATTTTGTGAAGCAGAACGTGGCAAGTAGCATAACTACACATCATTTGGGTGTTTGGTTTCATGACATTGTCTGCTTCATGAGACAACCTCTGTTTTTCTTCATCAGCTTTCAAAGATCTTTGGATCAAGCACATTGTGAATAATCCTTGATGCGAACCCACAAAACTCCTGATTTTTTATTGAAGCAAAAACTGTTCAGTGATAATTTACTTACCATTGAAAACAGATAATAACTTGACTGAAAACATAAAAGCAGCCACACAGAGGGTGCCGGTCTGGTACATGTTGCAGTTCACATGAGTTTCACCCAGCTGGAGGAAGTGGCTGGTTGAAGTCATAAGTGGTCTTACATAATTTTCAAATGCTAGTAGATGCAATTGAGTTTATGGTACTTAAACACAGAAGAAAATCTACATAATTATAAACATCTGTCAGTTTTCTATTAGCAACATGTTACTGCTGCTGTTCTTTCAAACCTGAAGTAGAAGCAGGCATTCCTGGTGTTTGCACTGCTATTTTACTTGGCAAAAAACGGGAAGATGAAGTTTTTAATGCCAAACAGTTTACGAAGGAACAGGTCTGGATCGGGCTGTGTAACCAGTAAAGGAGCTGGATCCACTTTGTAAAGAAAGTGTTGGTTAGTCTACAGAGTAACAGCCTAACAGTTCTAATGTCAGTCATGCTTATGTTACAATACATCATACCACAGAGATTTTGGGCCATGAATTGGTCCAAAAATACTCTTCAGTAGTATGTTACTAGGGTCCTACTTTAACAATCTCAGTTACCCTTTTCACATTGGTTGAGGATTCTGTCACCCAGGACACTGCTGACACTGCCGCTTGAACAAACGTATGGAAGCATACATGTTCAAGGTGCACGCAGCACTTTCCACCTATTCCCACAACCTAAGACTTGTAACCCTACTAAAACAAAAAACTAACCAACCAAAAAACCTCCAACTGATCAAAACCAAAAAACCCCTTCCTAAAGCAACATGGAACAGAAGGAGAAAACCCACAGCCTACATGTGAATGTACACAGCCAGTTTATAAAGGAACTGCACATCTTAACTTAAAGTAATCCTTTACTGTGCAATGCCAGATTACATATAAAGAGCCCTTATCCTGTGAACATCTGAAAGCTTTCCAACAATAAAACATTTCAAATTTAAGGGAAGCTTATAGGCTTGCTCTTACACAGAGACAAAAGCCTCCCTGTTAGCCTGAAACTACCCCTTTTCTAAGTGAGGTCCCAGATAGCTGGCAGATGATATGAAAAAGCCTGGTCATCAGCAGGATGTGGGGGAGAGCGCAGAAAAAGGGAGTTCCAACCAAAATCTGCTCTTGCACCGAGTCCAGACACAAGCCTGGACAACAGCAAAGTGGAAAAAAAAACCCAGCAACACCATTAGAAGACTTATATGAAGACACTACTATTCTGGTGGTTTGTCCTTCCATGCAACAGTGCCAAAACTTGGAAAGAGGATGGTGGCTATGGGACAGACATCCTGCATTTTTTCATGCGTAAGTCACTGGACTTCTAAAACAGTTACTGGAAAGCTTCTGCACATGCAGGATGTAAATAAGGATAACTAGGTCCCTCTATAAAGGAGTCCAAAAGTAGTTTAGTAGTTTCAAAACAAGAATGTTTGTCTGCACCATCAAACTTGCTGCTGTTTAAAAACATGTCTGCCCTTTCCATTTGGAGCAGAAAGAACTCAGATGCAAAGTCATCGCTGCAGTGGCAACAAGTCTTAAGAAACAGGAAACGTGGGAAGAAAACACCGGCAAAATGCAGAGGCTTTGCCTGAACTTTTTTTCTGCTTTTATAAAACAGAGCTGTGAAGAGAAAGAAATCCACAAACTGTGTGAAAGATCAAAAGATGTACTGCCTCTGTGACACTTCAATCTCCTCCCTCATTGGCCATATTGACTTACCTTGAGCAGGCATGCTGCTGTCAGCTGGTCCCCATGTCCTGCGGCTCCCAGCCTTGCCAAAGCAGGACACCTGCTCTCCTTCACCCCGGGCTGTGCCCCTCACAGGGGCCCCTCAATATTGCCAGCCCCTCAATATTGCCAGCTCACTATCAGCGATATTAGTACCTTTTCCCTTTCTCAACTTTCAAGCCGGCTAAATGAAACAAAATCTTCACAACTCCTTTTCCAGGCATCAACTTGCTTTGTAACACAGCAGAGCTGAAAGCATAAAGCTGGGATCTGGAAACGTGGAACCGTCCAAGCAAGAACTCTTGCATGGAAAGCACCACTACAGGCAGAGAGTGTGGATATGTACAGAGACCCAGCAGAGGCAGAAGCAAAGAATCAAAAGATGCCAACAGCATTAAGAAACTCTGAGTGGGACAGCTGGTGGTTATGGTAGTTATGACACAGTGAAGGCACTGGCGACAAAAAGGCAATTGCGACGACACTCACGGCTCATTCCTAAATCCTGCCTTTTGGAGCTGTTCTGAGAAGAACCCAAAACCTGTGGCACCCCTGGCCATCCACAGTGCTGGTGAGAGAAGCCAGTGTGTGGCTCTGTGTAAGCTGAAAGCCAGCACAGGCTATGCCTGCCTTGGTCTCCCCGCTGGAACTGCCTGTCCCTGGGTCAGGAGGCTGTCAGCAGCCACGGGGGCTGAGCAATCCATAGGGGAAGCTATTAACAAGCTCAATACTGAGCAGGCACTTAGACTGACTGTTACACAAGGAGCATGTGACTGTAGCAGTACACTTTTGTTCTGGAAATAGTAGAAAAATTACTTCATTAATTACGGGAAGAGTACTTGCATTTCTCTTTGCAGAAAAATGAGAAGTACTATGCCCCAAACAATTTTAAAAAAAAATAAATGAATGGAGATCATAGTCCTAAAAATAGACTGAACTATCCAATCCACCAGAGCTGGCTCCTAGAAATGCTGCTGGGCATCTCTGGAGCTAAGGGAGGGCACAGGCAGCCAGTGACACAGGGACATAGTTGCTACAGCCAGTGTTGCATCCCTCTCCCACACCCTCAGTCTGCTCTCATCTTTACCTGCCCAGTATCCCAGTGGCATCACTGAAACACTTCTATGGCCAGAAATAAGCACTCACATCATTATGAAAGTTAAAAAAGACAGCAAAGAGAAAAAACCCCATGCATAATGTAAGGTTTCAGAAGCTTCTGTTTTAATAATTGATTTTCCAGTTTGTCTCAAAGAAGAAAAAGCTTTCCTTCTAAAGATACAGGATTGACCCAAAAGGACCTTTAGCAGAAACTGGCTAAACAGTGTATTTACAAACCTTCTGGAGAAGTAGCAAAGGCCATTTAGAAGTGCAATTACATTGCAATGCAAAGGTAGTTTTTTTGTACATAAAAATTTGCTTTTATAAGCAATTGTAATTATAAACAAATTTCCGCTTCCCCTTAAGAAAGAATCTTACTTATACAATAAATAGTTTTATACTTTGATCAGTGTGCAAGGTTTTAATTATGGACATTATTTCCATGACATACAATGAAAACATACATTAGGAGTATATACAGAATATATACGCTAATGTTGCAATATTATAGTACCCATAATGTCAGCCATTCCCATTGTGCAAGAAATCATAAAAAAATACACACATGGGAAGAAATGGTCTCAAAGTCCTGGCAAATTTACTTTGAGGCTTTAGAGGTCAAAATAATTCAGCACAAATGTCTCTTAGGACGAACTGGGGGTGTTTACTGAGGACTTCTTGTAGTTCAGCCAACACATGGATTTAGCTAATTTTGAGTGTGCCAAATAATACTTATATCTTGTACGTGTAATACTTTCATGGCTTGATCACTTCCTATTGTGGTTTTCCTAACTACTCTAATTCCAAATTGTCAGAGAGTGAAAGAAAGTGTGGCCCAGTCTGCTACTGCACCCCAAAAGCTGGAGGGGCAGGCAAGGCAAGTCTTCGCAGAAGCTACTCCACCTACATGTGGTCACACTTCCTGATGTGAAATATAAAAATGATGAAAAGAGGCTGAAATTTTGCAAGAATGGGCTATTTGTAAACCTATTTCTGTATCAAAGAAGGCCCATGACGCGAAAAGTAAACAGTGTAAGAAAAGAATATAGCAACACAATTAGAATACAAACAATGAGAATGCTGCACTGTAAACTAATTATTAACTACAACAAGCTGAAAATAAACTGTTTCCTTTTTGCCATGTTCCCTTTAATCTTCTGAGAGGCAGGAAGGGGGAAGACAGGAGGAGGCAGCAGTTTCAGACTTGTGGAGCTTATCAAATCCCAGATCGGATGATTAGAGCACAGCTAAAAAGAAAACATCCCCTCTCCCCACCTCCCTCCCTCCCCAGAAAGGAAGCACAGCCTTTAGGACCAATCTGCAGTGTTTGTTTGCTGCTCTTTTAAGGATTACTCTAGAGAGCATTTTTCTTAAGCTCTTCTTATCTCTTTCTGGAAGTTTCAAAATAAACAAGAGTACTGGAAATAGAAGAACAAAAACTTGACTTTCTGGTTTATTTTTTTCAATAGTGAGACAAGTAAAGAAAATAAATAAGGTCCTTCATTGTCACCCAAGACAAAATGGAAGGGAATATAAGCTTTAAATCTGAGAAGCATCTTTGCAAAACCTAGGAAAAATCACCAATGGGCTGAGGAAAAGTTAAAAAAAAAAAAAGGAAAAAAAAAAGGGCTGTCCCTCATGCTACTTCGCTGATTATTTATTTACTTACTTTAATGATGAGACTTCATGTTTTCATGTTGCTGGGCTCTACCCCTGTTCTCTAGTGGCTCTCCCATAGTGCAAACAGGAAATTAAATTCTCAGGAAAACACACTAGGAGTACAAAATAAAAGATTTTGCACTGACATAATGCTTCAGCCTCAAGCTCTAGATCAAGTGCTTATTCTTTCCTACTGCCCTTAAAGACATCAGGTTTTTCCCTCCGAAAGCAAGTGTCCCAGTGTGAACCAGAACAAACACAAGGTTCATGTAATTCCAGGATTGTGCTACATTAATATAAACCTCTTTGCGACGCAGAAGCCACAAAAAAGCATTTATTTTGCTGAAATATTCTAAGGATTTAAAATGCCATTACTATTCAGTATAACCTCCCTACTTTTTTTTTTGTCTTTTGTTTTTCAAGATTAAGCAAATGCCTGATCAGTGGAACTAATGAAACTGGATTTCCAGCTCATCTGGACTCTGCACCCCATCTCTCCTGGCTCTCCCATAGCCTCAGATGCTGGTACCCAGTCACATTTAATGCACAAGCCCTGCTGCAGCTGCTGGCCAGCTGCTCCAGGGGCGCCTGCAGCACCCAGCTCCTGCTGCAACCACATCCAGTCCATCTCCTTGCAGCAGCTAATGCATCAGAGAAAGAGCCGGGAAGACAAATGCTGCCCCTGAAGGCCTCTCACTGGCTGGAGACAGCCTGCAAAGTTATAAAGAGAAGGACTGGTGTACAAACACACTGACTTAACAGCCTAACCCCCACTTCCTCAGGAAACTAGGCGAAAAATCTGTTTTTTCTCTTGCTATGCCCCCCTCTTACACTGCCAACTATGCAGATGCAGCTTTTGAGAAAAAAAAAAAAGAAAAAAAAAAGAGTAGCATAGACATAAGGCTTAAAAGCCTATATCCCCATAGAGCATCTGGATTTCTGTCTCAGACATGTTTCAGAAGTGTCATTGATTTCCTGTTTAATATTCATGTTTTATTGCTGTACAAAGCCAGCCTCCACTCAAAGAGCGATATATTACTCTCCTATCCTCCAAGAAGATCCTTAATGAGGATATTCTGGTTTCTTGATATTCAGAGACCTTCTGTTGGTGTCAGCAGATCGGCATATGCTTGAACACACAGTACACAGAAAAGTAAAAGTCAGCTCTCCCTATTAAAACAGAGCTACAGGATTAAAAGGGACCTTGAATGACCAGCCAGGTGGCTTTCCTGCTCAAGGCAGGACCAACTATACTTACATTATGCTTCTTATTAGGCCACCTGACCCAGCTTGGGAAAACTAGATGTGCTTTGGGGCTCACAGTCCCTTCCTGAGCCTGAAACCTCTCCCTTGTGTCATCCCGGTCTAGCCCCCAGACACGCCAGTTGGTCTGGTAAGATCCCTGCCTGCAAACCCTGCCTTCCTTGCATTGCCATGGTTACAATGCTGCTATTACCATGCATGTTGAGCCTATTTTTAAAAGCCTGCAATGACAGGAGATGCTGGTTAAGGCCTTAATCTCAATAAGGTCTAAAATTACAACGAGTGCTTACTACTTGTACAAGTGCTGCACTCTGAAAGCGAAACATGGGTGGTGAGCTGCTCTGCATTGCCTGTATCCCAGACAAAAATGGAACACTTTACAGAAGGGACCTGAAGGACAAGAAGAAAGTGGTCCTGCCAATATTAACGGGGTGGATTAGGTCAGCAGAAAATCTGCAACAACATGGCAGAAAGCAACTCGTTCACTGGAAGAGACAGGCATCACTGGAGGCTGGAGGAGAAAGAAAGATGCCCTCTTGGAGCTGGCTGACAGATGGAAAGTAGAGAGGAAGGGAGGGTCTTTGGTGATAAAGATAGGCACCTTGTGCTGAATGATGAAATCAGTAGAGGAGTGTGTAGGGAAGGTTACACTGCTAAAAAATGAGGAAATGGGACAAATTCCTTTTGTAAAGACATTCTGAACAGATGGAATTATAATTTGAAGAAAAGGATGTTGCAGTAATTCAAGACAACAAATGAGTGCTTAGATATCAATTTCAACTGTGTGATCTGGATAGCACAGGGCATTTATGAAGAGACCATATGCAAGAAGAATCTGCTGATCTCAGAGTAAAGACAGAGGGAACTGAGAGACTGACAGATTTTGGCCTGGCTGAGGGACACTGATTGTCTAATCACCCTAAGACACTGATGTTGTCCATGGCAACAGCAGCGAGAAATAATGGGGAGAGCTGCAGGTGGGGGGAGGAAGGGAGGTATCAATGGATATCTGTTTAGTCCTGCTGAATGAGACTTGATGGCTTGGTATCCACAAAGAAATGAAGAAAGACTAATTGAGGTTACAGCTTGGATGAGGGGAGAGAGGATTAGTTTTATGTTTCAGTCTTAACAACCTCATATATCTACATATCTATGGCGATTATATATATTTATTTGTGTAAATATATATTTGTATAAAGACATATTTGCATATATACATGTAATAGCTCTGTCTGTGTGTAAAGGAATCAGAGCTAAAGTTGCAGTCAGAATAGGAGAAGAGAAAGAACACAGCTCTGCACTCCCTGACAAAAAACAGAAGTGGAAAAACGCCTTTCTCCTCCTTTCTTTTTTGTAGCTTAACTGGTAACAAAGCATGTCATAGCAAATTCTTGCCTGCTAGCCCCCTGGAAATTTTAAGCAGTCAAAAAAAATTTAGCACCAGCACTGCATCATGCAGCTCAACGAATCCTTCCACATTCGGAGGGCATGTGTCCCATGCACCCACACTACCACACACCTCACAGGATGTGTGAACATCTCCTGGCCCTGTCAGCAGTGGCTTATCTGATACAGCACCCCTTACAGCACGGGAGATGTGTGTTTTGGTCGAGTGACGGATGCGTGTGTAGCCATGTGTCAAATCTGTCCGCATGCTGAGTGCTGGAAACAAATGGCACTTTCAGAGCAGCGCATCTGGGTTACTGCCTGCTCTTGCTGTGCCTGTGAGGACTGAGAGGAAGAAGACTGGAGCAGGGAGAAGCAGGCTGAAGATTTGAGGAGCTGTGCTGGCAGGTATTATCTAGCCCACTGCTTGTAAATAGGATACCCTCACCCTGGAACAACAAAAGCAGATTTTTGGTACTGTACGGGTAAGTCTTTTGCACCCCTATGTGACAAGGTGACACTGGTTTATTCCCTCCCTGCTCTCGGTTTTGCAGGTGTAACTAGAATAATAAACACACATTCAACGTCTCTCCTGCCTCTAGTAAAATAGACTGCAAATCACTGAGAAACAACACACAGAAAGTACATACAGGCTCCGCTTTTTAGTGCTGTAACTAGTTTGGACTCATGCATTTAGGAAATGTCACATTTGATTTTGACCTAGAATCAAGTTCACTCCGCCTCACTGAAACACAAGACGCACTATTCATGCGGTGCCTGGAGCACAGCCTCCAGCTGCAGAATGTGGGTTACCAGAAGCAGGAGACATCTGAGAAGGAGCATTCAGAGCAGCACGTGTGCCACTTTCAGCCGTGAACACATTTGATTACGAACTCTACAAAATGTATGAATGGTACAGGCTGACGGTACAATCCCTGGAAGTACATATCCATAACAATCCTATGGAAAAAAGAGGGATGCATGCCTGAGAGCCACAAAGAGACAAGACCTTTTTCCTCTTTCTTTTGAATATGCAAGCCAGTTAATTAATTTCCCCTCCAAAAGCCATTTGCACAATCTGGGAGCTGCTGCAATGGCCAGTTGTGAAGATTTCAACAGTAAACACCATCATCATCAGCTAATCAACAGCCATACTTTAAACCCAAACTGTGCATGACAAAAACGTCAAGTTCATTTCTCTTACTTATATTTTTACATCTAATGGCAAATTGTCAATAGAATTTGGGACCATGACAGTCCCACAAAGCCAATGGCACTGCAGCTGGACAGTCTGTACAGAAATGCTACCTGGCACATCAAGATGCCCTGCTCACCAGGCACTGCAGTTTTCACCTTGGATAACAGCCAGTGTATTTGTTCTGCTTCCTCTCCCCATGTTACACACATGCCCATGCACTGCTTACTCCACTTCCAACCCACCCCTGCAAACACAGCTACAAGCACTTTGAAGCACCTCATACATGGAAAGGTATCAAGAAAGGGATCTGTATTTGACCTTGTCATACACATATCTGGGGAGTGAAAACAGCAGCCTCCACAAGCAGATGGACACATTTAAAAAAAGGACAAAAAGTAAGAGAGAGCACGGTTCCTCATAAACACGTGTGTTTTATCAACTGCCTGAACACCAAAGCACTTCCCTTTTCCGGACAGACACCTCTGGGTTGCATCTTTCAGCTCTGTTAGAATTTCAACAGCTCATTGGCTTCCATTTCATGTGAAGAGGGGGAAGGGATGTGGACTGAGCATCAGATAGTCAAATGCAGAAACAGATTTAGATAGAAACTGAAAATCTTCCCCCAAAGAGAAGGCTTCTAGTACCAGGACTACGTAAAAGGAAGAAAATAAAAAGCTGCAGGGCAACAGATGCATATCATACAGCTGGGACCATTTATGTCCATAGAGTTTCCACTGCACGAACAGTAAGAGAAGACGTTTTCCTCCTAGGCAAGTTCTCTCTCGCTCTAGGATTCACAGTGGAGCAATTACAAGCTTCCTAAAAGCCCTGCAAAGCTTTCAAGGCTTGCAGTAGTTACACCTTCTGACCCAGACTCCCTGCAAGCATTAGCAGAGAGCAGAACAGTAGAAAACATCTCAGCCTAGTTGAAGGTTTAAATACTGATGTGCATGGACTTCAGCAAGTCCTGCCCTGCTTGACTTAAAAAGGTCCAGTGGTCCTTTTGATATCAATGATGTAAAAAATTAACACTGTAACAGGCCTGTTTATGAAGGCTGACTCCTTTACTCCATCAGCAGAACAGTGTTGCCTTGCAAGTGTCAGGCTTACCTCTCATTTTGTGGGGGGAAGAGCCAGCATCAGCACGTACAAAGGATCAAGGGTATACAAAGCATTTTGTAGGCTTGGAATAAAACCCTGTTTGTAGGATTCACAGAGAGA
This sequence comes from Pardalotus punctatus, assembly GCA_013400915.1. Lineage (NCBI taxonomy): Eukaryota > Metazoa > Chordata > Aves > Passeriformes > Pardalotidae > Pardalotus > Pardalotus punctatus. The sequence goes on along the minus strand of VZTX01007030.1, from coordinate 3,616 downwards.
ATTTATGTTAACAGAGCAAGCTATTTATAGCAACTCTCCATAGAAATGAACTGTCTCTTGGTTCCTGTCCTCGTGAAATGCAGCTTTTTAACAAGAGAAACCCTCTCTTTACTCTAAAAGCATGGGTGAAGGGGGGCACGGGGAAAGGGAAGCTACTCCCTGACATTCACCCTGCTGGCTCCAGTTGTACTGGAGATAAGGTCTTCCTGTGCCGTGACACAAAAGGGGACTCATGGTCTGAGCCCAGTGCAATTACAGCAGCCTTCCCCAGCCCCCTCAGCTGGACAGTGGTGGTGAGAGAGCTCCCTGTGCCATGGGCTATTGCTCAAGAGCTCTGAGCTGTGTCTGTCCTTGCTGATGGACACACAGGATCATGGAGGTCTGCTCTTTCCCAGGTTCCTCAAGCCCTGTGTGTTTAACTACAGGCTCTTAGGCAACATTAATCCAAGTATACCTAAGGAAGAATACAGTTCCTTGAAAGAGCACAGGGACAAACCAGGATGGAGAGAAACCGGTGTCCCCCAAGCCAGCCCTTCAGAAGATCCCAAACCAGAGCACATGTACATATCCTCACATTTCATACACTTTGTGAAATAAATGAATACATACTTTAATTCTCATCACACATAGCCAGCCAGCTAGAAACTCACATTCCTGTATACACACCTCATCACATTTGCAAAATCATTACATGAAGTCTCACCTATTTGTTACAAATGACCCAGATCCACAGCCTGCTTACTATGCAAGCTTAATTAATTTTTTTCTGCCAGTTTGCTCAGACAAGAAGCTGAGCAAACTGCCGACACATGACTGCACCCTCAGCAAGTTTGCTGACACCAAGCTTTGTGGTGGAGTTGACACGCTGGAGGGAAGGGATGTCAACCAGAGGGACCTTGGCAAGCTTGAAAGGTGGGACTGTATGAATCTCATGAAGTTCAACAAGGCCAAGTGCAAGGTCCTGCACCTGGGTTGGGGCAATCCCAAGCACAAATACAGGCTGAGCAGAGAATGGATTGAGAGCAGCCCTGAGGAGAAGGACTGGGGGATGTTGAGGAGAAGCTCAATATGACCCGGCAATGTGCACTCATAGCCCAGAAAGCCAACTCTGTCCTGGGCTTATCCAAAGCAGCATGGCCAGCAGGGCGAGGGAGATGATTCTGCCCCTCTGCTCTTCTCTGGTGAGGCCCCACCTGGAGTGCTGCACCCAGCTCTGGGGTCCCTAACATGAGAGGGATGTGCACATTCTGGAGTGAGTCCAGGGGAGGGGAGCACCTCTCCTAGAAGTTAGGCTGAGAGAGCTGGGGTTGTTCAGCCTGGAGAAGAGAAGGCTCCAGGAAGACCTTAAAGCAGCCTTCCAGTACCTAAAGGGGGTCCACAAGAGAGCTGGAGAGGGACTTTCTACAAAGGCACACAGTGATAGGACAAGGGAGAATAGCTTTAAACTGAGAGTAGGTTTAAGTGAGATATCAGGGAGGAATTCTTTACTCAGAGGTGGTGAGGCACTGGAACAGGTTGCCCAGAGAAGCTGTGGATGCCCCAACCCATGAAGTGTTGAAGGTCAGGTCAGATGTGGCTCCGGGCAACTTGGTCCAGTGGAAGACGTCCCTGCCATTGATAGGGGGGTCGAAACGAAATGATGTTTAAGGTCTCTTCCAACCCAAACCATTCTATGATTCTATAAAAACATAAACCCATTTTGGGGGAGGGAAAAAAAAAAAAGAAAAAGAAGCAGATTTGCTGTTTCGAAGTACACAAATAGTAGATTAATAAATCAGAAACTAAAACATGCACACGCAGACAAACCCCTAATTTTTTAATTTTTTAAAAGTACTTCCATAAATAAGATGCAACTGATTTCTACATCCATATCACTATGAGTTTTGTTGTTGGGCTTTTATATCTCAAGATCAGTGCTATCTGGCCAATAAACTATACCATGGTGACCAGAGATTACAGTTTAGACTGAGTTAGAAAAGAGGAAAATAATGAAAAAAGTATTTTTGATGTACAAAAAGTTTTTATATTTTGGCAAAAGCATTATTTCAGACTACAATAACCTTACTCTTCGCAGCTGGGACTCTACCTATCCACACCGTCCCCTGCCCTTTGCAAACTTTAGACGGAACACAGGCTCTCATTGCATACTTCTGTCGCTAAATCTCATCCATCAACAGCTCTGCGATAAAACATCTCATAGATGGTTCCCTCACACTGCTTCCTTTCAGTATCTCACGCTAATACTCTGTGTTGGTTTATAAAAAGGCATATCTTAAATCTAATGATTGTACCAATAATCCTAAATTAGACTACTGGGAACTCCAAACTGAAAATAAAGCTCCAAAAGCTATAGGGTATGCATATATCATGCGGCTTTATTAAACTATAAATCTGTTGATTACAATCTTATTTTGTAAAGATAGAATTATCTTAAGCCAATTTGTTGCCCAACATAATAGTACTTGGTGTTTATAATGAAAATTAGATTATATCAGGGTAAATTTCTTTATAATTTTAGATTAGCAGAATTAGACATAGTAAAGTGTTCACATAGGTGAAATAATGAAACGCAACATGTTTTCTTTTCATTTCCATGACATAGTATTTAGTACTCTCTGAGTACTTGCTTGACAGTACTGGACATACTGTTTGAAAGGAGAAAATTCTCCTTCTGTATTCAAAGAGTTAGATTAAGCTGATACATGACATCACTAATGGTAAAGGTATACTTCCAAAAGAAATTGGAAGTGCTAATGAAAATAAACCCTGAGCTGTCCCTATCCCTTAGATGCAGAGGCTGTTCAGCTGCAATTCTCCATTTACCTCAGTTCAAATTTTCCTGTTGGTTACATTGTACTGACCACTGAGTCTTCAAGACACAGGGGTTTTTAATATCAATCACTCCAAAATGTTTTGGTTTAAATTATTCAACAGTGGTGGGGGAGCCACACAGGAGAGTGTGTGAGCAGGAACTTCAGAGGTTGGCTGTGTCGCCCCAGAAGAGCTGTCTTGAACCACAGCTCAGAGGGAAAAGCAGAGAGCACGTGGTTTTCATACCCTTGCACTCAACAGAAATAGAGAGGTACACACACTAAAACGTAAGTTAAAATGTAAGCGGTATTTTCTTTCGCTGACAACTTGGAGTCCTTGAGACTTATAGATCACTGACTCACAGACTTTGCACCAACTTATTCACTGATGACTGACCAAATCACAAACCTCCACATGAAAAACATCATGCAGGCTTCTACATGGTCTTTTCACCACCCTCATCTTCCTTCCCAGCAATGTCTGTGTGATATGGTTGTGGTCATATCATCCCTAGCTCTTGGTCGCAGTGGCACTCAACTTCCTTTGGGAGGAAATGAATGACATCTGCTCTGCCTCAAGCCATGGTTTCTACGTACAGGCTGCTTGGGAAGATTGTGAGATGAAATGATGGTGGTGTGCAGCCAAAGCTGCTTTTAAGCTTTGCTCTACCCTGCTCAGCCCTTCGATAATGACACCGTTTCTTTACAGTGGCTGGAAATCAACAGCAAAATAAGAAAGTTTTCCTTCTGGCAACCAGTATTTTTAATTCTCTCTGTCCAGTGCCATAGGTGAGGAAGGGAAGGGA